>JAXCLR010000092.1:6508931-6523786 GCA_035584095.1 Annona squamosa | reverse complement strand
AAAAATATTAGTTTGATTATATATTATTATGTTTACCTACATGATTTATTATTATTATTATTTATTCATATGAAATTCTAAACTTATCGCTTTTAAATAAAATGTAAATTCGTCAACATAAATTCCAACCCGAAACTCAACCCAAATCCGATTTTCAAAAACAGAGTTAAGGTTCAGGTTTTACAAATAGGGTTAGGGTTAGGGTTAGGGTCAGGGTTGATGTTTTATAAATAAAGTTCGGATTAAGGCCGAGATAAACCCAAGTTTCATAACCCCGAGTTGCACCACTATCTACATTGCCTATTTAAAGCAAATGCTGCTCTTCCACGGCAAAACACGCTATTCTGTTTAGGGTATCTTCATCTTCCGGACAGCGTCACAATTTCTTTACCACTGGTATGTATCATATCGGACATTAATTTTACCTATTGTGTGTAGTGTGTGATGGTACTCGCCTAATCCATAACAACCTAATAATGCGTATAGCGTGTTGTAACCTTAACAAGTACCATCCTTTTTCCCATTAGTGATCTCATGTCATGGGCACTTTCATTTGGAATAGTCATTATGACTGGGAATTGAAAATGACATTGCATGACTTATCATATATATGCCAAATGATCGTTTTAGATTTGTTTAAAAAACATATATTTTTTTATAAAAGTACTAATCTAAATATATTTAATTTATAAGCCAAATTTTACCATTTTTAGATATGTGTATATGGTTATTTTTGGATTTTAAACATAGTAGTATTTTAGTTATGTTTCATTAATTTAAAATGACTAAAATATTCCTATATTTAAAAATTCAAAATAAATATATACGTATCTTCAAATATAATATGATTTATAAATTAAATATGCACATATTAAAAGTCTTATAAAAATTTAAAAAATAAAAAAATTTAGTTTTTAGACCACTACGGAATGAGGCCATTTCAAACTGGTTTGAAATAATCATACCTCCACAAGCGTGTGTGTGTTAACTATAGCATAGCCTAATAGTATGACACATAGGTGCTTGAGTGTTGATCCTAATTTCGAGTGTTGGCGGAGCTTGGTTTTCATTATAATCTAATGTTATAAAAAAAATAGTTGTTTGTATGCGGGGTATACTTTAAAGTGTGCTCTTATTTTGGGCCATGTTGATAATTAAATCAAGATCTCATCCATTCATTATATTTTATATCTTTTGTTTTCACATGGTATAAAAATAATTTTAATCAAAAGTTTAGGTAGTTTATACCTTTTAAAAATATATATAATCATGTGAAATATAGATTCATTCATAAATGTATTAAAATATAATAATACTGATGTGCAAATGGAAGCCGCCAAGCTAAAAATTTGTTGCTGAAATTATAGTTGGCCATTAAGCTTAATAAGGACAGATTGCAGGATTTAGATATGCTTGGGGGAGTTTGTCAAACCAAGGTTCATCTGATATGGATTGGCCTTCCCTCTCGTTGCCTATCTGGATGATGAGAGTGCCTCATGAGACCACTTCTTTGTCGCAGATAGCACCAGAAGACATCGTGCTCTCTATCATACATTTTCCCAATGGTCAGATCTCACTAATTCCTCCCTACGTCAAAATTTAAAACCTATCCGGTTGAGCTTAAAAAGTATAACGATAAGGCCTAGATTTATTGGCGAGCTCCCATTAGTCATGATAACATCAAATCCCAAGTTTATATCTCATCAATCCTCAAACAAACCATGCTTGTTGAGGTATAGGACATAAAAAACGCATTTAATGATCTGCAGGAGGTGCAAAGAAACTCTTCTCTAATTCTGCATCTAACCTTCTCTCTCAGCACTTTTTTCCCTTTTTCTTTAGATACTTTATAAAACCACAATCATTGTAAATGTTTTTATAAGGAACATCTCGTAATTTTTTCTAAATTTAGTGGCACATCATTCTCTGGGTATTTTTTTAAAAAGATTTTTAACTATAAAGCTTCTTTTCTACGTAAAATCTTGGTGCCTTATCATTTTTACTACCTTTCGGCCTTGATAACTTGCCTGAAGCTTTGTCTTGCTTCATGACCGCGTCATTTTTGGCTTCATTGAATATTTTATCAAATCATCAAATAATTAGTAAGGAACTAGATTTATTGCCAAAAGTTAATTTTTTGCAGCAAAGTTGTCATCCTTGCTAATGATGAGTAAACTATGCCTAGTCTTGAGTTTATTTCCATCATATCCCAAATTTCACCTTTTTAAGATCCCTTGAACTTTGTTCTACCACATAAAGTGGCACTAATTTCATTAGGAAAGTCAAATGAAATTAATGGGAGGCCCACCACGTTTGATCATTTAATATGGACCAAAGGTCAATTGATAATATTTATAGTTTTGCCTTTGCCTCTTGATTCAAAACTAGCAATCTGTAATTACGAACAAGCCTGAGATCTTCCTAGTTGAACTACCCATGTGGGATTTAATCATGTCCACGTAAAGTTCAAAAATACAAGATTAAAAAAAAAATTGAATCATAATGATCTTATCGTTATCAACTAATTAATTGGAATCCCTAATGACAATTTAAAGTTCAAAAATACAAGATTAAAAAAAAATTGAATCATAATGATCGTATCGTTATCAACTAATTAATTGGAATCCCTAATGACAATTTACTGAGAGAATGGAGTGGAAAGAATGCAGAATGTATATACATATACATGTTGAATATCTGGCATACAAATAGTTGTATACGATCATTTGTGCATTCCAAAAATTTGAACTTATTTACCTTCACAAGTTTGGAATTTCTATGCTCCTCGTTTGGAATCATATTATGTAGAAGTAAAAGACACTTTGAAGTGCTTTAATTTCATGCAACTAGCTTTTGGGAAAGAACACGCACTTTCCGTACTTATTTTTTCTCATGTTGGAACCAGGTCACAACAATCAGAAGACAAAATTATGAAAATCATTTAGAGCTAGCATGCTTGATCAACTGCAACAAATTTTATCCTTAGAAACAAAATTCACAACTTCTTATCAAAATTACTCTTGATGGTGTGTTGTTTTTATTGTATACATACATGGGCATAGCAAGACATCCTTAAGAACGATTTCACAATAAAATTCGTTATCAAAAATAAAATTTGTTTCCGCGATCTAAGACTAAACAATGATAAAAAGGGGGGGAAAAAGTAAAAAGGGTGCAAACGAGTAGTTGTGCACAATGTTAACAACCCAGAGATAGTGTTGGTCATAAAGTAGGTAAAATTAATTAATTAATAATTATTATTTTGGTAATTAGTAATTTAATACAAGAGTCAAGAGTTTTATCCTACTTTTACCCAAAAAATGGGGCTGCCATCCTTAACACACCCTGGACAGTAGCATCGACTTAACCAAGTAGATAGGGATGATTTGGACCATCAAATTCAGGGCAGAACAAGAAATAGACCATTCAATTGCTTGAATTCAACCAAAATTCTAACCATCATTCTAGACTGAGCAAATTAAAGCACCATCCTAGAACACTGATGACCTTCAAGTTCTAGCTAGTTTGGATGTCCAGTACTCTTCAACTAATAGTTTGTCGGTAAAATCAGTTGCTATCACTGCAAATGTCTTCCATTGTTTCAATATTCACAAATTGGATGATCTACTTCTTCTCAAATAACTGATTAGAAGAAGACCATTTCAAGTATAAATTTGGATGACCTCAATTAATCCATACAGTAAGTTGAAAACGAGTTTCAGTTTCAGTAATCAGCGTAGCATAACACAATTTACTATATGTATTCTGAAATTTAAATTATCTATCGAAACATTATTCAATCTAAACGAGAGCTGGATCTGTTTAATGGTGGAACTGTCATATTCCTTGAGCCAGTCGGATGCATGACTTATTCCTACTTGACTGGACTCTGCACTTCTTTTTTGACACTTTCTCTGTCAAATTCGATTCTCCAAAAACTTTTTTACACACCGAACATGCATAAGTATCTAAAGTAAAATAGAACCAACTCATATTGTTTTGGAAGTTGTTAACTTAACATCTAAATTATTTGAAACATCATCCATATATAAGTGAATGATGCTATAAAATATTATAATATTTTAATACATACGAATGGATTTAAGTGATTTTTATAATTTATATATAATTATATTTAAGTAGGTATAGCCCACTCATTTCCAACCCCACTTAGGTGAAAAATGAGTTATGATGATGATAGCCCATTCATTTCATAAAAAAAGGTTATAGTCCACTCAAGATGCTTTTAATATCATGATAAAATAAATAATTTTTAAGAAATGAATGGACCAAAATGCTGATTTAACCATCAACATATCACTAGACCAGAGAACACTTTGTGCAACAATTTATATGATGCAAAATCACTACATATAACACCATAGTAGAAAAAATTACTATATGGGCTCCCTTTATTTTAATATGTTAATGTTAATGTAAAACTCAATCCATTCATCATATTTAACATTATTTATTTAGCTAAAAATTAATTTTCATCCAAATCAAATATATGCATACTTAAAAATAGATATTCATATATCAATCAAGAAAAATGCTTAGTTATATTTACATAAATTAGAATTTAATAATACTTTATAAAATTATATATCAGCATAGTGATGATATTTTTGACGGTTTAGATGTTGAAAATATTACTTTAAAATTAATATTTAATATTAAACTATTTTATTATGTTAATTTTGTACATTTGTAGATGAGGTCATTCACAATGATACCAGATAAATCAAAGAATTTTTATGATAATATAAATATAATAAACGAAGTAAATTTTCATCAATTATCAAAATATTAAAAATAAAGGAGTTACATAGAAGAAGAGTATTATTGATGCAAAACCATTACTATGTATAGTTTTTATATGAAAAACAAACATTTATTGCGTATGATACTACTATATACAGTTAATCCATAGTATATTTTTTATGGGAACACATATACTATATTTTTAGTTACACATGCTATCATTTGTTGCACTTAAATGCTGCTATGTGTAAGTACATGGTAGTAAAATATTATTTGCTTATAATCTTAGCCAGAAAATTTATTGTTGCATCTGTTGATTTGGCTTGTTGTGGTGGGCCAAAATTGGCAGGTGATGCCGTGGACACCATGAAAGCGTCGGCACTAACGGCATATATATGCTGGTTCTGGTAAAAAAAATCCTATCTTGTCGGTCAGAGGCTCATGAACCGCGCATTCTGGAGTTTCCATCCCATGCGAGGCTGACTATCTGTTGCTGGTTGGAAATGAATAAGGACCAAGCGGAAGGAATACAATAAAAGGGGGAGTGAAAGAGCTTTTTAAATAGGCTGTCAATCACAAGGCGCAAGGATATGCAAATCATGGTTTGGAGTTTGGACCGCCACAACTAATGGGAATAATAAGCATTAAGAATCCAAACAAAGCAACAAAGTCCTAGAGATCATCAGAATATTGGGCAAAATGCACACAGTACCAACATGAGTTTTGCATCTGAGGTTCATTGCGAGCTCTATCTACATTCTGCTCCTGGGCTATCACGAGGAACCTGACTTTTTCTTCTAACTTTAAGATGTCAATTTGGGCATCAGGACGATTGGTCGGAAAGAAAAAGAAGAAAGCGAAGTTTGAAAAAAGAAAAAAATTTTGATGTGATAAGAGATATGAAACTTGCAACAATTACAAATATAATTACCAATATTGAAAGACTGAAATCTTGGGTGAAAAATAGAAAGCACTTGACTGAAAAAATAATAATTCTCATGGCAAGTTTTTGAAAGAAAAAGAACAAAGAAAAGAAAAGGCTAATTTTTTTCTTCACTATTCTATGTAACTTGATTAAAAAAAAAGAGAGAGAATATAACAGACAAAGTGAAATTTAAAAAGAAGGGGCAATGATTAAAGCTAAAGTTGTAAAGAATATGATAGATGAAGTTTTCATAATGAAAATGTAGGGTTTTAATAACAGTAGTAGTAATAAACATGATGATCAATGAGAGTAAGAGGAGTTAAATGAACAATATATCAATAAAAAGAGTTCTAAAAAGTGAAAACTAAATTTGGCGCCACTTCAAATAGGGTTATATTAGAGACTGGACCTTAGAACCAAAAAGTTCTATAAATCTATGCCGCTTTATCCTGAATATCAGACAATTTATTAAACTTTCTACGTTAGTCTACCATTCCATTTAGAACTCAACAGGATGCATGGCTAAGTCCTGGACACATTTTTTAATGATACAAATGTGATCAACAATTGAGTAACTTGACAGGTCCAAAATGTACAGAACAAGGCGGACAATCTTGATTGGGAATGCAAGGAAATATATAAGCATACAAACTGTATGCTACGTCAATTTAGATACTTTCGGTAGTCCTCGTGTGTTGATTGGTGTCATATAAGCTGTCTAATTAGCAAGGGGGGAGACTTGCATGACTAGCGAGGGATAGGCACTCAACGCAGACCCATCTAACTGTTACAAAAGCAATAATTTCTTAAAAAAATAAAAATACATAAGGAGGATTATTTTTTAAATTAACAAATATCCTTAAAGTTTGAAAAATATAATTCCTAGTCAATGGCAAATTGCACCTCCACGGAATGTTCTTGGACATAAAAAAGAAAAAAACGTGAGCGTGGATGTTTTTCTAAAATTTGTACTTAAAAGAAGATAGTAAAGAATACTTTTTTTTTTTTTTTTGATGTAAAGGAAACCCTTCCTCTCCCGCCACCCTGTCAGCCATGATAGGGGGGAGGGATAGGAGGGCCCGCAATTTGCATTGCCAAAAAATTATCTGTACAAATGTTTGCTACAATGATCTGGGGTGGAGTCCCCCACCATTCATAACAGTCCAAAAAATTAGCTGAAACAAAATCTGCTAGGGCATGTGTAACCCTATTTCCCTGCCTTAAGACATGACACACAGAAAGAGCGGGAGAAGCACACAATATAGCTTTGGTCTCCATCAGAGGAAAACCCGCTGGCGCACAATATAGTAAAGAATACTTAGATAGGAAGGTGATAAAAATTTTTGATTTAAAAAATTTTTAATTAGAAGAAAATGATGTAATATAATAAGGATAATGACAAAGAGTAAAAAAAATAAATTTAAAGTAAATAATTTAGTTGTATAGATAGTTATGTATAAATTATTTAAAAATATGATAGTTGTATAAAAAGGTGTAAAGAAATGATTTTAAAAAGGTAGTTGTAGAGAGTAAAAAATTTTAGGTTAAAAAATTTTTATCGAAAAAGTTTTCTCCGTATCCAAAAATGCCCTTAATAAAGTATAAAAAGTGAATGAGTGTGTACTATTATTTTGTAAGCCAATTTAGTGAACTTAATAATATTAGGCGTTCCATGAAAAAAATAATATAAGATATTTTTGAAAAATGATAAAATTTTTAGTTTAAAAGTTTTAAAATGTAAAAAAGTAATATGATATAATAGAGGTGATGAATAAGGAACAAAAAGAATATAATTAAAATAAATAGGTTAGTTGTACAAATAATTATGCAAAAAAGACTGAAAAGTAAAGTAGTTATATTGTCACATATAAATAAATAATTAAAAAATAAAATAAATGTGAAAAGTTAAAAATCTTAGATTGGAAAATTTTATAATTAAATAAACACGATCGTAATTAAGGGTGTTAACAGATCGGGTTGGACGGTTGGAGCCTAATTTTAATCTTAACTCATTAAAAATATTTCAACCCTAATCCATTTATTAACTCATTTAAAAAATATCAACCTTAACCTATTTATAATCCATTTAATAAACGGGTTGGTGGGTTATTAACGGGTTATATAGAAAATAACCTGAAAGTCTAAACTCTAGTAGATGATGATCTCACAAGGAGAGACTAGAATGTATTTTTGGCATAAGGGAAATAGAAATAGGGTAGTAACGGGAAAATAGAAATAGAGCAGTAACGGGAAAATTGAATTAAGACAGTAGTGGCAAAATGAAAATTAGGTAACTTGAAAAAGACTTAAAGAGAGAAAATAACCAAGGAATTTACATGTGTGTGTATATATATATATATATATATAAAACTTTAACGAGTTAAGCAAGTTAAATGGATTGAAAGAATTAAACGGGTTGAATAGGTTATATAGGTTAAATGAGTTACTAAATAGGTTGACAAGTTATAAAATCTCAACTTTAATCCATTATTTAATTGAATGGTTAAACAAGTTGGCGGATCGTAACCTATTTATTTAACAATCTCAACTCAAATTTATTTATAACCGAGTTAGAAAGATGTGTTGATGGTTAATCAACACCCTTCACTTTTCTAATGAGGACTGGTTGAGGGTATGAAAAAGGGAAAAGAAAAACAGTCGGAACGTGTCACATCCCTTGGACCGGTTTGAGGGTTCCATTTCTTCTCTGCCTGTCTTCCGATTGTCTTGGTTTTTTGGGCTTTCGAAGGACGTGTCACATGCAATTTGCAAGGCTGGCTGGGCTGCTGTCGCCGACAGAAGAGAAGCAAAGCAGAGCAGAGCAGAGCAGCGCAGGCATATTTTCAGTCCAGTCCCATGCAGGATTCGAGTCGGAAACGTGTCCAGACGAGATGAGACCCCGCCCCATCGCCACCACGTCCCATCCACGCGTACCACTCGACGCTTCGACAGCGCACCCCTCCCGTCCTTCCCTCTCGCCTTCTCTTCCTCGTCTCGCAACCCGCGATCCAACATCCGTACTGCCGCCTGCAGCTGCAGCTCTCGCCCACTTGCCAATGCCGGGGAGTTTGCTGCTGCTGCAGCTGGCTGGAGTCTCTGTCCGGACTCCGGACGGATCAGAAGAAGGAGACAGATGATGATTATTCATTATCATCTTCGCATCTACAATTCTTTTCTGTTCTATTCTATAGCTAGGCACTCCCACTCCACCAGCTTTCGATCTATCTGGCATTGCATTGCTGGGTCCGTAGTAGAAGTGTAGAATTAGTTTCATTTCAACGCGGGGACTCGCCTGCCTGCCTGCCTGCGTTCCTGCCTTCCTGCACCTGCTACTCAGGCGTTGTCCTCGCGTCGCAAATTCCACACTGCACTCCCAATCATCTTTATTCTACGCGTGCATCATCTGGCAACATGGTTATCAACGCTGCACTCTACCTCCCTCCAGAGTATCAGACTTTTCCCCCCCTTCCCAATGCTTAATTAATTGCCTTGCGGTTATTCGTCCCGGTCCCGGTCCTCGCCCGAATGATCTCTGCCATTGCCCTAGAAAGAATTCAATTCGAAACATCGAAGAAAACCATATAGGATGACCCACATTATAGGATACTTTGATAATTAATTTCAAATTGTCCAGGTGCGTTATACTAACCCCTGGTCACTTGGATTGGATGAGAATGAGAAGAGAGGCATGTTGTTGGTAACAGAAACGGAGAATCGAGGAAAGTTGCGCGATAAATTGTATGAGAAATGTAAAAGATAAATTGTTACTTTTTTCGAAATATGAAAAGTGTTATTAAAAATAGAAAATTATATCAATGTTTATCCCAACTTTATCCGATCCAAGCTGTGAATTAAAAAAAAAAAAAAAAGTTTAACAAAGTAAGAGTAACGTAATATGACCGGCGTAATAATTAGAAATAAAAGTAAAAAAGTTAAAATATATAATATATTTATATTAAAATATGAAAAATAATTAAAATACAGAAATGATAATAAAAATTATGATAGATAGTTAAAACATCAAATTGCATACCATTGAGGTTTTGCCTTGATGATAACTATATTTCGCCCAGCTCGTAGCGACGTGGTTTTGAATGTTTATAACGGCAAAAATACAAAGTGCTTGGTAGTGGCATTTGTCTTCCTAGAAAGTTTCTATGGGTGCATTTACTGGTTGGGATATTAACGAAATAATGTATGAAAAATTAAAACATTAATAAAATATTTGTAGAATGGTGTTTGGATGTTGTAAGAATGTTTCAAGGCTTTAGTGTAATAGTAATTGAGATGATGTATTATATGAATATCTATAAAAATGCGAAATTATAAAATGTGTGGTAAAAGAATAAAAAATTTTCCATTTACATGTTCCCAAATAAAAATTTCTTAAAAAATACATATGCAATGATATGATATAATTCCAAATGGGATATACATATCAGTTCCTCATATTTGTAGCAAATAGTTTAAAGTTTTGAAAATATATAATTTTGGTTCCTCCACTAACTTAAAACTTTATCACTAATAACTTTTTACTTGACATGTCCAAAATGCCTTTTTAAAATTTTATTAAATTTAAAAAAATATTTTTAGTAAAATAACATAAAAAGTGACATGGAAAAGTTCAACCAAATAGGATAGTATATTTAAATTAAATAAAGAGCATTGTAGTTATTTCAAATAAAAAATTATAGTTTCAAAGTTCCACATTAGTGGAGGGACAAATTATACATTTTTAAATCTTCAAGTCCTTTGCTTCAAATATAAAACCTAGGGTCATAAGTGCAAATTTTAGAAACTTAGGAACCTACGTGCTAATCCTTAAATCCAATATTATTTACCACTCTTTACGTCAACCAAAAGCACAACACCCTTAAATGTTAGAAAATTGACAGAGAGTCATTCATGACATTATCAATTTGATTTAGATGTACATAGAGTAGTGTAAGTGAGAGGTGCAAGATTCAAGTGTTGAATGGAGGCAATCTTGTTAGCTCGCCCAACAACCTCAATACTGCTTAGTTACCTAAGATAGGTGACGTTATAGAGAGATTAAAAGTGTATACGTAGAATATCGAAAAAATGAATAATAATAGATATTTAAGCTGATTGGTTAAAGTCTCGTAAGATATCCAACGTGACAAGGGTTGACCTTCTGACAAACTAGACCAAATAGTTAATAATGGGCTTTATTCAATTATTATTTATATTAGCTGATTTTTATTTTTATTTTTGGATATTATTTCAGTAACTTGTGTCATTCGGTTAGCATATAGGTAGTCAAGTGTTCTTAGAGGTTTTGGGTTTGAGTAGGAAATTATGTAAAAAATAATAATTAATTTTTATATTTTTTTCTTAGGCATATGGACCCCACGGGATAAGATAAGATAAATATCCTAAGGGAGTTGATGATTTTAGGTATCCGTAGGAAAGATTTGTGGAAGCCAGAGTTGCAAGTTAGGGGAGAAACTCATTGACAAGTAAAGTTTTATTCAGAAATGAATTTTAGGTTACAAATAATTATTTATACCGTTGCTAAACCATAATATTAGTTAATTTATCTTGTCGGGTTAAAATTAATTATATAATTTTTTTATAGCATGCGGGTAGCATATACTTGGATTATGTATTTAGCATGAAAAAATATTATTATGCTTGAAATTTATGCCGAACGTTTATTGTGTTGTGCATAGTAGATTAATGTATTTTTATACGCTAGCTAACATATGTATGACGTACATGCGGCTTGAGCACTTTTGGTTGCACAAGTATTCATGCATCTTACTTGAATTATGATAAATATAGAATATTATATTCATAAGAGCTATTGATGGTGCACAGATCAGCGACTTCGGTCTTTTTGGATTTTGTTTTTGTCCATACATGTATTAATAGCAACCACATATATTTTGGATTAATATATTCGAAAATTTATAATATGTATGTATCCTAAGACTGGACGAACTGATGGATTGTGTTTTCTTAATCTGTATGTCATCTAACATACTTGTTGTTTTGTATTTTTGCAAACATGTCCATTTTGAAGAGATTTTACAAAAAGGACATCAGTTATATTAAATTGCAAAAACACTTATTGAGAATAAAATTTCATTTGGATCATTATACCTTTCTGTTTCAGCTAATATTTGGGTAAGCCCAATATTAGAAGAAGTTAAGTACAGAAAGATGAGCTAAGGAGACCCCATAATCATGTGGCAATTTAATAGTCATACAATTTGTATTCATTAATTGATCATTTTGAATCAGAATTTAATGATCAAATATTTATTTAATTTTTATATTTATGATGCTTCTGGACTCAATGGAAGGGTTTAATTTTGCATTTAAAGTCTAATTTTTAATATATTAAATTAAATAATTATTTTTCATTTAATTAAGTTTTAATTTGGTTATTATCCATTTTCAAATAATGTTCTAGTTGCTAGTCATTTTAGGACTAACCCCTTAGTTTTACAGGTGTAACAGATCAAGTGTGACACTAGAGTTTGGATTTCCTAGAGATTTTCAAGAATATGTATTTATATTTATTTATTTCAAAGGCATTCATTGAGAATAGTAGACTTGTAATTTTTTTTCTTTATGCCTTGATATAATAATACGAACATGACTAGTGGAAATGAAAATTTAAATTTTTCATAAATTAATATAATAATTAATTTTTTCATAAATGTATGATTAATCTTGAAAATTTGCATTAAATACATGACCAGAATCACTTTTTTGGACCCACATGTTATAGTTTATATTAGCAAAGAATGTATTTTTCAATTATTTTGAATCTTCGTGCCAAAAGGGATCTCCTCCAATGTATTTATGATCAATTGTGTAAGAATGCTTTTATTGAATTGAATTTGGTGGCCCCTCTTCTCTCACCATCCTAACATTTTTTGCTACTTTAAGAAGGCGAAGAGAGAGTCATGCTAACATTTTGCATTTTTGTAAAACTAGGAGTATAAATCCATGCCACAAACCACAATGACGTGCTTTAGTGATGTTAGATATTCGAATCTTGTCTTCCATTATTGGAAGTTAAAATTTTTGTTCCCTACTTTAGGGATATTTACAGTTTGTCCCTTCAATTGGGGGATATTTGTAAGATGTCCCTCCAAAGGTAAAAGTTGTGAATATGTCTGATTTGTGATATTAGGTGTCATAATGTATATAAGAATAGTAAAAATAAATAAATAAATAGTACGAATCCCAAGGACCAAGTTGACCGTTGCTTGTTCATTATTTAGACAACTCGATGGTAAAAAGTACACCAGCTGACTGTTTGTCCTATGCTCCATTTGTTGACAATAGCTCGAGTTGTTCTCTACACAACAAATAGAGCATCCCTAATCACACATGCTCGAGTTGTTCTCTCGTATAGTAACATCAATGGGCCACAATTGGAGGCATGGAGCTGAGGATGGGCAATGCCACCCTACCCCCACCACTTCCCAAATCTTGAGAATTATTCTAACCCGAACAAAACTTAGAAAAAAATATTTCTAGAATAAAATTAATTTCGAAATTTATATTCAACAATTGCCCTCCCTCAAACGAGAATCACCTTTTGTTGCAAATTGCCACCCGCAGCGAAAAGGTCCTGCATGCGTGCAAAATTTGTAATAGTTTAAAATATTTTAGGTCTATTTGTAAATACAGAAAATATGATCGGCTTCTCCTAGTCCAAGACAAAACAAACCAGGCTAATCTGAAAATTCCACTTCCTCCTAAGAAACTAAAATATGTTTGTTTAATCTAAAACTTTTCATTCTCCATAATTACTTAATTTTTAATCATTTATTTACATCTTTTTAGTTCCATACTTCTTAATTATGTCTACACAATAGCTCATAACTAACCTATCTATTTCAACTTTATTTTCTTAATTCATCATCATTACCTATATTATATTACATTATTTTCTTTCATTTTAAAAAATTTTACAATAAAAACTTTCATAAAAAGTTTTATTATTTCCCAAACCCACACTAAGTAACTAATCATGATTCTCGTCCGTTAATACACTTTTGCAACGAAGGGCGCATGTTTGGTGAATGAAATAAGTGGGGTGAGGTAAGAAGCGTCTCATTCTCTCCATTTCTCCTCTAAATATTTATTCATTTAATAATTATATTTTTTCAATTTCAACGTCATTTTTTCTTATGCCTACCTTCCGATAACTCTATTTATTTCAATCACATAAACATAAAAATATTCTATTTCACATAATCCCGGGCCAATGACTGACGCCTTTTCATGCAGGGAAGTACTGCTCCTCGCTCCCAATAAATATTATAAAATATCCATACACAAAAAATATAAAATTAATATCTTATAATTCAAAATTATGAATATTTAATTGCATCATTGAAAATTAACGTATCTCTGATTGCCAAAACATAGGTCGAAAGCTGAAATTACTAAAATTATAAAATGGGAAATCATCTTGGAAGTAAAAGGGAAAAATAGTAACGAATAAAAAAACGATCAATTTTTTATATCTCCTGGGACTTCGTAGCTTTCACATTTCTTTTGCAGCAGCGTATAGATTCGCAGGCGTTGTTCCTTGGGCAGCATAAAAAGCAGTGGTCGAGGAAATAATAGCGGGTGTACAAGGGCCGGGTTGGCTGTCGAGTTTCTATTGGGTGGGAAGGGACCCTGGGTGGCGCAGACCATTGACCATGTTCGTCTCGGCGGACCGTACGTCGGGGCTTTGTTTCTCAGCGCATTGAGGATTCCTCGGTCGACACGTATGCCTCTGCTGCCAGGAAGATGTCAACAGTTGGTTCCGTCCAGCGTCAGCCCATCCTCGTTTTCTACGACGCTTCTACTCCGGCGGATGGTGGTCCATGATGCGCAAGCGCCCCACTTTGGATCCTGTTTGGACGGCCATCGTGATTCTTGAAGTGATTCCTTCGTTAATATATGGAGTCCTGCTTGGATGCAACTGAATGCTATGAAATTTCAATACACCTAGCGCAAAATTTCATATTTTTTATTTTTTGAGATTTTTAATAACATTGTTTATCTTACTATTTCTAGAAACGTGTATATTTTTTAAAAAATAGGGATATTTTAGTTACTTAAATATGTCTAAAACAACCTATTTTAAAATAAAAATATGTTTACATATTTTAAAAATTGTAAAACTTAG
>JAXCLR010000092.1:6497158-6508831 GCA_035584095.1 Annona squamosa | reverse complement strand
TTTACATATTTTAAAAATTGTAAAACTTAGTTTATAAATTAAATACACTTAAATTAATAATTTTATAAAAAATTTCAAAAATTTTTAATAAAAGAGTGCTTCATCCATGTGCATTGAAACATTACACTAATGTATGAATAGTTGTGTAACTGAGCCTAGTCCACAATATGTAATTGGGTTACATTGAAACAACTTCATATGATCTTTTTTTAGTTGATGACGATTAATGAAAATTTTAATTAATTTATTATATTTAACATCATTTATTTAACTAAAAAATTGAATTTCATCCAAATCAAATACACGTATAAGTCATATTTGCTCAAAAATAGATATATTTATGTGTAAATCAGAAAAACACTAAGATCCATTTATATATGTATTTGAATATAATAATATTTTATATTATCACTTATCTATTAGGTAGTAATATTTTAAATGGTTGAACGGTTAGAAGTATTACTTCAAAATTAGTGTTTAATATTAAATTATTTTATTAAGTTAATTTCACATATTTATAAATGAGACCTACATAGAGTGATGTTAAATAAATAAAAGAGTTTCCATAATAATATAAATAATGCTAAATATAATAGATTGAGTAAATTTTTTATCAACCATCAACATATTAAAAATGAAGAGAATTACACAGTGATTTAATACAATCTAAGCCACATAGAGAATTCGTGCAACATCTTATTTTTATTTCAAAATATTTTTTCAAATCTAAATAGTTTATCATATTTATACATATGTATCTATTTACATTTCAAAAATAACACGCACTTAGAAATTTAATATGCAATACTTTTTTAAAAAGTAATTGTTATATATTCATTCTGAAAAATGCTATTTTTTTTTACAAAATATAATTTTTGATAAGTTATTTCTAGCAACTTGATAAAACTAAGTGATATTAAATACAATAAATAATCTAAATTTAAAATTTTAAAATATAAAATCAAGGGACCACATGGAATCTCCATGTAACATAGGTATATTGAATCATTGCTCTACACATATGCCTGCATGTGAAGTCACATTCATCGACTTGAATAGAATCCAATCCACACCACATGAAGATGACAAAAGTTGTCTACTCCTTCAGTCATCCTTCAACATCACAAGTTCTCTTTTGCCTCCTCACCACACATGCACACCAACTAACTACTACCCGAATCAGAACCCAACACGATCATAGGACCCCCGCCCCCTCCCCACCCCCACACCACCCCCCCCAAACATCAAATTCAATGGCTGATACTATCATCTTGGAAACTTCAGTCGCAAAAATCCATCACTTATTGATTGTTTCAACAGCACCCATTTTTTTTCTCAATTCTTTTCTTTTATGTCATTTATGATCATGCGCACGCGTCGACCATTGGTTGCATCCAAAGCGTTTTGTTCCCTCCTTTGGTTGGCATGCATGAAGCTGATTTGCGAAGATGAATTCAAGACCCAAGTGATGGAATACAACAAGATAAAAGTTGCTGATGTTGGAATCTGTGAGAGACGATGTCACCATGAAATGATAGATTCCATTGGAGTGAACAAAAACAGGCGAATTGGTGGTGGACATTGAAATGGGTGTTTGTGATTTATTTGTGGAAATCTTATAAAAAGTCAAGCCATAAAAGACACTAGTAGAAAGTTGTTGTCGCAGGCAGGTGCTTTGTTATGATTATAATGAAGGGATTCCGTGGAAATAGAGAAAGCATAAGCATCAACTCTCCTGTTCCTAAATATATTTATTTTTCTGTTATTTTCCTTTTTGCCCTAGGACCCATTCCCAAATAAGAACAAGATTTGGGAAAACAGGGAATGAAGAAGTAAAGAAAAAAAAAAATGGAGTTATCTATATGTGATAGAAATAAGACAAATCAAAATGAAAAAAATGAAATTACACATTCTAGGACCCGAACAATTATAATGCTTTAAGTTTCAGTCAAATATAGTGCTATAACTTGAGGTAAAGTGGCACGGGATTTTATTCTGTGTTGCTTGCTAGTCAAGGTTATTCCAGGATGCGTACCTGTTATTCAGTTTAAATTATTCCCTACTCTAAAAAATTGAATTCATTCCTATCTCATATTAAACTTTTCTTTTTTATTGATTGACTCATAAGTTCATGTTCATGCTTTTATATTTGTAATAATCTATTAAGAAGTCCAAGGGATCTTAAACAGTGGTCTTCCACACAATTCGTGACTTCTGGGGTTGCCCAGAGACACTTTTTTTCTTTTTCTTTTTTGATATGAGGAGTTGCCCAGAGAATTAATGCTATTAATAAATCCACAATTTTATTTTTTTTTTGTAATTAAGGGTCTGTCAAACATTTATCCTCCTTGGAATGATGAAACATGAGATATATTTTAGGATTTAAATGTGAATGATATAAGATGAATGGACCCTACAAAGATTACTGTCTATTCACAACTTGGATGGATGTAAATGGGATAAGAATAAGATAGAATCTTCAGCTTTCCACCATTGTCCAAAAATACTTTTCTATACCAGAAAAATAACAACATAATCCTAATTCCTATGAAACTTCTCCCAAGAGACATTTGGTAATGTTATTAATGGGGGAATAGAAACTTATTTTTCCGTTTAATTAAATCATTTAACATAATTTATCTGTCATTTTTTCCATTTTTACCATTATATTCAAATCGTTTTCTTACACAACTACCATATTTATTCTCAACTTACCTCGACCCTATCACATCACTCTCACATTTTCTAAAAAATTTTCCATTCTTCCTCTCTTAATATATACATTACTAAACATCCACTTGTTTTCATGAAATTTTTCTCATTCTCAACATACAATAATACTTTTTTTCATTTTTCATTCTCATCCCATCACCCTCCAATCCAAGTACATTCACATTTAAAAAGAAAAGAGATGAAAAGGTCTCGGTTCTTAGTGGTCATCAGGTGAAAAAGATTCGCCAGTTTGTCATGACCTTACATGTAGCAATGCACAAAAGAGAGAATGTGCGGAAAAAGAATCTGATTAATGGACCAACTGAACGCCCTGATATTTTGACATGACAACCCTATCTCTGGTTTAGACTAATAGAAAACAACAAGCATCCCTTGATAGTTGATTTGCATCCAATGTTTTCAGCCATCACTTTCACGTTTCTGAGATGTGAGCTTTTCCTACTCTTGACCTTTGAACAACAATTGAACTGTAAGTGGCAAATGGGATATTACATGAGCCGACATCAACTAGACAATGGTCTGATTCAATCTATCTCGGGCTGTTGCCCACTTGATGAATGGATTAGTGGAATTTCACTCACCAATGGGTTTTTTTTTGGGGGTTCTACGCATGTTGGGTGTTCAATAAGCTTGTGACACGTGATTAGATGATAAAGCTAGCTCTGAATTTTTACACTCGCCACATCAAATGTCTGTTACGATCTAGGCCAGTGGTTAGATCAAGTAACATGGAGTCCCCCTTTCTTGAGATCCTAGAGAGATGAAAACCCATTTTCAGAAGAAAATTTCCGTCGATCCAAGTGAATTCAAAGAATTCATCATACAAGCTAATAGGCCTTCTAGCCCTGGGCTCTTTTATAAGCTTTACATCTTACAATAGACTCCCCCCTCCTGTGGCTCACTTGACTTACATGTGCAACTACTCCACCCACTTGGTCGAGATCTATAGTGTAACAATATGCTCGTCCTTTTCTCATATACATTTCTCTTCTTAGATTTAGCTTGCCAAAGAAATGTCTCTTCTTGCCTGTCACATATTATATGGGGTGCTTCATTTTGTCCACCCTTTCTTCATTTGATTTGGTATTTCTATATGTAGTTTTGGAAATAAATTTTAGTCCTGGAAGTTTTGGAAACAAATTTTAGTTTTGAAAGCAAAATCAACAATTATCTATAGTCATAATTGTTGCTATTGTTGCTGTTAATTCACATGAATAATATGAACTTTACTGCCAAAGATAATTTTTTTATTGGTATTATACAACATGAAATCTTACTTATATTATATATTAAGCATATTTAGTCTGGAGACAACAAGCTCCAACTATCTAAGAAGAAACAACAAGCTTCTATATATCTATTAAGGGAGACCAACTGCTCCCAACATATTAAAGAGAGATCACCTACTCCCATTTTAAATCCTATTGAAAATCTCACCCCTGAGATTCAAGCACAGACCATGCGCAGCGCTTGCATTTATTCTCACTGGCGTGACTAGCTGAGCCTAGCTTAGTTGGCTGCCAAGGATCATTTTTAGGGTGTGTTTCGGAATGAATAAAACTTTTGATAAAAAGTTTTAGAGAATAAAAGTTATCAAATGATGTGATACGATAGGAGTAATGATGAGAAGTAATGATGAGAAGTAAAGATGATAAAGTTAAAATAGATAGGTTAATTGTATGGATAGTTGTGTAGAAATATTGAAAAGTAGGGTTGTTGTATGGGAAAATGTGAAAAAATGATTAAAAAAATATGATAATTATAGAGAGTGAAAAGTTTTAAATTGACATATTTTCCTCAGTGCGAAACACAACCTTATTGCGGTAAATAGTATAAAGCAACAAGTGTATAATATGTTAAACTATTCTTCCATTTGATAAATCTTATTTAGTACTAGTTCAAAATGAGTGAATAAGAAAGAAATGAGATGAGATTTTCCATTTCTAATTTTTTTTTTCATTTTTTATGTATAAAATCTTACTTTTAATATCTTCAATACTATTTTAATAATTTCACGCAATGCAATCCACAATGACACTTTTTCATTCAATCTTTTTATCTCATTCCTATTCCATTTCACTATCTTGAACCCACAATGACACTTTTTCATCCAATCTTTTTATCTCATTCCTATTCCATTTCACCATCCTGAACAAGCCCTACATCAAATAGTCCACTTGTTATTATAAAGAACTACAACCCTTATAGTACTTTTTTGATGAATAAGTAAACAATTTTGACAAAAAATATTTTGCTGGAAGGCACCAAATGCTGACAATGGTATGCTATTAGGGGATCAGCTCTCTTTTTATGTTGGCAAGCATGTGTTTCTCAAGAATAGCAAAATGTCATATGAATGGGTAGAAAAGAGTATAACATGCATCCAAGCAACTTGGAACCAAACGTCGATTTAGTACTTGCTATTATTGGTTGTTAAAATCATTTTTAGTTGTTAAAATTAATTCGACCAGCAAGGAAAACATCTAAAGTCAAATGAAGGATGAACCAAATTTGAATTTTACGGGTTATTATTGTTATACATATAGGATTGATGTGTGTCTTGCATATGCGCATATTTCTATGCTTATAGTATACAATTCTTTTTTGACGAAATATATTATGCAATGCTTTCCAATGGAATGAAACATTGACTCTTTCCAAAGCTCCCATAACCCATGCCATAGGCTCAAGGGAGAGATTTGAATCTCCAAAACCGAACTGAAAGACCAACAAGATTTTTTTTTTTTTTGAAAGTGGAAAGACCAGCAAGATTAAGTGCCAGTTCAAAAGTATTCAAGAGGCTTGAATGGAATGTGCATGAGATGAGATTTTTTATTTTTAAGACATTTTCTTTTCAATTGTCAACATAATTTCTTATTTTCCAATAAAACTTAGATTTACGGTGCCACTTTTTCCATTCCCTATACATGCCATTATGTTCTCATCCCAGTCAAGCCCTTGAATACTCTGGGACAGCTCCTAAAGAGTCCGAATCCATAAACCGTCAAATCTCAAATAGGGCTGACATATACTTAGTTATACGTCCACTTAGAAAGGAATTTTACATCACTATAAAATACCCCACTCATACATTAATTGACGGATACCTAGCTACCACTTTGTTGATTTCGATGTGGCATGTAATGAGAATTCGGGGACACATGATTAAGTTCTAGCCAGTGAAGTGAAAAGTAGTTGGTCGGCATCGATTAGAACTTTAATATTTCAATGTTATTATGAAGATTCTTATATTATTTGACAGAAGATCATTAAAATGTGCCTACCCACCAAAGGTCGCCCCTAGCTACGCACAAACCTTTCATGAAAATGAAGTCCGGCCACACACACACACATATGAGATATTTTCAAGTGCAACGCCACTGCACATTGCAGTGACACTGAAATGAGCCCTACATGATGATCAAATTATAATCTACTTCATCCGTTATATGTAAAAGAATGTATTCTATCATCATGTCAATTTTCATCACAATCGGAAATGTGTATGGACTCTATCTAAAAATAGTACAAATTTAACGTAATAAAATAGTTTTACATAAAAAACAACTTTAGAGTGATTTTTTTCAACATTTAAACAATTTAAAGTATGATTTACATGATCGTGAATGGAAAATTCATCCGCCCATTGTATTTAGAATTGTTCACTTTATTAGCATACCAATTCTCATCTAAATACAAAATGCATGTGGTCTCCATCTTAAAATGGTACAAAATCAATATAATAAAATAATTTAATATAAATATCAAGTTTAAAGTGATATTTTCAATATCTAAACCGTCTAAAGTATGACTTTCATATGAATAAATAATTGTATAAAATTTCATTGCAATCTAATATATGTCGAGTCCATTTTACAAAGGGCAGCACCATATTATGGTGCAGTCCGTCTACACATGAATTGATCTCATATATGGTGCAGTCCGTCTACACATGAATTGATCTCATATATGGTGCAGTCCGTCTATACATGAATTGATCTCATATGTGTATATATACACACATAGTTGAAATCAACGGTATATATTTGATTTTTATCACCTCCAATGGCTGACCATATATATTTTAGTTAATCTGCTGTTTTAAAGTCCCAATTCAAAGAAGAAAGTGGTGGGAAGAGACGTTGATGCGCATGTCACCCTTCGCATGAGCAGGCAGTAGTTGAAAGCTAGCAAGCGTGTATAATGGGTTCTTTTGTTGAATTGACTATGAAATCGAAATAGGTAGTCTTCGAACCATTTGGGGCACATGATGGCCCCATTTTTGTCACCTTTTGCATGGTAATGTGTCGCAATTCTATTTGTTCCTGAAGAACATGTGCTGCCAAAATGCAGGTGAAGATTCCCTCCTAGCTAGCTAGGCATTTTGGGGCTATTTAGAGCCATAAAACCCTTTCAAAGAAATTAATTGGGCATTTCCTCGTAGAAATAAAGAGAATTCCATGAATTACATGCCGAGGCATACGTGAACTCGTTGTTTCTTCGTTTCTATGTATGAGAAAAAAGACACGTATGTTATGTGCCATGCCGATTAGCTAGAATCAGTTTACAAAGCTCCAATAAATTTCATTAAGTAGAATCAAAACAGGCAATAAATATTTTCTTTAATTGTCGCTGATGGGCATTAGTGATGATTTTGCCGAAAATAAAAATCTTTTACTGATATCCATCAGCAATGTTGATCGGCCAATTTTGTTGCCAAAAAGTCCATATGCACTTATGCAGTATTGGGTACTTTTTTTTTTCGATTGGTATTATCTACATCATAGCATCTGTAGTATTGAGTACTTGAAACTCTTTGTATGTATGCTGATCAAGTTTCCACCGTTAAAAAGGACCACCATCCACACTTTCTCAAAACAAAAAAAAAAAAAAAGGTAATTTGAATTTCTCTTTATTGGATTTTGGGTATTAATATTCTTCGGGCTTATGAATCCTACATTAAGTCATGATTTGTCTCATAACCCATCTTTATAGAGACAGATAATAATTTTCTTCTCTAGAGATAAAATTTTAAAATAATTGAAAAAGTCTATAATTGAAAATGTCTATAAAATAATTGAAAAAGTCTATAAAATAACTCAAAAAAAAAAAATCTTTACATAGTAGAAAAAGACTGTTTGATCTTCATACGACAAGCCATTTGCACGAGGACTGAAGATCTTTCTTGTTCGAATCGTAGGAAGAAGATAATGCACACAAAGGAATCACGATACAATGTAACTTGCACAGGCTTGCATGAACATGATTCTTTTTTCGGGATTTTTTTAGCATTTACGTGGGTCTAAGCATATATTTTTCATATATATAATTTTTCAATTTTTGGTATTTTAAGTATTTTCTAACTTTCCAAAATAAAAATAGCCTTTTTGATGTGCAAAAAATACATATTTGAGCCCACATATATGTACGTCAAAAAACCAAAAAAATTAAGAATCATGGTTCATACAAGTGTGCACGGTTGCAGTGAATTATAATTTCCACGTAGGAGTAATGTTTCAATACAATATAATGTATTGAAATTTCAATATACTTGGGTGAAGAACTCCATTTTTTAAAATATTTTTTTGAAATTTTTTTATAAGATTGTTAATCTATGTGTATTTAAATTATATATTAAGCTTTAGTATTTTTTGAGATTTATAAATATACATTTTTTATTTTTTAAGAACAGGGGTATTTTAGTCGCTTAAAAATAGCTAAAGTACCCATGTTTTTAAAAAATAAAAAAATGCATATGTACATGTCCAAAGATGGTAAAATTTAGCTGATAAATTAACAGTTTTATAAAAAATTTCAAAAAAAATACAAAAATAAAGTTTTGCACCTGATGCATTGAAACATTATCTAAGAAGGTATCCCGCTGGACGGATGGAAATTAAATGAAATTATTTTGTAAATAATCCCTTCAACTGTTATTATGCAAAATAGAATTTAGTTCAAGATGAATTGATGAACAATCTCAAAAATGTTAAGAGTCGACATCCGTCATCCTACTGTTAATGGCTATCAAACTGAATCAAACGTGATTGAGCCCTTGGGTTGGACATAGTCCATGATCAAGCCAAGCCCACAAACCTTAATAAGGTCCATTATTTCTCAAGGCTTATGAAAAATTTCCAAAAGGTGGAAGGAATTAAATTGTGTCAATGACACTCCTCAAAAAAAAAAAAAAAAAAAAAAAAGTGTCAATTACCATCAGCAACCGTCAAATTGTATCAACCTATCCTAGTGTCCTATCAATGTGTTGGGGCTCTTTTTCCCAATGTTGCATGTCATATCTTTCCAGTAAAGCCATAATAATTCTTGGGATAGTGGCCTAAAATCCATAGATAGGTCATTATCTTGTTAGCCCCGGGCTCCACTTGTCCACCTTTCAAACCTATCCAACTTGACAGCCAAGTCATGTGCTAATTAAAGAAAAGATTTATACGCCAAACATTAGAGATTTGCGGAGGATCAGACGCAGCCATGTGTGAAAAGAAACTATTATTTTCATAGCGCCGTGGAAAGGGAGTGGGCGAAGTGTCACAGCTCGTGTGTTCGACCCACGCCCTCTCCTAGTAGTGGGGATACTGATTTCTGCTCTCCCAAGTAGTGGGGGTATTCATTTCTCGGTAGTGATGAGGTGTTATAAGATTTTCTTCATGTTGCGAAGATTATGCACGTACTGATTGTTATATTAGATGACTTTGGTGTGTGTATATATATATATATATATATATATATGAATAAAAAAAAAACCTACTATTTTTGCGTTCCTAAGTTAGGTAGGTAAATTAGGATAATTTGGAGGACATAATTAAACTCCACCAATCAGATTTCCCCACTCTTTGAAATAGGGGGCAGCGTTCATTTGGAACCGTTCACGTTTAAGCAGATGTTGAACCATTTTTGGTGAGCCGCATTTGCACCATTTGTGGAACCCATTTATAATAATCACCCTTAAAATTATTTTAATCAGAAATTTGTCTCGGCCACAAAAAATGAGGATTTTATTAGGTTTATATTCAATCTAACACTGTACATTTTGTAGAATATTTAAACACAATATTTCAAATACAATGAATTCTATAAACTAGTGCAAGTAGGGCCCACTTGAATTGGTTCAACATTTGCTTTTTTGTATATCAGTTGTCCACAATTTGGATGGAATAAAGAATTCGGATGAAAAAATGTTATTATGTGTCGAGAATGAAAAAATTGTATGAAAAATGGAAAACATAGGTTGTTTGTTGTTTTCGAGGAACGAGAAAAATATGAGATTCCATCTTACGCTCATCCATTCAAGTTGTGAACAGACTTATTTACCACTGCTGAACAGAAGTAGTGTTCACTTATAAATGGATATTTTTTCTTCTAGTTTGTAACGAGTATTTTCCTAAATTCTTTTTCACTTTTGAGAAAAGGTGAAAAACAGGGTAATCCTACAATTGATTTGGGCCATGGGTTGCTTAAGTCCAACCCCCCAAATAGTGTTTCTTGAATTGCCTCCTACTACCTTACCCTTTTCTCGTGTTTCAACCGCATAAAATGGCTACATCGTATTGAGTATTGACAACGAATGCCATTTTTTCCCCAGTTTTCCTAAAGATCTCTTAGGTTTGTTCGGATAACTAGCAGCAAGGATATAAGTAACGAATGAACTTCAAAAAACGAAAAATAAAAAAAATAAAAGTGAAGAGTTGGTTTTTCATGTTACAGGCACATGAGCAGGGACGATTTTAAGAGTTTTCGTTGAGGCCGGAAGTTGTCGACTGAGACAGCGGCAGTTGCAGATCGGAAAGCAACGCTGCTGGAGAAGCAAAACCGACGAACGATGACAGGGAAGTGAGAAGGGCGCCATTTTTTGGGTTTTCGTTTTCCGAGGGATGCAAACTTACAGGAATAACCCATATATACTCGAATCACTTAATGCATATAACGAATCTTAAATAAAATAATTTAATACCAAATCCGAGATAAATCACTCCAAACATACAATTATCAAAACATCCTAAATTCTATGAATTAGCCTTTATTACTTACATCGCGGCTGACTGCATATACCTGGGTGCATTTCACCCGTTTTTAATATTTTTTGAAATTTTTTTATCCAATTGTTAATCTAGATGTATTTAACATGTGTATAAATTTTTACCATTTTTTAATACTTTTAGATATTTGCCACTGATTTTAAAAAATTAAAAACAAATATCTAAAAGTCTCAGAAATTGATAAAAATTTATTCATATGTTAAATACACCTAAATTAACAATTGTATAAAAAAAATTTCAAAAAAAATATAAATTTTTCTTTTTTCATCCTAGTGCACGGTATCACGACTCTACTCACATTGTATTCTTTTCATTCTTTCTAGCCCAAAGGAAACATCATGATTTTAATCATACTCCCATTTGTATTCTATCTTCATTCACGTAGCTACAAGTTAATGATGTAATCTTCCGTTCCAAATAATCAAATAACATTTCTTGACTTGTACTTCGATTTTATGGTCTTAAATCTTTTTTCTTCGAAATGTAGACATTTTGAATCTAAATGATCGATCAATCAACCTTGAATTTTTCTTCGTTGTCACAAGAATAGTCTCGGCAAAATTGAACAATTTAACCACTTCATCCATAACTCTTTCATATATAAACTCCAGTATAACTATTTTTTCAATCTCACTTCCGCAATATCTGAATGCTAAATAAATTCCACCTCATAACTAGGGGTGCAACTTGGGTCGGGTAGGTCCGGGTATGGGTGGAATCTACCCTTAACCATTTTGTAAAAACCTCTACCCCTCCCCTATTTTAGACCGGGTCGGTCTGAAGCCTACCCTACCCAATTTTCTCAAGAACGGATCGGTTCCGGTTTGGTTCCAAATCGGTTCCTAGAACACGATCTATAAGAAAATGCAACCTATGTAAAAACATT
>JAXCLR010000092.1:6486666-6497058 GCA_035584095.1 Annona squamosa | reverse complement strand
AAATATATCTGCACCATATACGGTCTTTCCACTACATGTTGTGAAATATCATCACACATCTTTAATAACATTAGACAATATTGAACATCACACGCTGCCAGAATAATTTTTTAAAAATACAAGCAAAAAAAAACTCTATTGAGAAATCTGTGAGAACCATAAGCCATGAGAGTTCTTAGGGTTAAAAATCAAGAGGGAAGAGAAGGATGAATTATAGGAAAATTACTCACGGGGAGGCACAGACAGAGGGAATCGGAAAGAAATCTGCCGAAGGCACAAACAGGGAGGCAGCACGCGAGATGGGAGAGTGCTCTGGTCAGGACTCGGGAATCGCCTGTTGTCGGGATGAGATCGAAAATGCCAAGAAGTGGAGATTCCAGAAGGAGAGGATCTGGAGGGTCGAGCATCTCGCGGCCGAGAGTGTGGAGGGCAAAGATGGGAATCTGTTCCTGGCTGGAGAGATCGAGAGACTGGAGGCGGAGGTTGGAGGCAGCGAGGGAGAAAACAACGAGACGAGGGCCAAAGGGCGTCAAAGCGGAGCGGACGAGATCAGAGGAGAAGACGAGATGACAACAGCGGCAATCTAACAGAGAGTGGAGCGTCGTCCAATGGAGAGAGGAGGAAGTAGTAGAGGGAATGGCGGATCGAGCCATCTGATGAGAGTTGGTGGTGGATGAGGGCGATTTGGAGACGAGGGAGAGGGGTTTAGGAATTAAGGCGTCGATAGCATAAGGCTGCCGAATGCCGATATTATACTATATATATATATATATTAATAAATATAATATGAAATCCGGGTCAATTTCGGGTACTCAGCACTGGAACCGACCCTAACCCAAATTTGAACGAGTATTTAATACCCAGAACCGAACCGACCCTATGGGTAGTTCCCATGGAACTGAACCTACTCTATTTCAGGTACCCAGCGGGTCGACCCACGGGTACCCGGACCTAGTTGCACCCCTACCCATAACAAAAGACTTCTTCCAGCACTTGTAAATAGGCCTGTCTTTTTGGAGCCCATCAATTATATCCTAGCACAGATTATTAAATTTTTTTTCTTTAGCTGTCAAATCAATTTATTTCTTACTCTAGTAACTCATGCAATAATCATCAAATATAGACTTCTTAACAAACAACTTTTTATCGTCAAGGATGCACGAATGATCATCGAGTGCAAGAGAAGTTGGGAGGATGTGACTCGAATTTTCCCATTAGATGAGGGAAAATTGCGCCATAAACCCTCTAACTATGCGTATTGGCATTTTGGACCCCGATGTTTGCGTATTAGCATTTTAAACCCTCAAAAGTTTCGACGTTTGCATTTTACCCCCCACACCCTCACGGCATCAAAAAATCAGCGTCTGATAGTCCGAAATGACGAAAATGCCCATTGACTGCCACTTCTTCACTCAGCCATTTCATACCACTATGGGCCACGAAATTTCCCATCACTATGGGCCGCCGGATTGGTGAAAGCTTTGCGTGTAAGCTCTTTCATTCGCCTCTCCGTGCCTCTTCTCCCTCTTCTAGCTCGCCCCATTTTATTAGTTTGGAGTTTTTTAATGGTAAACAGCGGAGTAATAAAAAAAAGAGAGAAGAAATCATAATGGGGGAACGAGAGCGATTTGCCACCCAAAGCACATCCACGCGGGTCATCTGATCTTGGTGTGCGCTGCGCACTTGTTTTTTCACGAACCGCGGGCCGGCGGTTCGCCGAGGGACAACAGTAAGGAATAACCGTTCATGTGCCCTGCATGGATGGCTTCGGCACGTACGAAGCACGCGTCGCCGATGCCATGCATTAGTGCCGTCACTATGAGACGGAAGGGGGAGAAGAACAATGACAGTTATATCATCATGAAAGAGGCATCAGGTTCCCCTATCGACTTGCATAAGGTCTGCATATCTCACTTCTCTCTTCCTAGCTGCCGCTTCTTGTGCCATCACGACAAGCCACTTTGCTATTCCCTGTCATGGAAACAAGTTGGATCTCGAGCACAAGAAAAGATATAGTATTAGTTTGAGGGAAGGAAAATACCTTTCATGGGTAATTATGCACAATTTCTGCTGCTTCTTGATTTGTCAGATGTTCCCAGAGTCCATCAGAAGCAAAAACTAGGAATTTATCTTGGGCACATATTACTCTCTTGCGTACAATCGGTTTAGCAATTAAAACAGGGTGACGAAGAGGTTCAGGAAGCTGAAAACGTTTGAAAGAAGGATCCAAAGTAAACTCAGACATCTTCAAGTATGCATCACCTATTGATCTTGAAACCTAAAGAAAAAAATGGAAAACAGATGGGTAACACATGAGTGTGCCTCTCCGTGCCTCTTCTCCCCTTTCCGTCTCATAGTGACGACACTGATGCATGGCATTGGCGAGGCATGCTTCATGCGTGCCGAAGCCATCCACGCAGGGCACATGAACGGTTTATTCATAATTGCTCTCCCTCGTCGAACTGCTGGCCCACAGCTCGTGAAAAGACAAGTGCATAGCGCGCACCAAGATAAGATGAGAGCGATTTCTTCTCTCTCTTTTTTTATTACTTCACTGTTTACCAATAAAAAACCCCAAACTAATAAAATGGAGCGAGCCAAAAGAGGGAGAAGAGGCACAGAGAGGCGAATGAAAGAGCTTACACGCAAAGCTTTCACCAATCCGACGGCCCATAGGGATGGGAAATTCCGTGGCCTATAGTAGTATGAAATGGCTGAGTGAAGAAGTGGTAGTCAATGTGTATTCTCGTCATTTTGGACTGTTAGACGCTGATTTTTTAACGCCGTGAGAGCGTGGGGGGTAAAATGCAAACGTCGAAACTTTTAAGGGTCTAAAATGCTAATACGCAAACATCGGGGTCCAAAATACCAATACGCATAGTTAGAGAGTCTATGGCACAATTTTTCCCATCAGATGAAATTTGTTCCACATTGAACTCTTTAAAGTTACTTCTTTATCTCCTTTAAAGGTCCTTCGAACGCATCAAAAATTTGATTTATTCATGCTACGAAATCGAATATAAAAGTTGATATGTTTAATAATTTAGCAAGAGTGGCTTCAAGTGATCATTTAAATCATGAGATTGATCAGCAAAATTTAAGGAATAAATATTATTTAAAAGAGATAATACACACACCTCTTGCTTTCAAGTCGTTTAAATTTTGTTACTTGTTTCTTCACAGCTCATTTTGTTCTTTGACATGTTTCATTCAAATCTCCAAATTCTATGATCGTCAACTTTGAATTTTTAAATCATAATTCAAATCTACATAGTAATCCTCAACTTATTCTTAAGACATACCTATTTTATTTTAACTTTCCAATGGTAATGTTATTTAATATATTCCTCCACACTTTGTTCTACTTGTTACAAGTCATGAAATATCTCAATAACATACTTACATTATCTATACTAAAGGAAGCTTTGTTTCAAAATTACTTTAAATTCCACTCAATTTTAAACTGTATGACATCCTAAAATTGAATGTTGTAAGCTTTCAGCTTATCTCTCAACTTAACACATGATAGTTTTTCTGATCTTCTCTCTCATTTAATAGCATGCAAAATAATACAGAATGAGTCTCACACAATTTTGAAAAAACTTCATAGTTGAATTCACGACGGAACACTCATTAGCACAAAATGGAATTAGCTCCCCTCTCTTTCTTGGCTTCTCGAATAGTCATAATAAAAATATTTTGCACTTAAATGAGAAATGATAACAACAGAACTACACAGGTAAAGCATTAGGAGAAAAGTAAGATTTCCTCATTGAGACAAAAAAAAAAAAAAGATAAAAGATAAATTGCATTTCTCCACCCATCTTTTTGGGATTTTTCCATTACCCATAACTATTGATTTCGTAAAAAATACTTTCATTTATGAATTTTGTTTGCCAAAAAAATAAAAAAGTTTACACCCGATGAGCAGCTTTGGATTTTATAATGGTATTCTCAGCTCGTGGATGATTTTTGGAAAATCCAGACAACTATTGTTGATAGGGGTGTTTTTGCCATAAGGTTAATAAGTGAAGTCTTTTTGCAAAGTATACTTTTGAAAAAAACCTCTAGAATTGAATAAATATCCTTTTTAAACAGGGAAACTTATTTAGAAATTTTTTTGATGGAAATAAATTTTCTTTTTATTTTTATAGAAATAACTGAGGCAATATATATACAAAAGCCCCTCTTCCAAACTCTGTTGGTAAAATTTCTTTTGTAATCTCAAAAAAGACCTTTGCAGGGTTCAATATATAATTTTTTATTGACGGGCCAATTTGTAATTTCCACCAGAATACTTTAGTTGCAAACAACAAAATTCAAGGGAGTTGTTGAAAATAAACCTAAAATATCAAAAAGAAAACTTTATTTTCATGAAGAATTTTTCCCAACGAAAACTTGTGAAATAATTCACTTTCTTAAAATAACAGAAAACCATTTCTTTTTTGAAAAAAATAAACTGTTTGGAAGAAAACACAGTACTCAAACGCTAAGGGGAATAAGTAAAACCAAACCTCTTGGAAAACTGATCCAGGTGCAAATACCAATTATATTTTTTATAAAAAAAAAAAATTTTTTTTACAAAATTGTTAATCTAGGTGTATTTAACATGTGTATCAATTTTTAGCATTTTTGAATATTTTTAAATATTTATTTTAAAATTTTAAAAATTAGTGGCTTTTTAGTAATTTAAAATTACTAAAAATGCCACTGTTTTTTAAAAATCTAAAATAAATATCTAAAAATCTTCAAAAAAGGTAAAAATTGATACACATATTAAATACACATAGATTAACAATTATGTAAAAAAATTTCCAAAAATAACATTAAAAAATGAGTGTTTGCACACCGAAGCTAAGTGCACCCGAGTGCACAGAATCAAAATCCAACCTCTTGCATTCCATCAATTCAAAAAAAAAAAAAAACAAAAAAACCTCTTGCATTCCCAACAAAAAAAAATCAGCAAAGTACATTTTTTCCAAATACCTATTCTATAAAAATAAGGAGTATAACATTATGCCAATGAAAAAGTAAAATAATTTCATTCATGCCAACGTTGCTTGTTTTCTTTTTTCCGTGAAAGGCTTCATGCCAACGGTTTTAAAAGTCTTTCATTTAAACATGCCAAAGGCATCAACTACCATTAGCAAACCTCTTGCAAAGTTAAATATATTCTTAAAATCTCAAAAATGCCCCTTCTATTTCTATACAAGATGTTTTAAAAAACTTGTTAAGTCAGTTTACATCATTCCAACATTAAACTCATCCATCCAACCAAAAAAATTGCAAAAGAAGGGCATTATAATTGAAATAGAAGGGGCACTTTTAGGATGTTAAGAATATGTTTCATATTTCAAGAGGGTTTGCGAAGGTAGTTGATGCTTGACATATTTAAAAATGATTTATGAAAGTGTTGACATCGATGAAATTATTTTAGTTTTTCATTGGCATAAATGTTAATGGCCCAAAACAAAATTCTAATATTATAAAATAAAAACTTTCAAAAAATATAAATGAGGAGATCTTCTTTCCTTTTCCACTAATGCTTTCCATGCATATCTATAGTTATCATTCTCAAGTACTTCAAGTGCAAAGTACACTAATTATGATCATTTGAATAACCCAAGACAGAGATATGAGCATTCCATTTCATACTAGTGTTCAACATTAGTGAAACTATGAAATCTTGTCAAGATTGGATGAAATGCATTTAATATTACTTTGCATGATATCATATGAGTAGAGATAAAAAACTAAAATATGTCCAGGTTTAGAGATCGGTTGAAGAATTTACCACATAATTTGAGGATTTCATGATGCTCAAAACTGATTGGAATTCAAAGCAGTATTGAAGTAAAGACTTTCTTAGGTAGATCATATAAACATGGTATTGGAATACTTCATGAGTCACAACAAGGTGATTGAAGTGTTGAAGAATATACCAAAGAATATTACAAGTGCAAAGTTTAAAATAAGATTGAGATGTCTCTTTTTAACAAGTTCAAGAATACCATTATGAAGGTTTGAATTATGAGTTAGAATCAAAGCTAACGAACAAGGAATTAAAAGATTTCAATAAAGCATATCAAATGGCAAAACAGGTTGAGAAGAAACAAATAACAAAATACAAAAAGGCTTAAAGTCAAGAGATGTGATTGTCTTCTTTAAATTATACAACTTCCTTTAATATTATTAATCAAATTTGAGATTCTAGTGATCAACCCATGCTTCTCCTAGCAAATCATCAAACTTATTAACTTTTATAATTGATTTGATTGCACAAATAAATTAAAATTTTGATACAGTCAAAAAACATTTCAAGAAAAAATAAGGCAGTAACTTTCAAGAATACAATGTAAAACAAGTTTCATCATTGACAGAATCAATCTCCCACAATGAGTATATTAAAGTCTCAACTTCTCTTACATTTGATAATAATCAATTGTCTATCCTTAAAAATAATCAGTTAGTTGTTAAAAAGTCTACATCAAATGATCTGTTGCTTAAGTTAGAAGAGCAAACAATAAAAATGTATTTGACAGAATAAGAAAGAGTATCTAATAATTAAGCTGAGATTATTGAAGATTTCCATCATCAAAAACACATTCATGGTCATTGGAAGAAATCTATTATCATGAGTAAAGAAGTTATTCAACCATAAGAAATCACAGAAGTAAGATTAAAGAAAAAAACAAATATATTGCAGAATCTATATATGAAGAAACGAGCAAATTGAGTGGATTGTTTGATTTTGTGAGGATTATTCATGTAGAGCATAAGAAAAACTTAAGAGTTAATTAATTCATCATCAAAACTCAATATCTCTGCATTAAATAAAAAAATTCTCAAACCCAGAAGCCCAGAAAAGGGAAGAACAAATGCAAGAAATGTAACCTGATTATTCACAATAGACGATTGCATCATTGGATCATGCAACACGAACTAAGACAATATACAATGTTGGAATGTGATCAAAACAACAGAACCTGAGGATGAGTTTTCTTTCAAGTTATAGAAAATGATAAGGAATACAACATAAAAAAAAATGCTAATTTATAGAATTTTTATGATTTCTTAATAACTACATGTTTAGCAATAATTTATATAGAATTTTAGTATTCAACCATTTTATTTGAAATTTGATTTAAGCATCAAGTGATCAAAATATAATTCTACTTAATCAATAGTTTAAATTGATATATAATGTTTTTTCGTTACTTGGGATCTTGTCTTTTTGTCCATGTAAGATTTAGTTTTCCTTTCTTACATGCATCGAGAAAGGGTTAGGTTAAACAATTATTACCGCGTGAGGATTGAAATTTGCCAAAAAGTTCAAGTAAAACAGAGACATGAAATTGAACAATTATCGTTCTGCTTATAGATACTTTATGTTATCAGTTTAGCAAACAGTCTAACATTCAAATTCACATAACTTCAAACAAATCAGATGAAACATGTTAAATGAATAACATTCATGATTTGAAATTCATATAAAAAGACGTGATGAAAACAACAGGAGAAACAAAGTTGCGACAAAATGAGAAATAGAAAGATAAAACAACATGAGAACTAGATTTATTTTTGAACAAGTTAATTGTTCTTGCAAGCAGACTGGACCCTCACTGTGCTGAGGTTTACATCATTGTAATTTTCTGTTGTGCAGCTGTAACAAGTTCTCAGCAGCACTTGCAACATCTATCTGAAGCTCCAATAAGATGGATGACCATAGCATCTATAGGGGCAAAATATCGAAATGACTAGAAGCTTATTGGAGGACAAGAATCTAGATATGCACAGACCAGGGCTAACTTGATAAACAAACAAGAAACCCAAAGAACTAGAACTTCAGATACATGAACCATTGAAATAAACTTGTCATATATGCATGTTGAAATTCTTTATCAACTACTCAAGAAAGCTTCAGGTCAGAAAGAACGGGTCCAATCAGAAGTTGGGAGGTGAGACAACAAACAGATAGGTGTGGATGTGTGCATGTTTGGCTATATTATTGTTAAGTAGACAGAAAGACCCAAAATTTTCTTAATTTATAATTTGCGCTTGCAAGTCAAGACCAGACTTCACACATTTCAACTACATTCCAGATTCTACCTGGGTCCTAAGCTAGCCTAACACATATCATTGGCAGCAGCACACCAGCCATTCGATTCAGTTCACCAAGTATAATATTTGTTCCAATGCTACAATTAAATAGTTGGAAGACAAACTGCAAGATCAGACAAAGCACTCATACACGACAAATAACTAAGCAAGATTTAGGTTAAAGGACTCAGCTACTATAAAGTAGAGTCGACATAACCATATGACTATGGCTGTTGTTAAGTGGAGAGAAAGGCCATCTTTTCTTATAGTTTGTACTTGCAGGTAAAGACTAGACCAGGCTAGAGTCCAGACAGATCTGGCCTGCATTTCAGAATATATATCTATGATTTCTAATCTACCAAATAATACAGGCCATTAGTTGTACTTGACAAACCATCCGATTCACTTCATCAAGTATAGTTTCAACATGAATAGAATAGTCGAAATACCAACTGCAAAATTCTGAATTGAACAGAGATGCACAACTAATACACAAGCAAGAATTGAATCGAAGAACTAAGATCCAATTTGGATTTGAGTCAAGTTAGCCATATGGTGACCAATAAAAAAAAAAAAAAAAAGAAGTTATCCCTATAGTGCGGATGTGCATGTTTATCTATATTGTCGTTATGTGGACAGAAACCCAAACTGTTCTTAATTCACAACCCATACTTGCAAGTCAAGACCTGTAGACCCGAGTCTCCAGATATATCTGAACTCATTCCAGAATCTATCTGGGTCCTAATACACAAACTGAATCATGCATTAGAAGTGCTACACAAACCATCCAATTCACTTTTCATTAGGTGCGCTTTCAACCCAGGAATGGGATAGTCAAAAGACCGCCTGCAAGATCCTGAAATGAATAGTCGACAGCAAAATCAATTCCCCCAATATAACAGAAAACCAATGCTTGATTCACCTAAATCTAGGGAATAGCTACACAGACAAGTCCAATGATTTGCTGCATTCCAATAAAATTCCTTAAGAAAGAACGCAACTTCAGATCGAATTTATTCGTCCCTTTCGTACATTCTCTTCACAAAAGCTCCCGCGCCCTCCACTGCCCTCGCAGTTCGATGTGCCGGTAGCTGTTGGATCATCACCCCCGAATATCGATCGGCAGTGTCAAGCAAACCTGGCGGCCCAGGACGCCATTCCCAGAGCCGACCATCTTGCCTCCTCCGACCTTGCTCCGCTTGCCGAATGGGGGAGTCTCATCAAGATAACTACAAAGATTAAGAAAGCTACAAAAAAAAAAAAAAAAGAGAGCCAGAAATAAAGAGTAAAAATGCTGAGAAATACAGAGAAATGAGATAAAAAAGAAGAGGCGCACCTGCCAAAGGGGTTGGAACGCTAGGGTTTGCAGGCGGATATGGAAATAAGGCTTGAATGACATTGTTGCCGAAGGAGGTGGGAAAATGGAAATACTGATGGGCGTTTCATTGCTTCTGAAGGAGAGACGAAGCTGATCTTAGCCGTCATTCTCACCGCCGGAACGAGCAGAGGCAGCTCGCTCTCGCTCGCTCCAGGAGGAGGAGGGCGTTTTGGTAATCCCAGATAATCCGAAGGCTCAACAGTCATATCAACGATGGCTTGGGAATCTTCGTAGAGTTCGCCTGCACTTAACCGCGGTGTGGGCCATCTGAACATCCTTCATTTGGAACTTCAATCCAAACATCTGAACCGTTCACACGAAGGTGTAAGCGTGGATGATCCATTTCATGAATTTTGGGAGGCTTATAAGGCTATATTCTTGACTTGGATCAACGTGAGATGACTCAGTTGCAATTGCCATAGATGCCTCCAATTCTAAATGCCATTTGGCTAAGGAAGTGCTTGCCCGTGAAATTACGACGGAGATTTGCAACTCAACATTCTGAAAGTTAAGTTATACTTTTTAATCTTTAAAGTTATGTTTGTCGATAATAAAATGACAAACAGAGGATGAGAATTGAATGAATATAATAGGAGTCAAGGATGAATAAAGAAAAATTAGATAAGATGATTGTATGTAAAAATAATTTTTTAAAAAAAAGATATAAAAATAATTAAAATATAGGGATGAAAATAGAAAAATATGATAATTAAGTGTTGACTTTTACGTTCTCAATTTTTCATTTTTATTTCTAACTTGAACAAACACACACCTATAGTACATGACTCAAAGTTTTGAAAACATGTAGTTTTTATCTGTCCCAATAGAGTGAAATTCTGATAATTGGAATTTGGTAACATATTTTGTGGACATTTTATAACAATTTGGTGGTTAATTAATTGATATTAATATGA
>JAXCLR010000092.1:6468400-6480879 GCA_035584095.1 Annona squamosa | reverse complement strand
TTTGTTTTTAGATACTTTCTTAATTTTTATTCATTTTAAATTAGCTAGTTAATTTTTATGCACTCGCATACTCGCAAAGGTATAGACATATATGAAAAGATCTCTACATTTAAAAAAAAAAAAATTTCAAAATTTTTTTTAAAAAGGGGTGCTGTCTAACTTGTCTTTGGATAAGCAAGAGAAACATGAGTGGTTGTTTGCAGATAAGGTGAATGGATGCATGTCTTCAAAAAGAGAGTTTGGAACTTCAACATGACATGCTTCCAATCCATCACTTGGAAATCATGTTAGTGCCAGTGGGGCCCTGAATCAATCGCATTTGACAACCAGGCGAAATTTCATGCTGTATCATTATCTGTGAGGATGATCCATCTAGAGGTTTCTATTATCAATTTGTTATGAAGTATGAATGGACTAGCTCTGGGTCATGCATTGATTTTTTATGGTTCTAGCCAAGGGAACAATTGACCAACAGAGGAATGGTGGGAAGGTGATTCTAGAATCCTTTGATGCATGGATTCAGTGCATGCAGTAAAATTATGAAACAATCATGAATGATTCTCAATTACCTGGCAACATTCTTCAGAGAATTGTCGGCTACATTTATACTAGCAATTGAATCATATTTGCAAGGAATGCTAAAAATGGATTTTATGACTAGACAAATGTTCTTAACGGGTTGTTTTAATAAAATATTGCATTTTCCATGAAAAAAATACCAATATTGCACGGCAATAAGGCAATCATAATAAACATTAATTATCTGCCATCCGATTTTAGGTGGTAACTACGCATGAAAGTGCATATGATCATGAAATTGTATTCAGCAGGAGTCCATTTGTTACTGTCTCCATCAATTCCAATATTTTTGTTCATTTGAAGTATGGCAGAGAAATATAATCAATACCATTTCCAGAGGAGAACTCTAGATAAGCTTATACGTCGACTCACATGCTTGTCGAAGTGAATGGAGTCCAACCTAGCTTGCTAGTGGTCCACCCCAGTGGCCCTAAGCTAATCGAGCATTGCAGCTTGTGGGCCAAAAGCCAACCACATGCAACCCATACCATGGACTTACACTGAATCATATCCCCCATGGTCGGTCACTGTCTAGACAAGCTTCTCAAAAAAATTATAGCTTCAGCTCAATTCCCTTTATTCTGGTCCACAACATCCATGGGTGAGGTAGACATTTTTGTGGCAGCTGGGTCAATTATTTTTCCAAGTGTTGGCTGTTGCTTTGCCCGTGCAAACCCAGGTAGACATGGAAGCAGATTAGAACCGTTCAATGACTAGAGCCTGGAATGCCACAAAAAAGGGCACTGCTAATATACTCAGGCAGCTGGGCGTTCAAGGAGACGTGGAGCCAGTACTTGCAAAGACAACCCCGGGACCTTGAGACTGTTCTAATCAGAATCGAATTCAATGCATCGGGTATATTGAGGTTCGATGCACCGGTTGTACTTAGCCTTTTTTCAAAATTTTTTATATGAAACTGTTAATATAAATATATTTAACATGTGTATTAATTTTTAACATTTTTGGAGAATTTTAGACATTATTTTGAATTTTTAAAAACTAGTAACATTTTAATAATTTTAAATTACTAAAATGCCACTAATTTTTAAAACTTTGAAAAAAATTTAAAAATTTTCAAAAATGATAAAAAATTAATATACATGTTAAATACACTTAGATTAATAGTTGTGGAAAAAACTTTCAAAAACATAAAAAATAGGTGTATGCACCCAGGTGCATTATGCAACCAACAATTCTAATGTATCTTCTATAGAGTTTTAATTTCCTAATGGTTTTGATTGCCTTTAATTTTTTTCTTTTATAAAAAAACTCTACTTTACCAAATGCCTATTGGTTGTTTGAAATTTAAATATCTAGTCATCCTACTTTTTCTATTAGTGTTTTTATATTTTAAATTATCTTCTCACATTTTCATGTCACTAACTTATTTATTTTTAAATTTATTCTTTTTACTTCTAATTATTATATCTTTTTCATCATGCTCTTTCTTACATTTTCAAAAATTTTCCTCATGGTTTTTCCTTTCTTTTTAAGGAAATTTTCAATATAAAGAAAACAAAAATAAAGTTTTGGTTGAAACATAGATAATAGTACATTTTCCATCAATAAAAAAAATCCCTTGTCTAACTAATCAGATAAGGAATAATGATTAAAAATAGGAGTAAAATAAACACGCTGCGAATGTAAAAGGACTGGAGATAATGCTTGCAAATGTGATAATAGCATAAAAGAAAAATGAGTTGACAAAAATCTTGTTTCTTATAATCAAATGGACATAAAAAAAGAGCCTAACGCTATAGTGCAGTTGGTGCTCACATCTGGCACTATGCCAGGATGTCCCGTTTTCGATCCGGGCTTGGGAGCATGGTCTCTCATTTTCAGGCACGTTGCCGTGTGGGAATGCTGTTTAGTTTACATTTGAGAAAAATTATTGAGAAAAAATGCAAATCAGATGAAAGAGTGGTAATATATAAGACATAAAAAAAAGCTGCAATGCCACCGTCGTCTGAAAATGCAATTCTTTTTAAAATAATCACTTTAATACGTTATCTAATTGTAGTAAACTTACAGTTCAAGAAAATAAATTATTCATATTTAAAAAAAAATTTTGAGCCTGTTTGGAATCATCAATTGGAATTGGATTGTGATGAAGCGGCATTGTTGCATTTCAGTAAATAAGAAATTGTGTCGAAAATGAAAAACACAAGATTGTTATATGTTGCAAAATAAAAAATACCACGTCAGAAAAAAAAGTAATATTGAAAACAAAAAATACTTTTAGAAATGAAAATCCCATGCCATTCCATCAAATGGACAATGCGGAACACCCATGCGAGAATGATGTGCTGGGCTTGAGTTGACAAATCACGCAAGGAATGACACACCGAAAAACGAGGACCACGCAACGTGCCTTTTGAACACCATGCGCCCCGCGCCCACGTGTACCGCGGGCTACCTTAGTGAGTAAGATGGCATCTGGGACTTCTCCGAGCTAAATTTAAAATCCAAACCATCAAAATCCATCTTTAGATGATGATAAAGCTATATAACCGTTTAAATTCAATAATATTTCTTGGAATATGTTGTTCACATTTGGCGGTTGGCAGCTATTGTTTTGGACCTTTCCGCGGGGTAGTCCGCGGTGTAGTTGTAAAAAGATTCCGGAGCTGCAGCACGCAGGTGTTGCAGTTGTGCAGGGCACAGTTGTCGGTTGACCGTTGATGGCACGTGAGGCAAGAGGAGCCGAAGATGTTTTTGTATGCGAACAGGCTTATGCCATAGTTTTGGCATGCGTTTGTATGCGAAAGCGAGTTTTTATTTCACGAGCTTTCATATTCGGAAAACAAACACAAAAATACAAGTACAAGTGTATTTGGGAATGGGTAAATCTTTTAGGGTGCGTTTAGTTTAAGGTAAAACTTTTTGATGAAAATTTTTCAGATAAAAAGTTGTCAAGTTGATAGAAAATGATATAATATGATAGAGATAATAATGAGGTGTAAAAAGAATAAAGTTAAAATAAAGAGGATAGTTGTATAAATATTTGTCCGGAAATGATTAAAAAGTAGGGTTATTTATATAGAAAAATGTGAAAAAATAATTAAAAAATAAAATAATTATGAGAAAGGAAAAGTTTTTGATTGAAAAGTTTTGATTAACATGTTTTGTATGTAACCAAACACATCCTTAATGAAAAGTTTTGAAGAGAAAAGTTGTTAAATGATATGATATAATAGAAGTAATAACAAGTAGTAAAGTGAATAAAGTTAAAATAGATAGGTTACTTATGCGGGTAGTTGTGTAGAAATGATTGAAACGTAGGGTAGTTGTATAGAAAAATGTGAAAAAATAATTAAAAAATATAATAGTTGTAGAGATTGAAAAGTTTTAGATTAAAAAATTTTAATTTGACACTTTTTAACTATTGCCAAACATACCCTGCATATATAACTTTTGCCAAATACGTTTCGAGTTCGCGGTGAAATGAATTTGGTCATTCATGCAAAAATCACTTCGATGCATAGTCATGGTCTCAAACTATCAATGCAGGAATTAACGGGTATGAATGAAATTATACTAGAGTGATCTTGATAGCAGCAGAATATAAAACATATATCAGTGTAAAGTAAACAAAAATAATAGGTAAAATATAAATAATGATATGCAATTAAGAAGAAATTAAGCATTGATGTCACGTGAGGCAAAAAGGGGAACCCAACATCCTATAGCTAATTGGTCGCCTCCAAGCAATGCATTTATTATACATTTTTCTCGAGTGGGTTTGTCATGTTGGCTGCCAGGACCTGTGAAATGAACCTGGCCATGCCTTTAGTCATGTACGCCTAGTCACTTCAAACAATGAGGTAGAGGTCTCGAAGTGGGAACATTTGGGGCTTTGCTTCGCAGTAAATAAATAAATTAAGGGCTTATTTGGAAATAGGTAAATGATATGATATGATATGATAGGAATAATGATGAAGAATAAATAAGATAAAATTAAAATAGATAAGTTAGTTGTGTTGGTAATTATGTAGAAATGATTGAAAAGTATGATAGTTGTATATAAAAATGAGAAGAAATAATTAAAAAATAGGTCGGTTGCGGAGATTAAAAAGTTTTAACTTGACAATTTTTACTCGTAATAAATACACCCTAAGAGTGTATTTGATAATAAGTAAAAGTTGTCAAATTAAAAAATTTTAATTTAAAACTTTTTACTATTCACAATTATCTTATTTTTTAATTATTTCTTCACTTTCTTCTATATAATTACTCTACTTTTTAATCATTTCTTCGCTTTTTTCTGTACAATTACTATACTTTTTAATCATTTGTACATAACTACTGAAACAACTAAACTATCTATTTCAATTTTATCCTATTTATTCCTCATCATTACCCATATTATATCACATCATGTGACAACTTCTACTATCTACTACTTTTCATCAAAAGTTTTATTCATTCTCAAATACACCCTAAAGTGTGTGTGTATATGTATATATATGAAAATATTGAGTTTGAACCGTGCACAACTAGTTAGCTTGTGTAATTCTCATTCATTCTAGCTACCTAGGGCCTGATGTGGAATGGATTTAAACTTCATACAATTTAATCACCATTTTATTTTAGCTATATTAATCTTAATTATTTATCACATTATCTTCGAAATCATTTTTCTCATTCCCATTGCAACCCAAATAAACTTGGGTATCTGCAGATGATATTTAGTATATATTCCAGTGCTGATGCTCCAGCTTTCTGTCTAACATTTGGCAACACTAGCTAAACAGCCTATGTCATTAGTCAAAGGCAGTGGCCGGCAATGATTATTTTATAACAGCAGGGGAAGAGAAGATCATTTATGCTTGAAAGATCTTTGGCTGACACCGGCTTCTTTTCTTTACTTCATTTTCACGCCACCAAAAAGGACCATTTGGCCGGGTAAACATGGACATTTCAATTGTCATGTCATCTGTTTGGACAGGGAACTGCTCCTTTTTTCTCTCTTTTTTCGTTATTTTTTTATTCATATATTTACCGCTGTTTTGAAAACCGAACCGAACCGGGCTCTCGGACCGGTTGGACCGTGAACTGATCACGTTCGGGTTCGTTGTTGTTATCGGTCCAATTGCGGTTGGATCCGGTTGAACCTGAAAAACTGAAAATCGGTTACAAAATCAGTTCAGTGACCGATCCAATTTTAAAAACATTAATATATACTTCATATCCCAATTATGATATTATAATCAAGTGCACAACTTTTAAAATAAGTACCTGTCCTCTCAAATATGAGAAAGCCACAAGCTCCTAAATACCTAAATAAGAGATTACATGCTCTCATATGAAGACAAAATTCAAACCTACTTCCTATAATGGAAAACTCATTACTTACTACTGGGTTGGACCTGAGTGGCCTCTCTTTTACAATTATAGACTAATAGAATTATCCTAATTATATGCTATCAAATGTTCTAATTTTTTAACTTTCTAGTTAGTATTTCCCCCTTCATGGAGGATCCATAAGTTCATTAAAAATTTTCCACCATAAAACATATTTGAGCAGTACAACAAATAAAGTTATTATTTATAGGATACGTTTTACTGCATTAAAAACTTTTCAATTTAAAATTTTTCACTTGAATTCTTATAAAATTTGTTAAGGTGAAAAGAAAAAAAAAGAAATGAAGCACATAATTTAGTTCTGGGATGACTTTGATGCAAATAACCCTGGCCAAAATTTTGATTGCATTTATCGTAATTTGTTGGAGTGGAAGGAAGCCTATCAAAAACATTGAATCGTGGTCCCGCTTGGTAAAGATTACTACGTCCGTAATCAAATTTTTTTTTTTTTCTTGCTTAGAACACACTTCGGACAGTTTATATTGATGAATTTGGATTCCTTGTCAAGGAAGTGTTATTTGAAACAACTAAAAACCAGCAACCGCACTTGGAATTTCAACAACTTTTAAGGCAAACACAAAATTTGTTTGCTACAATGCAACTGATTGGTGATTAGGATTCAGGTGGTGATGAACAGGGAACTTATAGGATATTTTGTTACTTAAATATTATCTTACGAATTGAGACTGATTAAAAGACTACTCAGATTAACTTCCATTACCATATTAATTGTCTGTTTTGTTAAAACACCTTCATGTGATCGACAGGGTAAAATTGGTTTAAGCATATTTTTCGGACAACATTGCAAAAGACTATAGAATGCAGGCCATGATTACACCCATATGACCTTAATCATTGTCTTAACCAACCCATCAATCATTTAATCATTCAATCAATCTGATGGTGGTGGTCTGGACCTTTACCTGGTGCCATGTGTTTATATTATATATGTTCAATATATCTAACAAGCCGAAAGGTTAAATTATTCATTAAGGAAAGCAGGCTTAAAAAAGAAATTGAAATATGAATAGCGTTTCCTTCTGATATACATCATCGACGTTCTTGATGGTTTTTTTTTTTTTTTTTTTTGTGTTCTTTTATAAAAAAAAATGCTACTTGATCTGCGAACTTTTACTGACTATTTTGTTGCACACTAATAAACTATGTAGTTGTTCTTCATGATCTGCTTCATTACAGGTAGCATTTATCGCACAAGTGACTGTAGTAGTTATATATGTCAATTATTATTTGTGAAAGTAAAGAACATCTCCAGTTATATCGTGGGCGATTTCACGTTTCTCGTCAATAGAAGAGACATGCCCTTAAAAGAGCATCAAATCGTACGTGGATATACAAACTGGTGTTCACCAGTTTTCATTTTCCTACTTAGAAATAATAGTGAAAATGAACCAAGAGATTGTGAATTGATTTCATTTGCTGCATGCTGTAATAACTAATGCGTTATCCTCTGCTTCAATGCGCCATGAAGTATTATCTGCTTAAGTTGTGTGAATTTTTTTTCCTTCTATGCTAGCTCTTGTCATCATAGAAACCAACTCACGACATCATTAATGTTTAAATACTTTGTCTGAACTCTGAAGTAATTTTTATGTTAGGGAGCTAACGCGGAGTGTTGAAAGTGTGTTGAGTTGACTTGACTCTATATGCCAACTAATTAAAGCGGATATAATATTACATCAGGTTAAGATTAATGAAAATGCATAAGATTCGAATTCTTAAGATTTCTTGCCTGGTGATGGTAGTTAATTAATTTTAGGTAAAATCACAGTGAAAACCATCATAATCCAGCTAATTATTAAAGATTGAGCCCCCAGACAACTCAATGACTCATCAAGTAGACCCACCCAATCATGCTGGAAATTAAGTCCAATCAACATTCAGCTTTGCCAACTACCTCATCGAACCCATTCTTAACAAAATGATCAAATAAATATTAAAAAACCGAATATATAAATCAGAAAATGCACACACGTGCACACCAGCACTTGGCGTAAACCCAAGTTTATGGATTTCCTTGTGATTAGATACAAGTCATTTCACGAAAAAAAAAAAAAAAAAAAGAAGAGCAAAACAAACATATGCTACAATAGCCACTTTTTTTTTGGGTGCTGCATTATTTAAAGGAGAATCAGGAAACCATCTTCATCTAGTTCTAAATACTTTAATTTTCTGTAAGCAAGCAAATGTCCACTTGGGGAACTGCACATCCTTTCAAGGGATCTTGAGTCTTGACTTCAACATTGGCTCACTAGGATAACTGAAAGTCCTTTTCTAAGTTAATTCCTAAACATTGGCTTATTAGGATAGCTGAAGGTCCTTCTAAGATAATTCCCAAAACTGATGGAATATCAGTGAGGATCAGGGCATGCAGGGGGCACAAGGCATCTAAGTCCTACTTTAAGCCATTTCCACCCCCCACCCCCACCCCCACCCCCACCCCCACCCAACCCTAAAATAGAGCCGAGAATCATGCATACCAGAAGGCACACCTTCCATACAACACAAGCATGCCTGTCTTTGACAATGGGAGGACAACAGCATGTTTCTTCTTGCCACTCTCCTAGCTGAAAAGGAAAGAATACAAAATGGGGACCACCGCAAAAGCAAATCCAATCCCCATATCATGACTACACAGCCATCATGGATTATATAAAGTGCATTGCCACCGCTCACAATCATATCAAAATTTCATCAGCTCCTCTCTCTCTCTTTCTACCCTACACCTGCTTCCGCCAATATAAACAAGCCCGAGGAAGAAAATTCATACACCCTCACATCGTAAACAATGTCAACTGCCATTGGGTACTCAGGCCTAGCTGATAGGCTGATCAAGAAGTCGGCTCACCGCAGAAATGACTCCGGCGAGCTGGATGTGTTCGAAGCAGCGCGCTACTTCTCGGGTGCTGAGGCCACTGGCATTGACGCGCTGCGGAAGGTAAGACGAGAAGAAAGGCTTCCTGCGTTGGAAGGGTATGGTGGTGGTGGCGCGAGGAAGAGCTTGGATGTACCCATGCAAGGCCCAGTACCGGGTCCAGATCATTCCCACAGGATTGAAAAGAGCAACAAAGAGAAGAAGAGCAAGCAACCAAGCTCTCCAGGAGGGAGGCTCGCCAGCTTCTTGAATTCCCTCTTCAGCCAGACATCTTCGAAGAAGAAATCCAAGTCGTCGTCGGCGAGCAAGTCAGTGAAAGACGAGGAGGACAGCCCACTGGGCAGAAGGAAGAGGAGGAGCAGCATCAGCCATTTCCAAAGTGTGAGCAGCAACAGCGTCGGCAATGATTCCAAATCTGCATATTCTTCCTCAAGGAGTGGTTTCAGAACACCACCAGCCTATACCAACACTCCTACAAAGGTCTTCAAAGATCAAAAGATAGATGGGCCTCTCTCCAAATACAATGGGCAGCAGAGTCAGTTGCCTGTGGGCCCTCAGAAGGAGGGTGGTTTGGGGGTGAACAAGGACATGAGTTTGGGCTGGTTGGATGAGAAATTCAAATTCGGTGACGGGTTTTTGGAGAAGAACAGGATCGTTATTGGGAGTGGACTTTTGGAGAACGATAGGGGTTGGGCAGGTGGATTTTCATTGAAGGAGGAATTGAGGAAGGCTAGATCAGATCAGGTGGATGATGGGGGGGAGAGTGATTCAAGCTCTGATCTGTTTGAGTTGCAAAACTATGACTTGGGTGTCTACTCCAATGGGCTGCCTGTGTATGAGACTACACGCATGGAGAGTATTAGGAGAGGTGCACCTATTGCCAGTGGCACCCTCTAGCTAGCTTGAATCCTTTCTCTCCCTCTTAGACTGCTTCCTGTGGACGCTAGGCATGTTAGGACGTTGGATTTCTGCTTGTTTTGAAGAACATTACTACCTTTCTCTTTGGCCACAATGTTTATTTTTCAAATTCCTACTTCTATCATACAATTCCTTTGCATTAGTTATATTTTTACAAGTCTTGGATTAGATAAATTCAATAGGTGAAATTAGTAGCTAGCAAGCACAAGCAATTCTACCAATATTATAAGGAAACAGGACAAAAGACTACTCTCAAACATCAAATGGGTTGCTAGTTGCCAACTTGATATATAAGCCCATGATCATGAGGAGAGAGTATCCTGCATCATACTCAGAAAGTCTTTTCGTTTTTCTGTTTTTTCATCATCTAACCCAAGGAAAAATGATGTTAAGAGGCTTGATTTGATTAGAAACAAAGAGTTAAAAATAAAAAATGCCGCCGATCACTTCTCTAAGATGGTATTCTAATTTTTTTTGGAATTTTGGATGTGGTTGGAGGCTTGGAGCCTTGTCATGGACACCTACAGACCCCACATTCACTTTCCACCCGTGTATGCATATTTGCCTTGATCAGGATCGTGGCTGTCGTGCGGCTCTGTTATGCAGGTGGATCCCAAAAGGACATTGCGCACACGCGTTGCCAGCCCTGTCTGTAGATCGGCGGGGCCATTCCTTGCTTCCCTGGTGGATGGAAATCCAAGAATGGAAGAAGCCATTGCTGGAATTTGTTGCCCGTATTTGTTTTTGTGACCGAAGTGATGGATTAATTGGCTTGGATTGAAGCTGTTATTTCTTTAGTTGATTAACAGACACTTCTCTACCAGTGCTGGAGATAAGAACTTGACCTTCCCATCTCACCATATGTGCCACGTTGCGAGCCATGTCTATAGATTGGAAACGGCCTTTCCTTCCTTCCCCATGTGAACCCAGTTGGTAGACGAATCGAGAATGATCATTTTGTCTAGTATATACATAGAACATATACCTGCGTAGGAAAAGGTAGGTTTCAGATTTCTGATGCCCCTGTCACATGCATTCTATCTATAATCTTACCGGTCTTGCATGCAAAGTGTTGCTTAGTATTCTAACAAAATTTATTGACTCTTTTACATATATCTGAAAATGATAGTTGAAAAATATTTTTAATGTATTGAAATCTTTGGTTTGTTTGGGGCCCATCATCATTTATATGTTAAATCCAACGCAATCATCATGCTAAGCCTAACTTAACTAACAACCAAGAAAAAATAAAATGCAGGGGTTAGTTATTTGGATTTGCCTCCTTATCTTTTTGTGATTTTACAATACCCTTGTTCTCTGCTTGGAATGGATTTTCTAGCCAAATTTTTATGAGCAGGGCCATATGATAGTATGCTTATTGCATCATGCTCCACTTGAATTGGATCTGGCCCATTAAGCTTCGAGTTTTTAGCAAATTGAAATCCTGAAGGCAAGTTGATGATCATGGCAGTTTGGCAAAATAAAGTTCATAAAAAAGGGGGTGTTTTTTACAATCAATAATTTGTCTAGTAAAATTGTAAAACCAAGGAGCATAGGGTGGCAAATGCAAGTAACTCAAATTTTAACAATTAGATACTTAAACCAGTCATAAAATTTTGTTACTACGTACAGACTGCACATACATTATTGAAATTCTTTCTTTCTTGGTAACTCAAGCAAACCTTCATTATAAGATGATTTCCCCCGTATAATATTTATCTTAATTCTAATATTTGATATTTCCCCTCTATTTCCACTATAACCTTTCGAGTTGGAAAAATAATTGCCTTGGTGGGCCAGGAAATGTTTAAATACATGGTCGACACTCTCATTTCCCATTATTCCCTTGTGTACTATTTGGGTTTTCTCATTTGCTGATGTGAGTTCATAGGCCAGGTCCCAAAATTAGCTGGCAGGAGTGGATGCCCCAGACAAGGTGTGGTGGTCCGACAGTGCTTTTTGTTCTTGAAAAGGCAATCCCTCAGCATCTCTCTAATTGCTATTTTCTCTGATCCTGCGTGCCTACCAAAAAAGGGATGTAGATATGCTGCTCTAGCCCAACATTTGAGAAATTCCGCTCGATAATTTCCAAGATCACAGCTTATGCAATCCGTATATCACGGCAATTTAAATGTTGCGCGGCCCACAATAAGAGGGGAAATGGAAAGCTTGGAATAAAAAATTGGCTGATAGAGATACTAACAGATATCTACCTTCATTTCTTTCCATGTGTGAAAATTGCTCTGGGACTTTTGTGGACTTCAACAACACTTTTTGAGTAGACAGATTGATGCTGTCAATGCACGCATTCGTTCTCTTAATCATGCTTTCATTTTCTAAATCATGGGTTTGGTTCTTTTAATTATAAGTGAGATGTTTTAAAGTTATGACTGGACCACGTCTTAGTGTGTGGATGAAAACTCCCCATTTCCTTATGTGCAATGAAAATGGATTCCACTTTTTAAGATTTTTTTTAAAATTTTTTTACTTTCAGGGTTTAAAGATTTCCTTTTTTTTTTCTTTTTTCTTTTTTAATAAAAAAAACAGTGTTATCTGATAAGGGGAAAAAAAACCAGCGTCATAAGAAGCAGATAAGACCAGCCGATTCGATCTAAAACTGGTGAACCTACCGATCAGATTCACTCTAATTTTTTTTTTTTTTGATAAAATGGGTATACTCAATCCCTAACCCCTTTCAATGTGGAAGGGGTTATGGATGGAGTAA
>JAXCLR010000092.1:6449498-6468300 GCA_035584095.1 Annona squamosa | reverse complement strand
TGAAATTTAATTGGAGAGCCCACTTAAGTCCCAAGAGGAAAGCAGTAGCTTCCATCAAAAGTGGATCCCCGCACGCTCTGCGCTTCCATCCGCACGCAGCAATAAACGAGCCCCCCGAGTCTCTGATGATAGCAGCACAACCAAATACATTCATCTTCTTCCGACACCGAGCATCAATCTTGATCTTCACATACCCCGGTGGCGGCCTCACCCAGCGAGGCACCAATGGTCTTTCCAGCAAACCAGATGGAATAAGCACTTTGGCCATCCTATGATGGTAACGAAATTCCACACACTAGGACAACGAGTCCAAGAAGTTAGGACGGTATCCCTCCTCCTTGAATACATTTCGCAGAAACCAGACCCTCCAACAGCAAATAATAAATAGAGGGAGAACTCTAGTTATTGAGTGAGTCTTGTTAACAGGATCAAGGATCAAACCGGATTTTGAATCTCCCCATTTAATAGGTTAAATGAATCTATCCATAATGCTAAATCGAAACTTGTTTGAGGACCCAACATCTCTAACCCTTGAAAGTATTCTTGCTGCGGGCTTCACTTCTATTAAAGACTTTCTGTTTTTGATATTTTAATATTAGATAAAAATTCAATTTATTTATTTTATTTAACATCATTTATATTATCATAAAAACTTTTTTTGAATATTATTATGCATGACCTCATTTATAAACGTATAAATTCAATGTGATAAAATTGTTTATGCTATCAATTCTAAATTTTATTTTTAACATCTAAACTATCTAAATATTAGATTTAAGCATTTTTTTTATAATTTATACAAATATTTGTTGAAAAAATGTGGTCATGTGTATATTTAATTTGGATAAAACTTGTTCTCTTAGCTAGACAAATAATATTAAAGAAAATAAATAAGTATATTATATATCTATAATCATCGTACTAAAAATGAAGAGTTTGGTCTAAAACAATAAAAAAGATTAACTTAGGGCTCCTATGCAACCTAAGGACGACCATTTTAACACCACCCATTTATTCATTTATTTTGCTTGGACGTTGAATCCAGCCTAATTTAAGTTGCTTCTTTTTAGATGAGATATTGGGATTTGATGTTAAATTAAATAAACTAAGAGTTTTTTTCTCCCAGAACAAAAAACGACTCTTAGTTAATGTAATGTAACATAAATTATAACTAAGAATCTTACTTACGCCTTCTAATGTAGATTTTTATAATCCTATTAACGTTTATATGAGTGTTTTCCTGAAATTAGCAAATTACTCTTTGTAAATATTTTGGGGTGTATTTGTTTACAACAAAAACTTTTCAAATTAAAAATTTTGAATATAAAACTTTTCATTCTTTATACATATTCTATTTTTTAATTATTTCTTTACATTTTCTTTTACGATTATCTTATTCAATTATTTTTAACAATTATTTATACAATTAATCTATCTATTTTAACTTTATTCTATTTATCATTTATCGATACCTTATCATATTACATAATTTTCTTACATTTATCGATACCTTATCATATTATATAATTTTCTCATATTTTAAGAACTTTCATAGTAACAACTTTTCATCTAAAAGTTTTACAATCTTCTAAACACTCTCAAATTTTGAATAAGTATAAAATTTATTTTAAAAAAAGTTTGAACTATTATATATATTATTAAAAATTCTAACGTTTCGAGTCAATCCAGTTGTTTTACTGATTGGATTGCTAATCTGGCTCTGTTAATATAAATTTGAACAAATGTGTCAAGTTGCACGAAATTTTAGATTTAAGGCGACTAACTCTGAGGCAGGTGAAATATATTGTATATAGTTTTTGTGTACATGTAAGGAAACAACCTTCTTGACCTACATATAGTTATTTTGGAAACAATTAACTGGCTGATGCACCACAACTAGGGAGTTAAGAGATCAAGTTATACGGGTTAAAACCTTATACAAATCCTAATTTATTTAAAAATCTCAACCTTAATTCATTTATTAACTCATTTAAAAAATCTCGATCTTAACCTGTTTAATAAACAAGTTGGCGGATTATTAACAAGTTATGTATATATATTATAAATAAGTCAAAATTAAGCTAATTTAAATTTGAGTATATGTTATTTGTAACTGTCATGGTAGATTGATTTACATCAAAAGAATACATGGCACAATCGGATCTTTATTAGAAGATAGTTGTATATTGTATATTAGACACCCTAGCAGAAAGAAGGATAGAAACTCACGATTGAAAGAGAGTGATGATGACTTAACAAAACAAAGAGGGGACAGAGACGGAGAAACATGAAAATAATAAAGAGAGAAATGATTTAAGGCGAAGAAGACAAGAACGAGAGAAGAAAAGAGGAGAGAGAAAGGTGAAAACAGGAAGAGAAATAAAGAAAAAGATGGTTATGAAGAGAAAGAGGAGGAAGAAGAATATTATTGGCGGCACTCACAAGTGTTAGCAGGGTGGGCAATGCCATAATACAAACAAAAAAGGCATTGTAGAGTCCCTAATGAGAGATATAAATAGAGCTTCAAAATAAAAAAAAATAGATTTAAGGTTTAGAAAATATATATACTCCATCTTAAAGGATTGTAGATGGGTTAAATTGTATATTAGATGAGTTAACCGGTTGTAAAATTCTAATTTTAATTTGTTTATTTATTTAAATGGTTAAATGAATTGGTAAATTATAAATAATTTATTCAAAAATACCAACACAAAATCATTTATAGACTGTTTGACTGGGTGAGTTGACGAGTTGACTCTGATCACTATCTTCGCTATCTCCTCTAACCATGGTATTAGAGCATGATTAAAATCCATTTTATTTTCATTATATTGGTATTAGTGTAGGTAAAAATTTCGCAAGGAGTGTACGAAAGGGGGTCAAAAAGGAGGGACTTGGACCTTTCAACACCTCTTGTACTTGAGGGACATTCATCATGACTACTATGCTAAGAGGTACCCATGCATGATCACTCCCTACACAACAAGCATTTATGCACACCCCACTATCCCCTACAGTTATAAGGAGTGCGCATTCTCCTTGCCTGCTCATACTCGAGTGCCAAAATCATGGTCCATTTGAAATGGCGTCACTGCTTATTAATTATATATGCACGTACGTATTTTTTATTCATTAATTTTCATTAGCAGGTGTTTAAAAATGTCAGTGAGAATATCGATCCAATATCTGAACGTGTGGCTGCTCATGCATAATTTTGAAAATTCAGATTATGAAAATGAAACCTCATGACGATGTCAATGCTTGTCCGACCCACAAAACTACAAGTCACATGTTGATGTCTTGGTATGCAAGAGGAGCAAATATTTGATCATTTTAATATTCTTGGAGAATTCAAGCGATTATGACTTCCATTTGCTTTTAACCTTTAATATTTTAGAATTATTGGCAATGTCCTTGATACTTCCTCGGCTTAGCTAACACCTTTAGCCATTAGGAATAAATATAGTGGTTAACAGTAGTGGTAACTGATGATAATTTAATTACTTTGTAACTACGTCAATATATATATATATATATATATATATTTATCATCTATATTTTTATGTCTTCTTAGTTCTTGTCATTTCATAAGGTAATGTTGATAATTTCAATATACCTTTTTATTGCACTTTCTTTTATTATAGTTATTCAAATCCAGGATGATCTAGGGTGCACTATGTTGCAATTCAGCTAGAGTGTAATCTAATGGAAATGGAAATGAGGTCTGCCTTAATAAAAAAAATTATTATTTTATTATTGTATCGAAAATTATTATAGTCAGAGTCTTAGGTGGGTTATATATGCTTAAAATACAAATAATCATATTTAAATGATGAAAAACACTTAGATTGTATGCATAGATACATTATAATACTTTATATAATTGTGTATCCAAGTGGAAATAATATTTTAGTCATTTTTTATGTTAACCTGACAACTTTAAAATTGAGATATAAGTCAAATAATTTTGTTATATTGATTTTGCACTTATAGGATAGGGATATGCGCATATTCAATTCAAAATTTTTAATTTTTGATGATTAAATTTTTTGCCAAAGGTTGAAATTTTGTTGTTAAAGAAAATTTTGATTATAAATAATTTATGACTTTTATCAAATAGTAATTAGAAGAAGAAATTTTGTCCATAATAATTTATGATTTTTGTGTGTTTAAGCTACTAAATTTTGATTTGATTGATAAAACATCACTATAAGCGGAAAAATTTACTTGCTCGTAAAAGTATCATTATAAGAAAAGAAAATTTTCTTTAATTGTAAATGTATCATTAGGCAAAAAACTTCTTGCATATGCATTTTTTTCTACTAAAGAGTTTTTGGTTTGATGTGCAAAAAATATATTTTCTTGAAGCAATTTGTTTTGGTTGAAAATTGGTCATTTATTAAAAAATTAATTTAAATACAATATGTGAAGTAAATTTTGATTTCATCATCAGATGAGCCGATCTAATATAGAGCACCCTAACTAGGTTGCAATTTTCAATTATTTTCTTTTATGAAAATATAAATATACACCAGCATGGTTATACCTTTCCTTACTTTCGTTAAGTTGTTAATATATACTTGGCAGCAATTCATCTTGAAATAAAGATTGAACATAACAAAGTTATTAGGGGCTTTTATTAGAATTTTTTTTTGACTAGGTTGGTTGCGGTTAACAGATATGGAGCTTTAATTTCAGTTCATATCATAGGGAACATTAAAATCCGAAGGACTCGTCAATCAAATGAAGGCATCTACAGTATTCATATAGAGTAAAGCATGCATCCCTTCCTCCACTTGTGATTCCTTTATGCTCTAAACACCTTGTCCATTAATTAGGCATGCCTGCCAAATCCTCAAAATTTTGCTTGTTAGGATTGATGATGTGTCCTAATTAATGACAATCACATGATCAATCATGCACACACAAAAAAGTAGCTGAAGCTACTTGTCCTTTTCAATATACTTAATGAATTAAAAAGCCTTTTAGCACATGTAATTAGAATTCAACTAGTAAAATTTGGACCCATGGATAAGGTATCCAAAGCACTAGTGTGACACTGGAAGTTATGGACAAGTGTTCTTGCAATGATGGAGAATTGGGTGTGTTGCATGCCACTTGCAAATTAAAAGAGATTCCAGTGATTTTCTTGGAATTTGGAAGTGCATGTCAGGTGTCAGCAAGCAGCACAGCTTGGCCAAAAACTAGTCAACCTAATCAAACCATGGCCCCAAATATATATTGAATAACTCTAATTTTTATTTTACAAAGTAAATGCTTTATGTTATATTATATATATGCTTTTCCATTGGCACTTCTGTTGCATTGCATGCTTGCATCTGCCATGCATCATCTCTTCAGGACCAGCTTGGTTGGGGATCATAAAGGTGAAGATTCTCCAAGCGAAGGAAAATTTTCTGGCACATAAATATTATTTATATATAGTGGTCGATAACTTATTTTAATTATTATTTGTGATGTCTTTGATTCATTTTATAGCTACAAAATATATGATTTAATCGAATGATTGTCCACCTATTGCACTTGACTTCTGCTACACATGGGCAATAATGAAATTTTGGTGCACTTAGGTGTAAAATTTATTTTTTAAAATTTTTTGTAAAGCTGTTAGCTTGAGTGATTTAATTTATAAATTAATTTTTACTATTTCAAAGACTTGTAGATATGTTTTGATTTTTTAATGGCTAAAATACCTTGTTTTTGAAAAATAAAAAAAATCTATAAGTATTCAAAAATAACAAAACTTACTATATATAGTAAATTTATTCAGGTTAACAATTTTAATTAAATTTTTGTACTCGAATGTATTAAAGCTAAGTACACTTAAAATATGGTTATCCGCCACTGAGGTTGTGCCTCAGTGGTGCAGGACATGACCTCACGAGTAGGTGGTCTTGGGTTCAAATCTCCCCCGCAGCATTTCTGAAGTGGTGGCATTGCAAGTCTCCTCAAGTTTGTGGGAGTCATCCACCGGTGGAAAAGTTTAGAAATAGTAGATAATTGTTAGCAAATTGTAAGAATGTCTCATAATTTAATTGTAATACCAGTTAAGATTGTATTGTATGAATATTCATAAAAAAAAATATGGTTATCCAAGGAAGATACTCTCCATGTAAAAAGAGTTCGGCCGCCCTAGTCGCTTGATGGCAGATACGTAGCGCATCTAATGCAACTTTAGACAAAGTAAGAGAATTAAAATTCTTTTAGCGATTGTTAATTTTATTATTATTATTATTATTTTTGATGAAAGCGATTGTTACTTTTAGTGTTTAGTGTATTAGAAAGAAAAGTTCTTCGACAAGTCTCAGCTTTTTCTCTTATATTGTCGATATGAGAAGAAACTTCTTTTTTTTTTAATGTAAATATGAGAAGACACTAAAATATGAGAAGTTTGCTCGGATTTTTGACATGTGGTTATTTTTTTACATTCAGAGTTTTTCATGTGTATATTTTTTGTATTTTATCTGATTGTTTAGATTCTTCTATTTTAATGCATCATTGTTATGTTTCTTATAAAAGGAAATTGTTTGAAACAAATACTGTGGGCTATCGTAACCTCTCCAAAAGCTGGGACTAAATTAATTCACCATAACTAATTGAATGGCATTCAAGAACCATTAATATATTTTTTTTTAAAGGAATTTTTTAAGCAAATTTCATTTATGCATTTGGCTGAATCAAATCTAATTGCAATCACCAGCCTCTCTGATTACAAAATTTCTTACTATCGTCCTTTAATTTTTAGTCAAAAGTGTGTTTATTTTGTTTGTATTTATCTTAAAAGCTAAAACTAATGCATAATGTTCCATCGTAGCCGAGTGCAAAACTCATATTTTAATTTTTTTTTGTAAAACTTTCAGTTTAGTTGTATTTAATCTATAATTAAGTTTCATCATTTTTGAACCTCAAATTTTTTTTATTTTTATAGATGCGTATATATTTTTAAATAACTAAAATACTCATCTTTTAGAATATATATACACATCATCAAATGAAAAAAATTTAAATTGTATTTGTTTACACCAAAAGTTTTCAAATAAAAATTTTTCATGTAAAATTTTTTTTTTTACTTTGCATGGCTATCTTATTTTTAGTTATTTTTGAGATTTTTTTTATATAGTTACTTTAATTTTTGATTATTTCTATATAATTAACTATACAACTAATTTATTTATTTTAACTTTATTTTATTTACTTTTTATTGTTACCTCTGTCATATCATATTATTTTCTATCATTTAAAAATTTTTACACTTCCAAAATATACCCTTAATACATAAGTTAAGTATACTAAGATTTTTATAAAAGAAAATTTCAATAAAAATTTAAAAAATGAGTTTTGCACTCGAGATGCATTGAAATCATATTCAGAACTAATATAGTAATATGTATGCAACCACCCATAATATTCCGAATTCAATATGAGTTAAAAAACATTTTAGATGTTTTGTATTTATAAATATATAAACTCCACTTAGATCTTTCTTCTTATGAAATTTGACAAAAATTTAAATTCATTTTATATTTTATTTTAAATTTTAAAAATCAATAAAATGAGCATGAATACTTGTGTAGGCTTGGTAGGCTGTGAAAATTAATTCTAGATATAAGGAGAGTATCTAGAATTGTTACACTTTTTGATGAAATAGCAGTTTCATGTTCATGAATCGGACATGTCAAAAACAACAAATTTATTTATTTATTTATTAAAAAAAAAAAAAAGAAAATTAGTTGAGCATCCCCACCTAAGTCATGCATCAGCAAACTGAGCTACTTCGTTCCTTATCTGGAGGACATGCAAGTAGATAATAGACTGAAGTTTCAAGTATGATATCCACCATTGTTAGGACTGTGCACTCGTCAATCAGTGACAGCGAGTCACTTTCTAGCTGAATGCTTTGCAGCTTCATCTCTACATCCGTTCAACGCGATGAGTCATTGCTTCTACGATAAGAGGGTCTACAATTCCATTCAGTTTCCAGCATCGAGCTGCAAAAAAAAAAAAAAAAAAAAACACAAGTTCAATCTAAAGGACTGCCCCAGTGGTTTTAATTCCCTATCAAAGTGCATGTAACCCCAATTTTTATCAGTTGTTTCTACCTACTGAGTTCGCTCACGTATATGAGCAATTCTATTATCCCATGACATGTGGTCCTGATCAAGGTTATTTAAAAGACGATGGAGGAAGAGTTGAATTTTATTTTTTTATTCCCTTGAGTATGAGGATGTAATAAGTTCCATACTTCTGCCATCAAAAAAAAAAAAAAGTTCCATACTTAGCATTGACGGACAGAGTTTCACTGGATTTTATTTCATTTTATGTTAGTGATTATATTTTCTACCTTTTATACATATTGTATAATTACTCTTGGCCCAACACATAATAAATCTCGAAAGATAACCATTAGGAATAAATTCAATAAAAAAAATGAGCGTGTTTAGTTGAGAGTAAAACTTTTGATGAAAAATTTTTAAGATAGAAATTGTCAAATTAATAAAAAATTATGTAATATAATAGGGATAATGCCGAGAGTAAAAAAAATAAAATTAAAATAGATAAGTTAGTTATATAGATAATTATTTAGAAATGATTAAAAAGTAAAATTGTTCGCATAGAAAAATATGAAAAATAATTAAAAAATAAAATAATTAATATGAGAAAAAAAGCTTCGGATAGAAAAGTTTTGATTGAAACAAACACACCCTAAGGCAGTACAGCCACACTTGGCTGCCTCTGAGCCACGCATCATTAACCACAGTCAAGCTATCGCACACAGATAAATGATAATCTCACGGTCAACTTCCGTACGTACCCGTGGATTAGATTCCGCACTCATCTCATCTCATGAATTAGCTTCTCCACTTTATCGTCCTTTCGCATAATAGCTTACCTCCATCTTATCTTTCTTTTATTTCTCTGTAGACTTGTCATTTTTCGTGGGAAAATTATTGTTTCTTTTTTTTTTAATAAAAATTTTCTTTTAAGTAATATAAAATTTAAAATGTCGAATATATTTGTATTTCCTTTTCCGGTCATTTGTATTATGTACTTTATGCAATTGGATGTATTACTTATTATTTCATCAATAGGAAAATGATTTAATACTTATAAAAGCATGAAATCTTCATGTTATTTTTGAATTTTAAAATTTAAAATATATTTATTTAAATCTAAATCATTTATGGTGTTTAACATATCTTATTTTAAAACAAAAAATATATATATATAATTTTATTTTGCTGCTAAAAATAAGAATTTATTGGAAACTTGTATCTTTTGAAAAATAGTATATTTTCAGAGTGAATATATAAGTATTAAAATTTTTGAAAAAACATAATATAGATATAGCATGAAAAAGTTTACAGTACAATCAACTTTTGAAATCATAAATAAATAAAGATGGGGAAATATGACAATTAATTTAGAATTTTTTAAAAATATTTTAAAATAAAAAATGAAATTAATCATGAAGACTTCCATCCTTATGTAAGTATTAATAGGCAAATGAAGATAGGAGGATTTGATAAGGATAAACCCAAATTGTTTCTTATCATGTGTGTGTGCGCCTCTCTCTCTCTATATATATATATTAATTTGAGGAGTGATTCTGTTAACCCTTCTTAAAAAATCTATTTATAACAAATTTTAAAGCTTTTTTCTTCGTACACTTGTTTATTTAAGTGTATTTAACATATAGGCCAAGTTTATTATTTTTGAATATGTTTATCTATTTTTTTGATATTTTTTAAACATCTATATGCATATATATATAAATATTTAAAATACTCTTATTTATAAAAATCTAAAAAAAATATATATATACATATTTAAAAATGGTAAAACTTGATTTATATATTAAATGTACATAGATAAATAGGTGTATGAAAAAAAAAACAAAAAAAATTGTTTTAAATAGAATTTTTGAGGTGGGCTAAGTAAGACATTTATTTAGCCCGGGCTAACAGGATCACTTATCAATTAATTTTACCTTATATTTTTACTTCAAAATACTAACCAACCAACCTTTGGCCTGTTGGTAAGCACCATTTTCCCCAAACCAATAGATATGAATTCAATAATGATGAGGGCATTTTGTGTCCTAATTTATTTGGGATTCATGTCTCCCTAATTTTTGATGGAGCTGTGTTTTCTTAAATTTGTAAGACTTTAGAGCTTCATTGTAATAAGTTTTTAAGATGAATGTAAATATATTAATAAAAAAATATATTACTCACTAACCCTTATGCAAACACTCCTATTAATTATAATTTACGAATCTCACCCAAATTCCTCAACCGAGCGTTTATGATGGATCAGACAGGACCTAACGTATAAACTATTGAATGATTCTGAGATTCAAGACCTTGCTAAATAGAAAACGCCAAAGAAATCCCATGTGACAAGGCGGCAGGCTTTCCTCAGTGAAACATGTTTTATTAATTTAATCACGATCTCATACACTGTTAGAAACGTCAGGACAAGTACTAGCTAGATAAGTATATATACCAGCTGCATTACAGATAAATAGGTATATGTTCCATATTCCATTTGCTCATTGTCTTCTTTAACTTCACATGTACATTCCCAGAATGGAATATTATCAGCTGCCTTTGCTGAAGAAACCGTTTGCTGATACAACCCTAACCCTAACCCTATCCCTAAACTCCTCCGCCTTGCCAGAGGGCCTGAATCCCGAAGACCGTGGCCTCCTCCTCATCCAACTCCTCCTAGCATGCACCGCCCATGCATCTGCCGGCAACCTTCACCGCGCTGACGCGTGCCTCCGCCACATTGCTCAACTAACATCGGTCTCCGGCGACTCCATGCAGAGACTAGCCGCCCACTTCGCCTCGTCACTTGCCGGACGCCTTCTCATGCGCTGGCCGGGGCTCCACCGTGCACTCAACCAAGTGCACCACCACCAGCACAGGCTGGGCCAGAAGTTGACTGCGCAACTCGCATTCTCCCGCACCCTCCCATACCTTCGCTTCGAGTATACCGCCGTGCAGCGCGCCCTCCTAGATGCCGCATCTGACGAGAAAGTAGTACACATCATTGACATCGGGTCCGGCGATCCCAATTTGTGGGCTCCATTACTGCGTGCCTTCTTCTGGTCTCCAAGTGGGCCTCCCCACCTGAAGATCACATGCTTGAGAGAAGGCAAGAAAGATGTTTTATCCCACATGGGCAGTGAGCTAGTGAAGGTGGCAGAAGCCCTGGAGATCCCATTTCAATTCAATCCTTTGAATGTTGGGCTAAGAGATGTGAATGTGGATATGTTCAAGCACTAGCCATCTGCTCAATGCTGAGCTTGCACAACTTGTTGGCTGAGGATGACATCCTTGTGGATTCATGAATGGGAGCCGAAAGAGCCCAAAATCTGGTCCGGCCCTGCAAACAACTGGACAGCTTCCTGTCCATGGTCTGGACCATGTCGCCCAAGGCCTTTATGCTAGCCGAGCAGGATGTAGACCATAACTCACCCCGGCTCATCGAAGGGCTATACTACTACGGCGCGATGCTCAGCCATTTCCATGTCCTATTTGGAGAGGCTGGCGGTGGAGGAGATGCTCGGAGCAGAGAACGAGAGCGTCGTGGGTTGTGAGGGATCAGAGAGGGAGGCACGGCACGAGCCATCAGTGAAGTGGGCGGTCAGGATGTGGCGAGGTGGGTTTTGGCCGCTGAGATTGTGGGGCGAGACAAAGGATGAAGCTAGGAGATTAGTGGAGTCGTCTGGGAGAGATGACTACAATGTTGTGAATGAGAGGGGATTTTTGACCATATGTTGGCATGAACGGCCCATATATGCAGTGTCAGCATGGCAATGCTAATGTTGCTTTGTGTAGTATTGTCTTCTGTTAGCACATAAGATAGATATCAGCCACTCGTGCTGGCATAGGAATGAATCAGCGTGACTATGTTCAAACGGGCAAGTTACGATAAGTTACTTGGATTGGGCTAAGCCCACCATTATCTTGTCTGAATTAGGTGATCCAGTAATATTGTATGTTTGGTGATTGCCTCAGTCTATGCATTCTGGTTTAATGATTTTATACAAAGTGAAAATATTTGCATATGTTGAATGAATAATATGAACATGAACTATAATATGAATGAATAAAAATGTTGAAAAGGGTAGTTTTTGAAGGGCCCAACCGGGTTCGAACCGGTGACCTCTTGATCTGCAGTCAAATGCTCTACCACTGAGCTATGGACCCCTTGGTGGATAACAGCTATTCCATTTATTTATTCTCCAAATATATCAAGTTACAACACGCATAGCTTTTTGGAGCACAAAACCTACAAAGTAAACAAACCAAGCCTCTTTCAAGAGATCTAGACTTCCTCAGCATGCTCCAGTGCAATGCCATTTGCTGCATGCACAACCATTCCAAGTCAATAAACACATTACCAAAACCACACCTAATTAAAGTGTTCCAATGAATGTATTCACCGGCCTAAATATATACATAGACAAATTGAATTCCATCTTTACCTGATATCAGTTTGGTCATTTTGGAGGCAGACAAGCTTCTGCAACCATATTTTCTATCCATTCTAAGAGATGTCTCATTTTTTGGCCCACTTCCTTGGCTTTAAGTCAGTTTTTTTTTTTTATTGATATTTTATACAATGTGATATTTGATATTTGATATTACATATTAAATCTATTCATTCTCAAAACTACAAGCTCCACTTACCTGAGGGAATCTCTTTCAAAAAAAAAAACTTTTGTTAAAATTTTCATCAAAATCCCAAATCTGGATTCGATATCGCATGGCCTGGCTGCCAGCCCTTATCCCGCAAGCCGTGACCAGCGACTTTAAACGAGTTCTACTTGGAATTATGTTTTTACTATAACATACTGTTTTGTGAGGGGCTATTTTAAAATGTGCGAAAGCTGTCAAACCTTTTTTTGTCATTTTTTTTCTTGATTGATATGATATTAATCATCACAAACCATGCATTGTTCATTATCTTTTCATTAAAAAGGATTGTAGAATTATATCTTTATCCACTCTATTTTAAATTGCGACTTCTATAATCTTATCATATTGTTCGCTTGCTTATTTTATGTTTTTTTACGTTCCAACTTAAGACTATCTTTTTCTAAGTTTTGAATGGAAGTGAATTCATTAAACTTGTAATATTTTCATGTAATATATGCGGTAGAAACATTAGCATGAACCCACTGAACTTCATCGGACAATTTGTTCGTACTTACATCCTCATGGATTATTGCATGTGCTAGTGTCGGAAGTCGAACCCTGCTGTGCATTTGGTTCACACCTAGCCCACTGCCAATAATCCAACTGTCAGGACCAAAAAAAATATAATATATACATATGTAAGTATAAAAAGAAGGAAGAAAGAAAATCCTAATTCCCCTCTTCGATGCAAAATCATATGAGAAAGATACGGCGAAATATACATTTTTTGCAGCCATGCTGAAGGCTTCACGGTGTGGAACGTCTGGATTTGCAGCTTTGATACGTTGTATCTCCTCCCTAGTCAGAGAGAGAGAGAAAGAGAATTCAGTAAGGAAACTAATTAAAAGAAATGGAAAAGTTGAATCATAGAGTCTCGAAGATGTATGACCTAGACCATTTACAGATTCATATTTTATAGACCTACGTACTCAAAGGTAAAAATGCATAGGATTTTTGGCATTCACAGTATAATTACAAAACATCTTTCATGTCTTGCACAAAGAGCATGCATTAGAATATTTCTTTAGAGCTACATCTGATGGAAGTCAAACAGCTTGCAGGAGTTGCCGTAGTTGCAGACTCGTCCTCCTGACAATTATTTTGATGATTAAAGCAACAACAGCAAGCACAATGAAGGTCCTAATTTGATGGCGATGACTTTGGAATGGATAATCTAGAGAAATAGAGAAAGTTAAAAAAGCACTGATGATATCTGCTGGTACTACTCTTACTTCATAAATCGATTGTAAGCTGATGGGAGCCTATGTTTCTTCTCAGGAGCTGCAAACATAAACCATAATTTCATGAAATTTTTGAAATGGAAAAAAAGAGGTAAAAAAGAAAATTAATAAACTCAAGGTTCGTTTAAAAGAAAAAATCTACCACTTTTACGCATTTTTATTATAATTTGACGTCCTAACTAAATAATTGCTTTAGTTATTCTATCATTATCTTTATATTTTAATTTTTTTACATTTTTCGATACAATTATAGTATCCATTTTAATATTATTATCTTTGACTCATAATTATCATCCCTATTCATTTTTTTTTTAAGTTATTCTTACTTTCCTTACTTCCTTTTATATCTAAATGGACCTCATTAAAAGCATTTGACCATCTAATGGACCCCAAGTCACCTGCGCTAATTGTATGGTGTGAAAATTTTAATTGATTATGTACTTATTGGAGTATTTAATTTATTGATTGCTAAATAAGGAAGTGTTTAGCAACTTAATCCTAGCCGTTTTCACCCATATGCAGGAAAATTGATGGGAACACTATACTGGTCAATATTTGAACCCTCGGACTAACTCAAGTTAGATACCCCAACTGCGAACATATATGAAAAGGTACATTTCATGTATGATCATAACATATATCAAGACATTTGATGTCCTAAATTGAAAAGATAGATGCAATGTAAGATTTTAGCTTAATTAGTTTCTAGTTACTGATCGATCTGTGCAAGTTAGCTTATATATATTATGTGAAAATAATTAGTACATTTATCATTAACATCTTAGGTCACGATGACCTACAAAATAAATGACCGCTATATATATATATATTTGTCATTTGTTTCCTTTTTAGAAAGATGTAAAACTAAAAGTAGGAAAGTAGAAATATAAAAATATTTATAAAAAGTGAGAAAATAATATAATATTACAGGGATAATAATGAGGAAAAAATAAAATTAAAATAGATAATATAATTATGTAGAAAGATATATATGAAAAATAATGGACATGTAAAAGTAACAATAAAAGAGTGAGATAAATATTAAGATGTCAAATCATATCAAGATATGTATTGGAATAGGTGAGAAAGTTTTGCTTTTTAACTTTTAAATGTTCCCAAATGGATGCTGAAATTACTTGATTTGAGGTCGCAAATGTGGCATTTTTCGAGCATTTTGAAAACTTTGGAAAAATCACACACGGACACACAGATGCTTCATGTGTGTGGGTGAGCATGCATTGTTGTGCATTATCGTGTGTGGGCGCACTGCAGAGAAAGAAGAAAGAGAGAGAGTGGACGTTTAACGACGAAAGGAGCATTGGAAACCGTCTGCGGGCTGGAGCTTGATGAAGAGGACGGAAATGTGTGAACTCTCCTGTTGTCGTTGCAGAAACCCTGGTTTTCCATTGGAAGGCAAATACTCGTTATTTCAAACTGAAAAAACCATATACACAAAGTTGAATTTCAAAGGATTGGAAGGAAATATAAAGACTTTTGAAGTGCAAACTTCCTACAAACTTTCTGAAGACCAGTTTATTTGAGCTTTGTGATGTACTTAGATACATATACTTAATCACTTAGAGATGATTTTATGCAAACCCAACTTTCTATTTCAAATATCACAAGATTATATATGGTGAAAAAAAGAACCGACCTCAAATCAATAATTAAGCTCATGTAATGATTTAATTGAACTTTCTTTGTGCGTTCAATCCATGAACAATTTTCTAATGAACGTTATGTCACTCTTTTAAAACGAAACACATGCATGACAAGATTCAACCAGTTTTTCAATTATGTCGGTGTTGTTCCTCAGATTTCTTTTTCTTCTCGTTTGGAGGTGAGTAATAACCTTTCTATGTCTAGCTCGGATGGAGAACTAGACCAACTTAACCTTGCATGCTTGTACACTTGCCTGAATTCCTAGTTGAAGATCCGGGCCCTGGCTTTGCACGAGAGGCCTGGTTGTGAGGAAGGAGAGATTTCCGCAATGACCACATTTCACTGTCACCGTATCCAACAATCGCCTGCATGGAACAGCAACCTGCAACACATACATGAGGGAATGACTGAGAGAGAGAGAGAGAGAGAGAGAGAGAGAGGGTGGTCTTTCTTAAACGAGTTGAAGATAAATAGAAGAATCCATGGAGGATTTTATCTTGATGTATGTATATTACCGCCAGGACTGTGCTACAGAAGTTGCATCGCACATAGTAGACATGATCTGCTGTTGGAGCGAACTCCATCAGATGGAGAAAGGAAGAGAGAGAGAAGCTGAAATGGATGTCGAAAATAAAAGAAACGAGCGTATGTATATATACGTATTTCAACCCTTGCAATAATTAAGCTTGGCGTAACAACCTGCTATACGTTTTGACTGTCGCTGCATATATACGCCAAAAGGTGGAAGATTTTTCGCCTCATTGAGATTCGAGTCGATACGAGCAACTTTGGTCTCCACCGATACTTTGAGATGCTCCTTTTGAAAAAGACGAACGAAATCGAAAGACATTCTTCTGCGACTCAGTCCTTCTGAACTCTATTATTTTTGGTATGTGGATAGCAATGTATTGATGCTCCCGTAGGCAGGCATGGATGACCCCATTAATTGTCAGAAATCAGAGTTATTTATCGGGTTCCCTATGTGGGTCCACGTCGTATTTTATAACAAATATTGATAAGTATTGATTGATCGATGATGGAGAAAAGTTACACATTTTTTATTACATCATATGCAGCATTTGCACTTCTCTCTTCTTCGAACTCTGAAGCTGAACCATATGCACGTCCCCAAAGTCCGATACCTCAGCGAGAAAAGCTTTACACACACATATATATTTGATAATGGAGAAAGGTTATATTTAAGTTGTTAACCTTCTTTAAAAAACAATGCTTCGATGGCGTCAAAGCAACACTCAAATATTTCGATGTTATGTCCTCATTTTGGCTTATGTTGATGATTAAATAAATATCTAATTTAAATTATTTTGTTTAACATCATTTGTTTTATTATTGTGTAATAAGTCATTTCAATCAAAGTTTTAAATGGATTGTCTGCCCGAAAATATATAACTATGTATAAATTATAAAAATAGACAGATCCATTTATATATTTTTTTATGATATTGTATTTTATATAATCATTCATTTATGTAACTAACAACTTTAATATCAATGTATAAATCGAAAAATCACTACAAGAATATTACGACTTAGCAACGAAGGCCATTTATTGCTAAATAATCTCAACAACCATATGTTTGTTATCAATTTATAATAAAAGAGATTTAGTAATGAAAAAACTATTTCATTTCTAAATATCATTTTTTTGCTACAAGGTACGCTTTTAGCAATGACATAAAAAATCATTATTAAAAATATAAAACGTCAATATTGACATTAACTTGATTGATAAATTTAGTTGCCAATGCTCAAATTTCTTGTAGTAAATTTTATTATGTTAATCTAAATCTTTATTAGATTAACCCTATGTATGTATTTTATTTTGATAAAAATTAGTTTCTTAGTCAAACATATAATTTTAAGTGCAATGTGTAGATTGAATTTTTATTCAATTATTAAAAATATATTTAAATGGGTTAACAACTTCAAAATATTTTAACACTATAGAAGCCCTACCTTTGTACAAAAACTTAGAGAGAAATAATCTTTAACAACAAAATACTAAAAGTTTGGCTACAGAATTATGCCAAATAGGCCTTAACAAACAAATAAGAATTTAGTTGTAAAATCTTTTAATATAGTAATTAATTAAGGATAATAATTGCTAATAACAATCAATTATGTTGTTAAATTAGAACCTGAAAACTAAATAATTTGGTTGTATTTGATAATATGCAAGATTTTTTTAATTTAGGCTAAAAATATTCCACCTTTCTAGGACTAAAAGAAACACAACTAAGTAGGTAGTAGACATACATCACTGCGTGAGGAATAAGGATGGCGTGATGTCTATGAGCGGTGCATAGTTTCGAGTTGTGGCACTTGTCGTTTCCCATCAGATATGTAGGTGCTTGTAGTCTCCTAGATAAATGAGTTTGATATATAATATCAGTTGTCACAATATACAATACTAATAAAAAAGTAGGTAATAGGCTTAATTAATTTTTTCACATCTAAATTGATTAGTTATCGTTCAAAATCATAGTCGATAATGTAGTGTTTTTAACTATACATCTCATTGCTAATATTGGTTACTAAAAGTAAATTTTATAGGTTACATTAATTTTTTTTATATTTGTAATAATTCTTTTCAGATATTTTATTCTATTCTATTTCATTTTAAGTACACTTATTTCATATGTAAACTTTTATATTCATGCTTTTACATATAGTATCATAGACTAAAGGATTATATATATAGACCTATTATCACTTGTGGTCGGCCATAGTTGAGCCCCAATTGAGTCTAGCTGTTTAACTTATTTTATTTATTTTTTATTTTTTAAAACATGTTAAGTTAGATATATTTAATTTATAATCAAAATTTACCATTTTTAAAATTTTTCTATTTTCGTTTTAAAATATAGGGGCATTATGGTTATATCTAGAAAATTATCATAATGCCTTTGAGTTTACAAACAAAATATAAATATATCTAAAAATGGTAAAGCTTTGATTATAAATTAAATACACATAACTTTACATATTTATAAAAATAAAAAATAAAAAATAGATTAAATGGTTGGATGTAAGTGGGCCAATTATGCTAGTCCATAGCACGTCAGGCCTTATATATATATATATATATATGGGATTTATTCCAGTGCATGCGACTGCACCGTGCAGTCCATGCACTGTGGGCCCCAC
>JAXCLR010000092.1:6435998-6449398 GCA_035584095.1 Annona squamosa | reverse complement strand
ACCGTAATTACGGTGCAGTCCGACTGCACACGATCGGATCTCTCTCTCTCTCTATATATATATATATATATATATATATTGGACAACAAAATTACTCCTAGAACATGATTAATCTTCAAACCTGCAGGAAATTAATGTTTACAAAGGTGCCTAAAATAGACACAATCAATGGAAGATGGTTCGATTCTCATAAAAAAAATTAGGCGCAAACATAAGCCATTCCTTGGTGAAGCATATGCAGACTGACCCATGAACATTCTAAAGGGTGCAAAAACGACATTAGATGTGGGAAGCTCGCATTTTATGAAACGATATTTTCCAAAAATTAACCAATAAAATAGAGGCGAAAAAAGCATCCCAGATGAGATTTTGAGATTGAGAAAAGGACAGAGTCCATGGCTCACAGGTCACAAGCCATAGTAATTAATTAGGCCAATTCCCGGTGATCTGATGTGACCATTCCTCAGATCCCAAAAATAGGAAAAGCTCTGTCTTTTCTCTTGGCCGATACAACTTACTTTCTTCATACAATATCCCCTTTCCCAATGCCCTGGCCCCTTTTCTCCCCTCCTCTACATGTTTGTCTCCAATAGATTCTTCTTCGTAGCTCCAAAAATCTGATTCTCGCATCTATGCCTCTGAGATCATTAACGGATTTGGACACAATAATTAGATCTAAATCCCTACCAGCACCCCCCACATTTCAAGCAATGCACGCTTAGGGCTGGCTTTAGACTGATAGCTACTCCTATCCCTTCTCCGTTTCTTCTTTTCAGCCACATGATCATTCTACGCACTAACGTATCTGGAATCTGTTCTTGATAACCTAGGGCTTCTTGAGTGTCGACTGGGATGTGCTTTGTCTCGCGGTTTTCCTTTCTCATTTATCTGACCCAATCCGCTAGAAACTTTTATCGGGTTCGTTATTCGGCCCCCGTTTCCCGAATGCTATGAATGGGCCCTCCAAAATTATTTGATTACTGGGTTCCATTCGAGTTTACTTCACGTGTTCTCGGATTTTGTGTAAGAACATCGGTGAATCTTCATTATTTGTTTTTACGCGTGATCATAGAGGTTGAATGGTCTGGATCTAGGTAGTTAGATGCTTAATGTGAATGGGCTGCATGCATGTGCATGGGCAATAGCTGCTCCGCGGGTTTCAGTTGTCCCTTAGTTTGATGATCCTCTCTGTAGCATGCATCCATCTGTGCATGACACGTGTATATCAACGCAGTCTCGAAATCGCTTGATTTTGTTGTAGATATTAATCCATCACAAAAATGAACTATATAAAATGTCCAGATTTCCCTTAATTTATAAACATTGTAAAAAAAATTTTGATTTTTGGCGACTAAAATTTTCTTACAAATGATTAAAGTTGTTGCCAAAGAAAAACTTAGTTCTCAATAATTTGTCGCATATGTCATGTATAAATACTAAGAAAATTTAGTTGTTAATAATTTCTGGTTTTTGTCACCAGGGTCCACCCTGATGATAACACCTTTATCGGACATGCAAAAGGCTGGATATTGGATTCTCAACAATGTATCCGAGTATTCATTTCTTAGCAATGTGTTTGATTTTAATACAGTTGGAGCTTTGTCTCTGCATTGATAAGTGAGAGTTTGTTCCTATACAAAAAATAAATAAGCCTGAATGTAATATTAGAAATCATATTGTATAATACTAACCAATCAAAAAAATAATTTATGGTTTTTGTGTTTAGATAATTAAATTTTGATTTGGCTATCAAAAAGTATTTTAAGCAAGGAAATTTTTGTTTTATTAAGGACTACATTACCATAAGCAAAAAAAATATTATCATAAGAAAATTTTGCCCTACATATTATTTTTCTTACTAATAAAGATTTTTTTTTGTTGCTAATAATGATTGCCAAATTTTTATTTCTTTACAGTGAAATTATTAAAGAGAAATGATTTTATTGTATGGTGGTAACGTACAACTCTAGTTTCTCATAATAAATTCCAAAATTTGTATACAATCCAATTTGACCGCCATTCTTAACCTGTAAAAAATTAAGACTTTGGATTTTCTTCTACATTGTTCTATGTTCTTGTAACTATTTTTACTTAAAATGCTGTCATTGGCTTGAACTAGAGCTCGTTTTACATCTAATTAAAAAATTTCAACCTTATGTTGTACAACTTTTGTTGACCAGATGTCTTCGTGGTAAAAATATTCTACTTTTTTATTATTTTCACTTCTAATCATTACCTCAATCATGTACATTATCCTCTCATTTTTTCAAAAAAATTTCACCTATTGTATCTTGATTCTCTTGTTTTTTATTGGTTATCTTTACTCTCTTTGTTCTAGAATCATTACCCCTTGCTTTTTAACAAATTTTCTTCATAATTTAGGGGACGTTTGGGAAAGTAAAAGTTGTGAAAAATGTAGTATTTGATGGGAGTAGAAAATAAAATATTTTGAAAATTGTGTGATTAATATGAAATAATAGAGGTAAAGTTAGAATAAATAGATTTATCATAAAGTAGTTGATATGAAAAATGATTAAAATATAGGGATAAAAATGAAAAAATACATTGATTGATTGATTAATGAAGTGTCTTGAAATCCGTACCCCACCATTTCCCTCCCAAGTTTCTCACTCTTAATTCCTAAATGTCTCCTTATTCACCATCTTTTTTTCTGATGATCAAACTAATACTTAACGTATAAATTTACGTTGTGATGTAATTGTAACTCGATGCTTATAAGTCAGCCATAAAAAGTTTTAGTGACATTTGTATAGGACTATCACTAAAACGATGTTGTGAAATATTTTTGCTTATGTACAGTGATGTCATGGAATTATTTCTCGATGTTAAAATATTCTACCATATTGAAATTTCTAGTCATTTAATATGCATGCTATATATGAATTGGGGTTAATATTGAAATATAACTACAGCTCACGACCACCTTTTTTTTTTTTTTTTTTTTGGTGAGGGGGGTGGGGATGGGATCAAGGTGAAAGTGTGGAATTCACCAAGGGGGTCGTCTATAAAAATGAATGCTTGTGCACAGACAGTAGCCAAGCACTCCATGCACTCTTAATTGATCTCCTCACGTACGTGGATGAACAATGAACATGGGATGACATGGTGCTGGCCTGGCTACACGTTGTTTACAAAATGCATGCAAGCGCCATTTCAGAGGTCAAACTTTCATGTACAAACATCATCTGCCTACAACATCCAATAACCCTTGTGAAAGGTAGAAATGGCACCAGGACGGTGTGCCCCAAATTGGGTTATCTTCGTACTAGCTCTATTCATTGTTAGTGTGGTCCACTTTTTCATGGATATGTGATGCCATTTTTCAAGTGACATTTTCGGCAACCACGGAAGCAATGTCTGTGAAATTTCTCTTTCATGGATTTTGCCCGGACCTATTGTAAGTACGATAAAACGTAGGTATGGTGTGATAATTGATGAAGCATACATAGGCTCAGGGTCCACCTTTTTGTGAACTTGAGAATGATTGCTCTGGCCCCAACCCACTCGATATGCCGGCTTTGACAGCCTGCATGCATGCTCTCCGCTTCCCGTCTTGAAAGCATGCCCATAATCATCAAGTAAGAAATGATAGAATGACAGCTTCCCTGAGCCTGCCTGTACTAGTAACATGCGTGTTTGGCGGCACACGTGCCATGTATGAATCTCCATCATTACTTTAATGCATGCCTGGTTTATACATTTTGAAAAATTAAAATAAATTATCAAATAAATTATAAAAAATGCCAAATTTTACGAGGTAGAATATCTAAAAGGGATCTGAACGTAAAAAAAAAAAAAAAAAAAGAAGAAGCAAAAAGTCTAAAAATATATCTTGGTCGATGGGATGCAAGTTGACATTTGGCAATGTGTAGTTTTGCGTGGATTTTGAGGCGGCGTGGATAATAAAAAATAGAATATTTTGAAAATTGAAATTGATATGAAATAATAAAATTAAAAACGAAATAAATAAAATAGTTGAAGTATAAAATAAAGGAAAAATGATTAAAATGTATGAATAAAATTGAAAAATAGGATTATTACACAGTTGTGAGGTATTTTATCGCTCCTCTCATCGCAAGTGATGGTGTTTACTGTTTCCTCTCTAATGTACAAATATTTATAGAAAAATTTTTCAATTATGTGAAGGTTGAATATGCTTAATCATAATATCCGATGACATGAGGTGTATAAAAATCAATAAAAAATTAACGTAAATGACAATATTTAGTTCCATCTGATGCTGTTGTGCTGCTTGTGCACATACCTCTAATTATATTCTTGGCATGCAACTCTTGATCCTAGTTACTTTGTAGTTAATCTGGACCGTTGCTGTATAGTGGATGATTTTACTAAATCTGCTTATGGCTTGATTCACTAGAGCACCTAATGTTGATTGGGCCATATCGCTAATTTTAAAAAATTATAACCATTGAGTCTCTTTGTAGGCCTGTGGTGATGATTTTAGCCCATTTTAGTGGGTGGCTATAAACACCTAATCTCGATTGTTTAGTACTATACACTCCTTTTTTCTCTTTTTGTTTTCACTTCGAAAAATATTCTGATTTCTAAAAACTTAACATTCAGACTAATAATTTGGATTAGGCTGCACAAAGAGGATAGTCCAGGCTTAATATCCATACTTTGGACCAGCTTAGCCGAAAGGTGGGTTGGGCTGCTGGGTTCAATACAAGCTCAACTTGGATTCCTACCATGCCATGGTTCCATCAACATGCAAATTTCCTAGCACCTACTTTAGACCTGGATTTGCAAGATAGTTAAATCCATGGGATGCGTTCGACTGATGGATGGTTGGCGGCTTAGTCAAGTAATCATCATGTTCGTATATATACATGAGAACTAATCATAATTATATATATCATGATAATAATTAGGGTGCAGTCTGAACACACTTAATTATTTTCCTATATATGTATATACACAGTCAATATGGAGCCAACGATCAAGCCACAAGTTTATCTATACTGCTTAACAGGTTAGCTAGGCTTCTAAGCAAGCTTTAAGCTCCCTTGACCAAAGCAGCCAAATAATCGAAAGATGTGGTTAAAAGTATAAAGGGAAAAAATCGAATTGTTTATCCCATTTGGGGTCCATTTTCGATCACCCATCAATCTAAGATTGGTTGAATTTAGATTGATCTACGAATTAATTAGTAACTCATATGTTCCGAGGACCATATGTTAAAAATCATCCAGGAAATTAGTTAGCTACCGTTAATTGAATATTAGATAAGTATCTTAGGAACGGGATGGTAGATGTTTAATGAAGAAAGACGTATGAGTACAGATTTTGACTATATATATATATATATATATATAATCTATGGGGCCTACCATTGATACTTCATTTTTTTATTTCTGAGAGAATGATACTTCGTTTATTTAAAATCACCGTGTATGTCTGCTTGCACTTGAAAGTATTTGCATGAAAACAGCCAGCTTCAATAGCAACCAATCATGCAAAATCACCAAACTCCACCGCATGCAGCCAACCAATTCAAAACTCAAAACTGACAGATAGCAAAAATCTAAAAAAGATAGAAAGAGAGCTTACTAAATTGAAATGTGGTGGATCCAATTCAATTGTCATATTCGTAACTTATTACCGCCTTTGACATCCGCAACGAGTGCATCATTTGAATTGGTCATGTGTAGTGCACATTGCCAACAAGTAGCTACTCAAAATAGCACTTATTAGCCATTAGGCGATTGCTGGCATGTATTTTCTTGATTAGTCTTGAGTCTTAACATATTCAATATTATGAGTTCAGGTTCATATGATTTCAGCATTTAAATTTGTTAATTAGCTTGCTGTTGTTGTACTGAGTGTTTTCCATTTTGTAAGAATAGACTTTGCTTGTATATTAGCTGAGCGCATTGAATTGGTGTTAGATAGTTCCATCAATGTTCACTTATAATATATCTTTTAGATGATCAAATGGTTGAGTTGAGTATGTGCCAGGGTATGTAGGGTGGGCGGTCCAAGGTTCAAAATTGGACAAAGACATTTGTCTCTTTACCCTTCCTCTAGGGTTGTCCTTTGTTAGTTTCACTCGAAAAAAAAAAAAAGTCTTTTGCCTGATCAAGTGAGTATGAGATAACCCCACTTATATTTCTATATTATTCACAGTTTGTTTATTAACTCATATTTTATATTGCATTTGTTGTGGACGTCTATATTTGCCCGATCAAGTGAGTCTAAGATAATTCCACCTGTATTTCTGTATCACTCACTGTTCGTTTATTAACTCATATTTTGTACAACATCTGTTGTGGACGACTATATGGAGGTGCACGTGTTTGCAGTAAATCGACATCGTGATATTTATCTGACGAATAGTAAAGGAGACAAGGGAAATCTTCAAACATGCCCACGTTTATTAATTAGGCACGGTATTTGGGACAATTCAAAATCCACCTTAATTAATGTCTATTCAACCCATTTTCCTTTACTTTTTCAAACTTCAAGGGGCACTTAGAACCCACTAGTCAACTTGATTCCTTCAAATGTTGAATGTTTATCATCCGTGACTAACTTAGGTGGTTGGGAGCTACCTCAAGTGTGGTCTTCAGTTCGAAACCCAGCAGAAGTTATATTTTGTGTGGGTTGTATTATACTCTTATTGTATTTGAGAGTCTATGATCTCCCATATTGATATACAGGAGCATATAGTTGTCTCCCTTTGAAAAATTTGTAAGAATTGTTCAATACTTGATTATAATATGAGTTGAGATGTAATATAAAATATACTCCAATAAAAAAAATCTTAAATGTTTGTTACTCATTTAATCAACGCCTGGATATTAACTAGCATCAACAAAGGAGAACTCCTTTTAGTAATCTACGTAAGAAAAGATCCCTCGAAATACAAACTTTCTAGTATCTTATTGCTTTGGATGGGGAGGGCTTGGAAAGTTAATCGCATTCTCATGAGAATGTAAATGTTTGAACCATACTAATGCAACTACCAAACTTCGCCGGGAATTTGAAAGCATACAGAAAGATCTTTTATTCGTGCCTCACCTCAAAGAGGAGTACAACAGTATAAACATCCATATTAAGATAAGAAGAAAAAAGCTATCGTACTACATCTGCTGAAGCAGAAGAAAATAAAAGAACAGGGGAGAAGGAGCTACAGGTAAGTGAGGAAGTTGCACAACTAAACGATCATTGGAAATGCTTCAAAATAAGTTCTCTACTTGGAATTGGCCCCATTGGGTTGCCTGGTGGCGGTGGTAGCTGCCTTGCTTGGTGCTGTCTTGTTGAGCTCATCCCAAGCTTCAATCCATGTAACCATGGCATCCGCAAGCTTGCTGAAATATGGATCTACCTTCCCAAGCTTGGTCTTGACCTGCACCGAGAGTTCAATGTAGCACTTCTGGACAGTGGTGCATTCTTTTGGGAGGGATACAGCCTGGAAGAATGGGATTATCTCTTCTTGCCAGTAGATCCCATTGTATTCCTTTCTAAGGTTGACAAATGGGTTGCTGGCTTTGCTGTGCCAGATGTAGGGAAGGCCTGTCTTGATGCCCCACCCCAGGTGGTCACAGATTACCTGAAATGGTTGTCATCAGCAAGGCCTTAAAACTACATTGCAACATTAACAAATTTCTTTCAATGTTGCTTGGCAATAGCCAAACACTCATGAAAATTAGACAGTGAAGTAGAACCTCAAGATCCGGAGATCTCTATCTAATAAAATTAAAAGCCATTCAAAGTAATAAGAAATGCTTCCGCATGAAATTTCAAGAAAATCCTGCAAATCTCAAACATTATACCTTGGTACACCATCCAGCCCACATGTCGTCGTATCGCCCGATGGGCTGGCCATCACCCATTAGTCCAAAATACATTGCAGGCCCAATCAGCTCACGGTTAAATGCCAAGTTCATTCCACACATGGGAAACAAAGTTCCCTTTGGGATAGTCAGAACTGCATCTACATACCTGACATACATACATGCCAATGCACAGATATGGTCAATAATTCACAAAATAGAAATGTTCTCAATGACCAACTGCTCGATGATTTTTTTTCCCTCCTTGCCTGGTATTTCTTTCTAGAGGCTTGACAAGTTGTGTGGGCGCATCATAATCTGGGATGTTGAGCCAGAGTCCATGAGAAACTGCTGTGGGAACACCTTCCCTCAGACTGAAAGGGTATCCGCGAACATAGTCTGCTCCCTCGCGGTATGGATCATATAATGTGTTGAAGAAGAAAGGCGATGACGGGGACAGCAGGTTCTTGATATGCTGCTCAAGAGCATTTATCTGTTTTCCTGTGGGATCTTTGGCAACCTACACAATGCTCCCCCCACACACGTCTTCATTTCAAGTTCTCAAAAATTGATTGACGAAATCATTAAAAATTCAAAAATTGTCAATGCTTACTACATCTTCTTCCAATTTATCTGAACAACTATTGTGGAATATAACATTGCCATCATGAGATAACAGTTGTAGAGCAGAAAAGAATCAAACCATTTCCTTGAGAACAAACATCCCCAAATCAGATCTTTCTCTCTGGGAAAAGACCAAGAACAGAAAATTGGGAAACCAAGCTTTTGAGGAACTTACAAAGCAATCGTCGTCGATGGTGAAAATGTACTTCTTCTTGGAGACCATGTAGCCGAAGCAGCGGCAGGCAGAGTCCTTGAAGGAGATGCAGTTGGCCTTGGGGCCCAAGATGCGGTTGATGTCGTCGCGGTTGTAGAGCTCGTAGTCGAAGCCTTCGGGGACCTTGATGGACCTGGTGGGGTCCCCATCTTGGACGATGATCAGGTGGTATGGCTGGAAGAAGGGCCTCCACATCTCCAAGAAGTCCAGATTTCTGATGGTGGGGATCACGATGTCCAGCTCGTCTTTCAGAAGAGGACCTGCAGAACTGCTGCTGGCCATTGCTGCCTAGCTACTTACCTGCTACACAGAAGTAGATCGGAGAGAAGAAGAAATTAAGCAGGGGAGGGAAAGGAAAGAGGAGTGCGAGGGAAGAGCATAGGGGAGGGGAGTTGGATGTTATAAAACGGTCATCTACGTGGTGCCAGTGCCACGTGCGAGGCCGGGGGGCTCGGCCATATGTGGGAAAGAACGACTTGTTCAAAGCCATTTCATGTGGCTTATGGGGGGGCCGTGCTAATGGTTTTTCTGATCATCTAAACCGTTCATCTCGGTATTTGAGGACATATTTGGGGGCCTCAGAAATGAATCCAAGGGGTCGACCAGTTGAATGGCATTGCTTATGAAAGAAGATCAACGGTCCGGATCAACTAACAGCAGCCATCTATCCGCTTGTGCTTTGCTACTCTGGATGCATTTGACGCAAGGGAGCCCTGGGGACGGTCCATGTGGGGCGAAACTTACTCAATGAGCCTGGGTAATTGGAGCAAGAACACTGAAGTTTATAAAAGAAGCAAGTGTAACAGTGCATAGAAGTAAAATAATTTTTTATTTTTTGGGAATTACATAGAAATAAAATTTTGGGAATACACATTTGTCGAATAAAAACGGATACTTCTTTTTTCATGAATTTGTAACCGTTCTATAAAAGTGGCATGAGTTGTTGTCCATATAATTCATTAATGCTATCCTTTAAATGGCGTCCATGACTTTATGGCGGCCATGACTTGACAGTTTCATTTCCACGAATATATGTTTAGGAATGCTTTCGAATGTGAAATGGGTCGCCAGATAAGATGAAAAAAAAGTGCTATTTTGGCTTGAGAATTTTTTTCAAAAATTGTATTAAAATTTTAAAATTTAGAAAATTGTATAGAAAATAAGAAAAGTATATTGTTATTTTTTATAAGAAAATTGTTTTGGGAAAATATAACCTTGCTTTTAGTTTATTTAAAGGTTTTTTCATTCTTACCTGTAATGTTTGGGCTATGTCATAACTTTAGTAAAATTTTCATTCATATCTACAATATTTACTTAAAATTACAAATATACTTATAAACCCTAAACTCTTTTTTAAATGCTAAAAATATCCTCATAAACAATAAAATGAAAAATAAGAAAATACTTTTAAATGCCAAAAAATTATTTTTTAATAAATATTCCCTATATTATACGAATCCATTTAATGCGAAGAATAAATATAAGAAATATCTTTTTTTGAAGAAAATATAAGGAAATATCTTTACAATAACAAAAAAAATTTTATTTTTACAAATATTCCTCATTTACATTTAATGTGACAAAATTTTTAAGAATAAACCTTCTAGTATTTAAAGGCATTTTCTTATATTTTCATTTATTGTTGCCTAAGATATTTTCATCATTTTCAAAAAGGATGTAGGCTTATAAGTGCGTTAACATTTCAAGCAAACCTTATAGGTAGGGGCACAAATTTTGCAAAAGTAGTGACACATTTGCAATTTCATTCAAACCTTTTAGGTATGGATGCAAAAAACTCCTTTAATTTTCATTTATATCCTATGAAGTATTGTATTTTCAAAAATATTAAAACCAAGTTTGTGATTTCATAGAACTCCATTTATTTTTGAGATATTAATAATCGATGCAAAATGCAATCAAATCATTGTATGAAACATTATTTGTTTAAATAGGAGGCCAAATTCTATCCAAAGCTAATATAGGATATCACATTTGCTCAAATAGTTAAAGTCATGAGTAGATTAAAAGAAATGCTTAGATCCATTACAATATAATAATATTTTATAAAATTATTTATTCATATAGTAGTAATATTTAGATGGTTTAGACGTTAAAAATACTATTTAAAAATTAATATTTAATATTAAATTATTTTATTATTTTTGATTTTTCACCTTTGTAGATTGGCTCATATATAGTAATATTGGACAAATGAAAAAATTTACATAATAATATAAATGTTGCTAAATATAATAAATAAAGTAGATTTTTCATTAACATCTAGATATTAAAAATAGAAGTTGTTCCATAAAACAAAGGTATCACAGAAGTATTCCCATTTTATTTTAATGCGTTTATTAATAAATTTGCATTTTTCATAATTTAGACGTGATTACATTATTATAATTTTTAAGCAGGTGATGGCCTATCCAAGATTTTGATAGAATGATATACTTTTACATACGTAATAAAATAAATAATTTAGAATAATATGATCGGTTCTATTCAGATTTCATCATCATCTTAGGACTCATTTTCAGCCCAGTTGTACCCATGGCCTAAGATTTTTCATATATATATATATATATATATATATATATAATTTAAAATTTTTTTACTTCATCAAAATAACCGAGAAAGATAAGTACAGTTTAAACTCCAAATCTCAGGGAAGACACCCCCAAAAAACTACTTCAATATCAGAATGACAATTTATTTACATTTATAAGGATTAATCAGTTTAAAATGATCAGTATCTATTATTGAGTAAAATTTTCCGGTTTTATCTCATTTATCCTTATGAAATTTCTGTCATATATTTTTTTATTGGGAATAAATGAAAGGGGCCCACTATTTTGATGATGGATTTGATTTTCATCAAAAAATCAGGAAAGACAAAAGGTGGGATCACATGGTAAGTGACACTCACAAATGAAATAAAACGAGAATGGTGCGTGGCCAGCGAAACATTATACGTGGCCCAAAGCTTTTAGATGGTAACTGATCTGAGCTGTTTCCGTTTTGATTCCTTGAAGTTTCTCGTGCTAGGCTGCCCGGGGAATACTTGTATGGAACCGGGCCGGATTGAAGTGATTTTGTGAAATTTTTTTATTTTTGAAATGTTGATTCTTGGTGGAAAATTCAATCCATTCATTGTCCTTAATATCATTTGTTTAGTTACGAGATCAAGTTTCATTCCAATCTATTATGTGGATAGACAACATTTGCTCAAAAATAGGCGCATTCATGTGTAAATTATGAAAAGTACTTAGATTTATTCACACAGGTATTAAAATATAATAATACTTTATAAGATCATTTATCTACATATTATTAATATTTTAAAAGATTTAGATGTTGAAAAAACTAATTTAAAGTTGTTATTTTAGTATCGAACTATTTTATTACGTTGATTTTATACATTTATAGATGAGATCTATATACACTGAAATTAAAAAAATAAAAAATATTTTAAATACTATATATGATGCTAAATATAACTGATGGAGTGAATTTTCTATCAAGTATCAAAATTTTAAAAATAAAAAGAGTTTCATTGAATAAGTGTTTCATAGAAGCATTCCCTTACATATCCATGCATCCCGGCCCAGTTGACTCCAATAATATTATTTTACAGCCTCACCCACAAAATGGGTTTTGATTCGCTGAAGCCTTTTTATTTTTGGAACCATAATTTTATGAGATTTGGGCCAATTATGATCACCTCTAATTACACTATCTGAATATTGTGCGACATAATTGTCAAAAAATATGGAAATTATTTAAATCAAATTTATATATGGTTGGGGCTAAACACACCTAGGTGCAAACCCATTTGTTTATTTTTTTGAAATTTTTTATACAATTATTTAATTTAAGTGTATTTAATTACCTAAAATGACATTGATTTTCAAAAATCAAAAATCTAAATCTAAAATACTTTAAAAATAGTAAACATTGATACATATAAAATACTTTAACAATTGTAAAAATTGATACATATGTTAAATACAAATAAATTAACAGTTATATAAAAAAATTTAGAAAAATAAAAAAAATGGGTTAACGCTAGTGTATTGTATCAGAGCCCATTTATATATGCCTTATGTACGAAACTGATTCAATGCACCTGGGTGCAAAATATCATTTTTTATATTTTTTGAAAATTTTTACACAATTATTAAACTAGGTGTATTTAACGTGTGTATTAATTTTTACTATTTTTTAAGATTTTTAAATAATTTTTGAATTTTTAAAAATCAGTTGCATTTTTAGTAATTTAAAATTACTAAAATGCCACTGGTGTTTAAAAATTTGAAAAAAATCTTAAAAAGTTTGAAAATGGTAAAAATTGATATATATGTTAAATACACTTCGGTTAGCAAGTACACGAAAATTTTTTCAAAAAATTAAAAAAATTGATTTTTCACTAAGGTGCATTGAATTAGTCCCCCCTTACGTATGGATCATGTGGATTAATGATTAATGTAATGTATAACCATTATATCACAACTTAGATGGACTAAAAAGAGTGTGTAAAGGGTGTTAGGATATATGAGGAATTCCAATGTTAGAAGTTAGATAATTAATCACAGTGGCCTCGTTACCCCTTCCCTTAAAATATATGTTCTTAATGTCATCTTGATTAATATACATATATATATATATGGAAATAATCCAGTGCATGCGACTGCACCGTGCAGTCCATGCACTGTGGGCCCCACCTGATCATAAATGGAAAATCC
>JAXCLR010000092.1:6359642-6403565 GCA_035584095.1 Annona squamosa | reverse complement strand
TATGCGCGTATCTTTTTTATCCTGCGTATCTCACGTTTTTAGGCCCATTCGTTGGCCCATCATAGCGCGCTAAAAACCACGTGCTACAATACCTATATAATTTTAAAGATTGCAAATAACTCCAACGTAGGCTACTTTCAATATGATTTTAGACATTTTATATTGACAAAAATATGTATATTGGATGGAGGGGTGCCCATGGTCGCTTGGAGAAGAATATAGTGCATGGAGTTAGCGGAACGTCCTCTAAATTTTTGAAGAGAAGTACAGAACTGCTACATGATTTGAGAATAGTAGGCGGCTGTTCGTCGGGTCTAGAGAAGGAGAGAGAGCTTAGGAAAGGGATGAGTCATTGGAGTAAGAGGTTCACACACAAGGGAAGAAAAGAGGACGGCAGTTTATATGGTGCTATCCCATTGGTAGCCGCTGCTATTCTTCTCTTGGCTTCCTATATTTTCAGGCTTCCTCCTAATATTCAGCTTGAGACTTATTTAGCAGCGGAGTGCTAACAACTTTTGCCCCATCAATCAAGGGGATTCATGCTCCTAGGAGAAGTAGAGAGCTCATCGAAACAAAGCAGACTCGATTGACATCTGCGAGCTGCGAGCACCATATCTACTCCATAACTGCCATCTTCAAATCATCACATGCCCTCAGCGGATGACAAATGCTGCTTCGATTTTAATGGGTGATCTTCATTACTGCCTTTGTTGGCTGGGAATTTTAGAAGAGTGTGGTTGCTACGCTTGGCAAAAACAGGGGATGGTCATCGATCCTATTGCTGCCGCTACTGTCGACTATTAGGAGTGGTGGGATTCTGGCGATCAGAGCTAGGGTTGCAAATGGGAGAAATGGCGTGTGGCCGTTGCTTGATGGCTACCTGGATTCAACAGGCGTCAGATGTTACAGAGCTTAATGGTTGAGAAAATCAGGATATAGCCTCCTCATCAATGGGAATGATGAATTAATGGCTGCCATAGGCTTCTGCTGTCAACCAGCATTGCGAGAGAGAGGAGGTGGCAACGTGCAGTTCTAGATCTACGTTGCGGTACGCAACAACAGTAATAGTGGAAGAGGCATTGGAATGGTGGTTGGAGCAAATGCGTGTGCCCGATTTGCTGCTGCAATTCCATAGGGGTGCAAAAAAAAATCATGCATCGTAATCGTTGATATCGGAAAAAAAAAAGAAGAAGAAGAAGAAGCTTAACGGCTCTCGCTGGCTTAGTTTTCACGGTAGACATCACTGTGGGTATCCATCTAATTAGTGTCAAACTTTTCGGGGATAATTTGCAATTTTTAAAACTTTTTAGGCGTATTTGCTATTATGGTTAAATAATGTAAATAGATTTACAAATTACCCAACCTGATATAATCGTCTAAGAATATTATTCTTTCTGACTTAATAATCCTCTGAAAATGAAAAAGGCAAATTTCTTATATACTCAAAAATTTACTCATAATTCTCCTTATATTCATGAATTTTTAAAAATTCCTCTTATACCTATGAATTTTCATTTTAATTTTACTTATATCTATACTGTTAAAAATCTGTTAAATAGGCCGTTAGCCCTTGTAAAATAACAAATATGTCCAAGCTCTAATGCAATTTAAGATTATTTTTCTTAAAGTTAAAGATTCATATTTAAATAATATGTGATTTTATAATTATAGAATTACTAAAAATTCATTATAATATAAATCATAATTAGGAATGAGCATATTTGTTATTGGCCCAAGAGTTAATGGTCGCTCTAACGGATCCCTAACGACGTGGGTATAAGTGGAATTATGATAAAAATTTATGGGTATGAAAGGAATTTTTGAAAATTTATAAGTATAAGTGGAATTATGGATAAAATTTATGGATAAATAAGGAATTGACCCAAATGAATAAGATTAGCTATTAATTAATTAATATTGGTCCCAAAGGCCAAAATGAAAGAATAAGAATTGAAAAAAATGAACTATTAATTAAGATATATGAATGCATGAAAATGACATGTCAAAACTAAGAATGAAAAAACAATAACGTCAGGGCAAACAAGATTATAGACATTAAAGCGGTTGTTAATTAAGAATCTATGGACCGTAACATTATGATTTTACACAAGTTCAAGCCTACAGATAAATAAATTTGAAGGGGACCCTTCATTAAGCTAGAAATCATATCTTAGAGCCCAATCACTCTCAAAATTAACCCAACTAACTCAGCATCCGCCGTCAACTTACAATCAATTCTTTCTAGCTTCGTCTTTGCTGCTCCTTTCAATTCAGGGCTCAGATGAGAGGCTCCTCTTTTCCAATCAAAACTTGGATGAGATAAAGAATAAGATGAGAATGCGTTGTGATAAAAGTATTTTTTTAACTGTGAAGAATGAAAAAGTTATATGGGGATTGAGAACATATTTATATAAAAATTTAAAAAAATTATTTTTAAGAAATGAAAAAAAGTATTTTTGAAAACTAATGGATTTCATCTCATCCGCGTCTCATTCAAGTTGTGAAGGCTTTATGGGGTGCATGCTCCCGATGTGGAACCAGGCTGTCCACGCATCCAATAAAAAATAATAATAAGAAAAAAAAAATCAGGATTTCTCACAAGTCATTCGGGGTCGTGAATATCTCACCACACATGCATGGACATCATCACAGCCGCACAGCAGCTTGCCGTTGAGAGTATCGACAGCTTGAAATGATCCGCCACCCTCGCTTCTCTGTGTAAGGAAAAAGACAGTAGTACCCCTCAATTGGTCAGTTCTCTTCCCCCGAAGAACTTATGACTTTATGGGCCTGGCCCACGACTAACTAAGCTTCAGATGACTCAGGATTTTGCAAATGAGCCGACAGAAGGCCCATATTTAAACATGCTGAAAATTGAACAATTAATTGATCGAGATGGCCCACATGTTACAAACCTTGTAGTAATCAACGGCTACGAAGTTGGCCCAGCGATTTGCTGCTGCAGCATAACACGTGCGAAGCATATTGACGAGGCTGCCTGAGTTATCTCCACATGAGACTAGCTTGATGGGTATGGATCGGAAGTAATTTACTAAAACCAGTGATTTACTAGTGTCTGTGAGTGGGCTTGACTCGGCCCGATTCGGGCAGCTCCCTGCCTTCATTCCGCCGTCTCCGTCTGCAGAAATCAAAGAATTTGGAATTGCATGTGTATGACTGTTGTACTTGATCACCTCGACGCAGGTGGCGTCGTGCCCATGGACAAGGGCTTGCTGCACCTCCGAGGCCCCCTTCATACTGAGGTATTTTTGCAAATAGTTCCTCTGATGTGCGGATTTTACAATTTTCCCTGAATTGAGGTTTTTACAAGATTTCCCCACCCACAGGGGTGCGTATTGATGATTTTCCTCTACAGTGTGAGGGGGTGTATATGGATAATTTTCCTCCATAGTGTGTGCGACGTGATAGTGTGAGGGATGTGAATGTGCCATAGTGTAATATCATCATGTCGCAGTGTAAAGATACCAATAAAAGACTAGTACTTAATCATGTTTGTCCAAAGATATTATCTCTATTTCTCTTTTTTTCAATATATATATATATATATATTATCTCTATTTCTTCGAGGGGAAGTGGGCCTGATGTACTGTGGGCTTTTTGTATATCCACACCTCAAGTCGTTTGACTTTACTCTACATGACATCGAAATACAATTTTATAATTAGACGCATGATCATTAGTGGGCCGGCCAAAAACATATATATATTTAAATTTTTTATAAAATTGGTTTTTATCAATAAATTGTTAAAAATTACTAGTATAATATTACTAAATTGCTCATGTGTTTAAAATTTTAAAATAAATATATACATATCCAAAAATATTAAATTTTGGTTTGTAAAATAAACATGCATGTAAATTAAAGGTGCTCATTTTATGTAACCGGTTTATGTAGAAGTGATTTTATATAATTCCCCCCATTCTTAAAATTTTGATATTTGATAGAAAATATAATCTTTTCATTGTATTTAATATTATTTGTTTAATTAGGAGACTAAGTTCCATCCAAATCCAATATATGCATAAGCCTTATTTGCTAAAAAATAAGTACGTTCTTACGTAAAGTAGAAAAAATACTTAGATACATTCAAATATATCAAAATGTAATAATACTTTATAGAATCATCTATTCACATACTTATGATATTTTATGTGGTTTAAATGTTGAAATTCCTATTTAAAAATTGATATTTAATATTAAACTATTTTATTACATTGATTTTACAAGTTTGTAGATGTAACCATATACAATAATATTAAAAAAATGAAAAGATTTTCATGATAATATAAATAATGTTAAATATAATAAATGAAGTGAATTTTTCATTAATCATCTAAATATTAAGATGAAGAGAGGTTACATAGAACAAGGATTTCATAGCTCTTGTTAATAAATTTTACGTAGATAGAACCTAAAAAAAAGTTAGAAATGTTTCCAGCCGCTGTCATTAATAATTATATGAGGCCTGATCATTTCAAACTCGGTTTGGGTTTAAACAGTTTTAGACCCATTCTAAAATAATTTTTTTAATTTTTAAATTTGTTTAATGAAAGTATTAATTTAAACGTCTTTAATCTAACCTATTTTTTCTTATTTGATATTGTAAATAAAAATTATTTCAAGTATTTACATGTGAAACTTGATTTAGAAGTCTAAGTTTCCATTTAATCATACGTTTTTATTAGGGTGGGAATTGGGACGGGTCGACCTGTAACCAGTCTTGCCTCGACTTTTGTATCGGGTAAAACTAATGTATTTTTGACCCGATATAAGGATGGGTTTAAATTTTTTACTCGAACTTAAAAATAGGGTCAGGGTGGGTTGACCATATCTTGACCCAAAAAATCCAACCCATCTCGCATATATTAATTTATTAAAATTATAAGTCTATATTTAAATATTGTTATTATTTACTATCAAAAATATATTATTATTATTATTATTTTCTTTCAAAATTCTCATTTTTTTATAATCAACGATATTGACAGTAGAAGAATTAATTTATCTAAAAAATAATATAATAATCAAAAATAAGAATTTGCACATATAGAAGTCTTACGTATAATTGTATATTGACCTTTTTAAATAAATTTATACTATATTTTTCATATTTTTTTTATTAATTATGTGTTTTTTAATAATTAGTGAAATATTAAAGAATATAACATTTAAATTTATTATAGATGTATTTTTATGTTTGATGGGTATATAAATTTTTTAAATCATCTTATTTGGTTCACGTTTTTCACCCTACCTACTATCCTGAAACTAGTCTCATACCAATCTAATGTCACAAACCCTATTTAAAAAAAGTGAGAGTCAAAACAATATTGTCTTGACCCGATATAAAAATACGGTCGAACTCAATTTTTAAAAAGTACGATTAGGTTGGAAAAACTCTAACATAGTACTGTTTGCCCCGATTTCCACCCTTAGCTTTTATATGCTGCAAGCACTTTTAGAGTTAGGATTGTATATGATGAGTCGCATATAGGCTCTCCATACAATATTTATTTTTTTAATTTTTTCTTTATAAACATGTTTTTTAAGGGTATTTAATCCACATATCAAGTTTTACTATTTTAAAATATTTATTTTTAATTTTTAAAACTAAGTTTTTAAGGGATAAAATTGACTGAAATACCCCTGGAATTAATAATTTTTAAAAATAAAAAATAAAAATGTAAAATTATTATAAAATGGTAAAATTTAGTGTATGGTTTAAATACATTTTTTAAAACATATTCATGAAGAAACTGAAACAAATAACAAACAAAAAATAAAAGATAAATATTGACTATAACCCAGTATACGACTTGTCGTATATAAACATGGCTAGCACTTTTGTAAATTTTGAAAGCGTTTAGCCTTATCTAACAGTGTTGCAACTTTTTAGAAAAACCTAATTTTAGTTAAAGTTGATACGGCTGTGAGACGCAGGTAATTGACGCTTTCGTCAAAAGTATTGGTGACAGAATTTTACTACAAACAAATGCATGACTAAACAGGCCCTTAACAGGTTAATATGTATCGTCAAATGATTTTAATTTTATGATGGATTCTGAAGTAATGCAACTCGGGTGCATAGACATGTCCAAGCACCTCTTTACTTTTTTAATTTTAAAATTATTTCAAATCTAAACTGTTTATTATGTTTACTAGTAAGTATTTATTTATAATGTAAAACACTTTATTTTATATATTTTCAAATTTTAACATCTTTTGAGAGTAAATATACAACTATTAAAAGTAAAAATATGTAACATAAGTATATTTTAATATATTTGATGTTGGCATCTTCAACAAATATAAATTGATGAATGTTATAAATGGTTTATATCTTAAAAAATATTTTAAAATTAAAAACAAATATACATTCTACTGTTGTATGGGTGCATAGATTACATTAGATCATGATGCCGTTTATGATATAATACGTCGAACATGTAGTCTAGACGTCACAGAATCACTTGGTATGGTCACTTTTGTGAAAAGCGGGAAACGTTTATGATCACTCAGAATTACTATTTATTAGTGAAATCCTAACCGTCGACCTTTGTAGAAATATTGAGCAACGAAATTCAGCAATGAAACTAATTTTGTCACTAATAATTATATTTTTTTGGCATGAAATTTTAAATTGTGGCTAAAAGCGAGAATTCCTTTTGTATGTATAACATTTGCACTTAATTTCTAAAAAACCCACATCATTTTATAAATTCTTTTTATACTTATAACATTTCACCTTAAATTTCTATCATATTCATGCTATTAATAATACTGTTATCTATTTAATTGAAAAGACAATTTTATCTTTTTAAAAAAATTTTAATTAAAATAATCCAACCGTAGTATGACTCTTAAATTTTTAATATCATATATTAATAATTTACTATAATCAATTGAGTTACGTTAATGTTAAATTATCTTAATTTAAAAATTCTGAATAGGCGAAATTATTTTTTCAATAAGGTAGATAATAGTTGTATTAACAGCATAAGCATGAGAGAAATTCAAGATAAAATATTATAGGTACAAAAAAAATTATAAAATATTATCAATATAAGAAATTAGGGGGGCAAATATTATAGACATGAAAAGAATTTTCCTTACTAAAAATATAAACTCTTCTTTCTAAAAGCTCACGATTAGAAATGAATTTTATTTTCTGCTGCGTATTCTATTTTTCAATGGATTTTTACTAACGGGCAAGCAATAAAATTATATTATTGCTAAAACTAATTAGCAATGAAATTCTAACTTAATAGTAATGAATAAGTTCGTTGCTAAAATTTAATTTTCTTGTTGTGCATATATATTAAATTATGTAAATGTTGTTAACTACGGCACAGTTTCATGTATAACATGCAAGTGCATGAGTGTTAGTCCTAATTTCAAACGTCAAATGAGAGCGTAATCTTCATTTAATCCAATGTGATAAAAAAAATTAAGTAAATGTTTTACTTACATTGATTTTCCACCATGTAATTCCATTGATAGGCTATTCCTTCGGTTGCCTCCTTGGATTTGATGGAAGTGAAGACCAGCAGCCGTTGATTGTTGGCAACCATGGCGCTGACTAGCGGCCAATCCTGGCCGTTCTTTGGCATGTTGGACACCGGGAACCAGTATTTTAATAATCCAGACTCATTGAACACTTTCGTCAACCCGTTCGGAGCATGTACGTAGTCTTCCAAGATTAGTGTTACAATCTCTGTTGGGTTGGCTGATAAAAATGCCTCAATTTCCTTAAATGTGTCCAGAGCTGGCTCCTAATTTATGGTTATTCGAACCACGTTAATTAGCTACCCATGATAATCATAACAATAAAAAACAGGATGGTCCGAATGATTAGAGCCATATACATCCAATATGTATCATTTATGTACTCACAAATGCAGTAATATCGTAGCATCGGCCTCCTGATGAATGGCACAGCCATACAGCATCTTTGAAATCATACGTGTCCAACATCAATGCTCGGACGCCATTCTGAAATTAATGGCAGCTGATTATTTTCCTGCGCCAGTGCAAAACTGACACGCGTGTGCTTTGGTGAAAAATAAAATAAAATGGATTAATCGTAAAATGTACCCACATAATTTGAACGTAATTACAAATATGCCCACAACCATCGGGCTGTAACATTAAAGGATAAATATATTTGCAAACATATGCAAATTATTTGAATATATCTGTAAAATTAAATATACCTATTTGGTTTTCAAGTTTACAAATATATTAATAGAGTATGCATATATTTATAAATATACACACATAATGGCAGCACGATAATGACATGGATATATTTATAATTATAATCAAATTTTAGAGGATTATATGCTATTATGATTGACCTGTTGGGATTATTTTCAATTATGATCAACCTGGTACATTTGCAAATTTCCTGTGATTTCGACGTGCTTAAACGTTGTTGTCTTCAATATTATACGCTGACAGGCTGACAGTCTGAGGCATCATATTTTAAACGTCCTGATTAGTATGATTTTTTACTCTAGCTAGGTATTGAAGATTATTTCCAATTAAATCCGTGTAAATTTCCATTTTTCCAAAAACTTATTTTCTGGATAATCCTTCGAATTTTTTTGTTTCTTGTAACGTATATTATTTGTTTTGATGAAGAAAATTGGAATGACAGATATATTATCAAATTAAGTAGGCAGCTGGTTTGAACATTCACCGAAATACCATAGTTTATAAAAATACTAAAAAAAGGTATTCTGCATACATCCATAGTTCGAAGAATACTGTCAATAAAGTGAAACAATGGTAATAAAAATAATATATAAGATTATCAGGAATAGTTAACGGTAGTAAATAAATAAATGTTTTATCAAATGCGTGGGGAACATTTTAATCTGAGCTAATGCCTAAATCCTAATGTACATTCAAAAATGGGCTGTGTACGTGTGGAATCCATTTATTTAATTTAGTCCCTTTTGGTAACGAGTAAAGGGGAAAAAATCTTTCTCCTGCCTTTCTAGTTTCTAACCTTCTTTTTATGTGATGTGATATCCAGTTACCCTCCTAAATTATCATTACAAGTGTAACTGGTAAACACAGATCCTGCTATATGCTCTCGAAAGCACATAGACTTAGTGCTCTCAGGTGTGTGTATATTTATTTTCTTTATTTTTTTGAATTTTTTTTACATAATTGTTAATAATTTTTTCACAACTATTAATCTAAGTGTATTTAATATGTGTATCAATTTTTACTATTTTTGAAAATTTTCAGATTTTTTTCATTTTTAAAAATTAGTAGCATTTTAAATTACTTAGATTAATAATTTTATAAAAAAAAATTCAAAAAAATATAAAAAATAGGTTGCATACACCCATGAGTACCAAGTCTAAGTGCTCCCACGAGCATATAACAAGAATTTGGTAAATACAAAATTTTTTCCCTTATTTTCAATTATGTAAACACATCTTTGCATATGCTTATCTTATTTTCAACCATTTTTAACATTTTTCATATAATTATCTATTACTCCAAATCATTATCACCATCTTATTACATTATTTTCTTATTTTTTAAAACTTTTTACACAACAACTTTTCACCTTTTTTTCAACATTACCCCACTCTACAGTCAATCATTCTCACATCTGATGATACAACAAACTTACCTATTTTATTGTTATGTCTTTAATTCTAATCATTATCATGTCACATTATATTCTTACTTTTCAAACTTCTTTATCCATAATTTCCCCTATTTTTTACAAAAACAAATTGAGGCCTTAATTACTTATCTACACTCACATTAATCAAGCTTCAAATGATAGTATCTAAAAGCCTTTGCGTGCATATACACACACACATACGATAAAACAGGGCATCATACATACATACATTGAGCTGCTGAGTAACCGTGTCATCTTGATTAGTGGGTGCGAGACGAGGAATGCCCGTGTGCGATGGCTCATTCTCGTTCGCGTAAGCATTGTGTGTCGTAAGGAATGCGTACTTGTTGAATGGCAATGAATTATTCTGCATATATGCAACAACAACAACTTAATTAAAAGCAAGGGCTACAAAACATAGAAATTAATTAATACTCTTGGTCAAGATATCTATCAAATATTCACAATTACTGGCAAGAAACATTTTCAAATTAATTATTAGCCTCCATTAATTAATCAAATATACCAAAAATCGACTCAATATCAGCATATACATGCACTAGACTGCTCCCATATTATAATTGCTGCTTTAATCGCCTTGTGAAAGAGATTTCATGATCCATCTAAAAAACATTTAGTAAATACCCGTGCTGCAGTATTTGCTTGCTCAAATGGTCCAATTTCCTTAGTCCATATCAACAAGCATGAATCTTTGAAGTTGATTCAATATCTCCAAATCGATCGTGTCATTTGGTTATCGGTTATTCGCCTCCAAAGTCATGTGATTGTTCACACGACTTGAAAAACATGTGGGTGGGACACATTTTGAATTGTTCTTCTCCATTATTTTGAATATTTTTTACAATATTTAAATAATATTTGTGTGGTTCAATCCGATCGATTTGACTTGTTACAGACTTTTGGATGGTGTGATCCTCGTTTCTCCTAGTCAATCCAAAATAGTTTTGAATATTTTCGTTACACGGATAATGCTAAAATGAATCCCCTGAAATATTATACTAAAATAAGGAAGCTCCACTGAAATTGGACTTATTACTCCTCTTTGAATCAAAACCTGGCTTCTACCCTGAAAGTAGAAATCTACCAAATTCTCAGTTCTGTTTTTAGTTAAACTGTTTCTTACAGTTCGTATGATTCGAAAATATATATTTTTATTATTTTTTTTCATGGGCAAGTAAAGCTTGGTATATTAAATTTATAAATTAATTTTACTATTTTTGGATTTTTTAAGTATTTTTTTTATATTTTTAAACATAGTGACATTTTCGTAATTATTTGAAACAGAAAATTACAAAAATGTCACTATGTTTAAAAATTCAAAATAATACTTAAAAATATTCAAAAATGGTAAAACTTAGTTTATAAATTTAATACACTTAGATTTTTTTTATGTTAATACGCATAGATTTACTCGTCCATGAAAAAAATTTTAAAAATATATTTTTGATTCGGGCGCATAACTAGCCATAAAAGATAAAAGATAAGGGTTCTTCTTAGAGGGTCATCATTATTTAAATAAAGCAATTAGACAATCTAAACTCTAGCTACTTTTTAAATGCATATTGAAATTCAATTGAACTACTTCTTCGAAGATGCATCTTCGAAAAAGTAGTTCAATTGGATTTCAATATATATATATATACCAATTGAACTACTTCTTCGAAGATGTGTATATATAGTTCAATTGGATTTCAATATGCATTTAAATATATATATATATATATATTTGTTTAATTAGTCAATGCTTAATTCGTAGGCAACATCGAATTGCAGTTTATCCATCCAACTTGATGAGCACCTAAAATGGAGCCGAGGTCCAATAATAGAAGTAGAAATAATTAGCATATTCAGAAGTTTTGTTTAATTTATTCATGATTATAAGTTTTATAGGTGAATAATTGGGAAAAAAATGTGGTGGGGATTATGAATAAGGACTGAAATAATTACCAGTAACTTGAATTGGTCTGTGATGGTTGATCTTACACATCTTTTGCCTGAAAATCCTTGTGGGCAGGAGAAGCAATACAGTCCGGCCGAGCAATCACTGTCTGAGGAGCATTCATCAAGAATCTAAAACATTTTTTTTTTAAAAAAAAAAAGAAAGAAAGAAAAAGGAAAAGAAGATAGTCATATGAAAGAAAAATTTCCGTAGATTCACCCATCTTGATAATTTTAGATTCTGCAAAAATGATGAAGACACAAACCTTGCATTCTCCATTGGAGCAGGCAGCAGCAAGACCGAAAATTGTTGAAATGGCTATGAAGATCAAGTTTCTCAAGGAACCCATTTGAGAAGATTGCATATTGAGAGAGAGAGAGAGAGAGAGAGAGAGAGAGAGAGAGAAGGGAAGATGGGAGGAATAAAAACCCGCCTCCTGGCGGCCTTGCGTATGTGAATATGACTAAGAATTCCAAGAAGAACCTTTCTTCTTGGAGGTATTGACTGAGAATTCCAGGAAGAACCTTTCTTCTTGGAGGTATTGACTGAGAATTCCAAGAAGAACCTTTCTTCTTGGAGGTATGAACACAAAGGATCTGTTTCAGCTGAGCTGTTCTCTTTTTGTTTGCCTGGAATTGAGATTTAAGAGTGTGAAAAGGCTATTGGGGCCCACACATTTAATTTCGGCAGTTGAGGTGATCATTTTGGAGGCCAGCCAACCGTCTTGACTAATTAGCAAAAGAAAAAAAAAAAAAAAAAAGTCTACCTAACGTGCAAGGCTGGAACGAGTAATATGCCTGGGCCACGCTTAAATTTATGCCGGCTCCGAGCTTTGCTTCTTTGAAATGAGTTTTCTATTTAACTCTTTTTATTTTTAATGTATTAATGCTTTATGTAACATTTACTTTATTTATTATATTTAATATTATTTATATTACTATAAAAACTTTTTATTTATCTTGTACATTGTATGTGGCCCCTATATTCAATTGTATACAATTAACATGGTAAAATGGTCTCTTGCTAAATATCAATTTTAAAGGTGCCTCTTTAATATCTAAATAATTTAAAATATTATTATTATATAGATAAATAATTTTATAAAATATTATTACATTCTAATACATATATAAAATGAATCTAAGTATTTTCATAATTTATATCATGAATATATATATTTTTAACAAATGAAATGATCGTGTATTTTTTTTATCTAAACAAATTATATTAAATACAATGAAAAACGTGAATTTAATATAAAGTATCAAAAATATTAAAAGCAAAAGAAATTACCTGAAATCACTTCATCACTGGCCTTTGATATCTTATAAAACATATAAAATTGGTATGTAATATATAATAAATGTTTTCGTGCATAGAAACTTCGTCTTTTTTCTACACTATAGTTATATCTCTGCCGGGGCATATCAAATCTATCTTAGCCGTTGTAGGTTGTAGACACAGGACCTTTGCCAATAGGTAAATTTTAAGCAAAAGAGTCATAAAAGGCAGAGAGTTGCAAAAATTTTATACTTTTTAAGGGAAATTTTCTTAAATACCCCCAATATTTGCTTCTGATCTTAAAATACTCACCAAAAAAAATTTTATATTTATAATATTTTTCCTTGAATTTCTATCATACTCATATATGCAAAATAATAGTTGCCTACCTTATTGAAAATATAAATTTTCCATTCAAAATTTTCCTAATTAAAATAATTTAGCCTTAATATGATACTTGAATCATTTGATATCATAAATTAATGATTTACCGTTGGTCTCGTGTGATAGTTACTCAAAGAACTTTGATAAAAAAATATGAATCAAGCAAAAATGCAATCTATAATGAAGGAATCAAGCTATAACGACAAGAACACGTACAGTAGTTTGGATCTTTTTATCCTACTTCACTCTTCAAACATACAAGACTTGGATTCCACTAGTCAACTTTAACACACGAGTTACAATTTTACAGTTTATTCAACTATCTTCTAGATTAATAATAAGCTTTAAGTGGGCTCATGAAGTAATCAATGCTTTGATTTATTTCTTCTTAGTTTAATTACCATCAATACCAAGATATTACAACTTTTCTATCACTTTGATTACTATCAACACAAAGATAATATAAAAAACAAAGCTCTAAATGAAAAACAAACTAATTTAGCATGTTCTCATGAGCACTAGCTTTTCAATTGATTAACACTTTGTAGCTTTGAATTTCTATCAGTAATTTTTTAAAAATTTGCAACTTCAAATTTTCCTTTAAATCTCCGCAAAAAACAATATCATAATGAAATACTTTAGAGCCTTTCAAATGTTCACTTAAATGTTAATTTTTGATCCCTTCTAACTCTCCCAAGTCCTCATTTTACAACTTCATGATCACTTAAAATATGACTTAAAAGACAGACTAAAAGATCTCCATGTGTATCGCAACAATTTAAATTTTGAAAATCTATCAAATGTTTTCTTTCGGAAGGTTAACCTTTTTGAGCTATAGAGAAGTTAGAGTATTTTTAGAACAAAAAGGTTGATTTTTTCTAGACAAAAGGTTGACCTTTTCTCCTTTTTTACAAAATGAAAAATTTAGGAAAAAGTCATACTTCAAGTATATTAAGTCACTCGGGATAATCATAAATGGATATATCATTATTTATTCAATATTAAGCATATCTCAAAAAGCATATTCCGTATCTTATTGTAATTGAAGCTATCAATTAAGAAATTTTAATATTATTCCAAGCATTCTAATAAACATATTTTATTCTCCAATTATCTATGAATTTTAACCTCATCTTATCACAAATGATGTTATAAACTCAACATGATAACTCTACACATGCACCACTTTTCAGAATCCTTTTCAAGAGTATCAAACATAATTTTCACAAAATCAAAATTAAGAGCAAAAGTGTACCCTTTTATCATCATCAAAACCAATCAAAAAGAGTTAATCACATAATTTCACATTTACTAACATCAATTGAGTTATATTAAGGTCAAATCATATTGATTAAGAAATTTTGAATGAGCAAAATTGTCTTTTTAGTGGGTAGTTAATGATTGTGTTTGGTAGCATGAATATGATGAAAATTTAGAATAAAATGTTATAAGCATAAGAGAATTTTTTGAAATATTATGAGTATATTAGAAATGAAAAGTAAATAATGAACAAAAAATTATCTTTTAACAACGCAACCTACATTTTTTTTTTTTGGCTAAAGACAAATTTTCTAGTGATGATGAATAAGCAAAGTAACTCAACTAACGAAATCACACTAAAGAAGACCTCTTGTCTGCCTTTTCTTCCATTTCTCTTTGTTTCCAACCTATCAAAAGACATATACCTTTTTGATATATTTGACATAAATTACACTACAAGAGGGAGAATTTTATTTTAAAATTAATTTTGTTGATTGCTTAGTTTTCATTACATATTTATTTGCTCTTGTTAAAAATTTTGTGGCACCAAATAAAAAAATTCAGCTCCTAATCATCTAGTTTCTTTCATGATTTTTTCATCTTTTAACAAGAACATGGGCTTCAGTGCTTTATTAACCAAGATTTGGTAGAATTTAATGCTAGTGTGAAATATTATTTAATAAATACATATAAGTAAATATTAAATTTATAATAAAGAAATACTTTAATGAAACCCACACTATTGAGGACTTCAATTGTGATGATGCACCATTGCTACAAGAAAAAGCTTTTAATAACACAAAAACTTGTCACATATATATTAGTTTGTAGTATGATGTCCATCACAAAGCCTTTTAATTTGTGATAATTTTTCGAATTTATCACTAACTATTTAATTTTTGCAACATATATTACAGAGTTAAAAGCTACTTTTTAATGACATGAATTTTTATATCACTAAATAGAATTTTTTGTGTCAAAAAATGTTTGCGTCACCAAAAGTGTGTCACAAAATGTTAAATTTCTTATAATGATCTCAGCCTGCCTTTATAGTTAATTAGAAATGCAATTTGCCAATTATATTCATTAAATTACTATAATATTTTAATAATCTACTAATGGATCAAAGTGATTTTCGTATTTTATAAATGATTATAAATCTTTTTAAGTAGGTGTGACTGCACCTAAACTTTGATTAAAAGATTTTAGGGTCATGATAAAACAAATGATCTTGAGAATAATGAGCAGCTTGGACTTTGATTTGATCATCAAAACTTAACAAAAAATAAAATGCAGTAAGAGTGTAATGGGTTCCGTCATATAGAAGTAAATAAAAAAAGTTGATAACAAATACATCATAAGTTTGAGAAGTAATAAAATTTTATATGAATTTTTGAATTGAAAAAAATGATATGATACGATGAAGGTAACGATGATGAGTAAAAAATAAAATTAAAATACATCAGTTACATGGATAATTGTGTAAAAATGATTGAAAAGTAAGATAATTGTATAAATAAAAAAATAATTAAAAAATATGACAATAATGAAGAACAAAAAATTTTAAATTGAAAATTTTTAACATGATATTTTTTTTTGTTATTGTCAAACATATCCACAGTGTCATAAAGCACATGTAATAGGCCAATCCGGAAAAAAAAAAATCCATAAAAAACACACACACATGTAATAGCCAGAGATAAGTTGGATGTTGTCCGCTAGGTCAATGCCCAAAGTCTGCGCGGAATCTGTAATGAATGAGCAGGTATCTACTCGGCAGGCGCAAATGGGTGTGTATGGCCAAACACAACCTGCCACTTGTTACAATCAGCCGACGAAAGTTTTCCTGTTTTCGTCCTTGTTGATGATGACCTGGGATGCAACGGGAAAACCAAGAAATTAGCCGGGGCAGAGTCGATAATGATAATCATCGTCATCATTCTTAAAATATTAATAATAATGGGAAAAAATAAATTTTGGGAATTAAGATATATCACTTGATTAACACAATGCATTGGATGCCGAGCATGATCTTTTTAATTTGTGATAAGTATTATACTTGAAACCAGCCCCACGTTAAAAATTAACATGGGTGTGTTTGGCAATGAGTAAAAATTATCAAGTTAAAATTTTTCAACTTAAAACTTTTCACTCTCCACAACTATCCTATTTTTTAATCATTTTTTCACATTTTCTATACAATTATCCTACTTTTCAATCATTTTTACACAACTACCAACACAACTACAATTATCCTACTTTTCAATCATTTTTACACAACTACCAACACAACTAACATATCTATTTCAACTTTATCCTATTTACTCCTTATCATTATCCTATCATATCACATCATATGACAATTTTTATTCTCTATAATTTTTTATCAAAAATTTTATTCATTCCCAAATACACTCTACAGCTATAGTTATCTTAATTAGACTGAGTTGAAATATTACAATAATTTCAGGAAACCTCAAGTTTTGCGCTCCCAATTTCCATGGCAATTAAGTAAGAGAGAGAATAAAAAAAAAAAAAACAGTTGAATAAAATGGCTAGGAACAAATCATGATGTTTAGTTCTTTAGGGGGGGGGCGTTTGTGGGACTAATTTTTTAATTTTTGATTTTTTATAAACATAAAAATAAGTGTATTTAATTTAAAATTCAAGTTTTACAATTTTTGATGTTTTTAAATATTTTTACTTTTAAATACAGTGAAAAATTATTTTAAATTTTGATTTTCAAATTAAATACACTTAACTTTGCATGTTTATAAAAATAAAAAATAATTATAAAGGTCTCATGTCTATATGAATGAGAGTCCCATGTGGCTTGAAGCATAGGATCATCACCCCTCTAGTTCTTTAAATTGGTTAGTTTGGTTTGTGGGAAAGTGGGTATAAATAATATAGGCATATGATAGGATAACAATAAAATGAGAATAAAAATTTATATGGTAATTGTATAAAAGTGAGAAAATAATCAAAATATAAAATAATACTAGGGAAAAAAGGTAATCAATAGATAAAATGTGGAATTATAGCAAAAATGTGTAGAAAGAAGCATAAGAAAAAAAATTATCCTTAAATCCAAATGAACCTGATTTTTCTGTGGGTTGGTCATTGATGATTTTACTTTGTAAATAATTAATTTAAAAAGTGTTAGGATTATGGGGCAATTTTTAAAATGGTCTTGGGTATGATCATTTTGTTGTGGTTTAAAAATGGTTATTAATTTGTTTATAAAATTATTGATATAAGTTTATTTAGAGTGTATTTGAGAAATAATAAAATTTTTGAATAAAAAGTTTTTGGTGTAAAGTTTTTGAATTGTTAAAAAATGATGTATTATGATAAGAGTAAAGAAAATGAAGTTAATATAGACAGGTTAGTTGTCTAGGTAGTTGCGTAGAAATAATTAAAAAATAAAAATAATTGTATAGAAAATTTTGAAAAATAATTAAAAAATATAGTAGTTGCAGATAGTGAAAAGTTTTAGATACGAAAACTTTAGTGTAAAAAATTTATGTTATAAAGAACTTGGTATTTAATTTATAAATCAAAATTTCCCATTTGTGTATATACTTAATTTAAAATTTTCACTATATAGATATTTTAATGATTTACAATTGTTAAAAAGACTAAAACTCTCTTGTGTTTAAAAAGTTTAACAAAATATATTCATATATCAAAAATAATAAATTTCGATTTAAGAATTGAGTGTATGTATATATTTATTTTATATTTTTATACCCGTACATTTTAATGCCACGTCCCGTCTTGGTCAAAGGTTGGTGTGATGTCGACGTCCTCGTCCTTGCAACACCGAACGGTGGCCTGCATCACATGTCAGACGTACATCTGCATCATAGCAAGCATTCATGGCTCCGTCGGGAAGCAGGCATGGTCGTGGGGATCAAATTTTCTCCTTTCTTACACATTTTTAAAAAGTAATTAATCTCTTAATTACTAAATTACTTTATTTTTTCACTTTTACTTTTATATTTTAGTTATTTTCTCACACCCTATAGTTCCTTAAATATTTTGAAAGACTACTTGTGCCTATCTGCCTGTGTGGGAACGGGTTTCAACTTTATAATGAAATTATTGAATATAATTTCCATCCAATTAATTAATAAATACATAGATGTGGAGTTCATCTATCATAATAATTAATTTTACATTTTTTCATTGCCCATATCCTCAATTATTATTTTAAAATTCAACTTTATTCATTATAACTAGATATTTTTTTACATATACCTCTATTTATATGATGAGTGATTTTGTTAGGTTGGGCTGAGCAAATGCTTCACTTAGCCCACTGCAAAAAATCTATTTACAACAACTTTTTTTCTAGTTTTTTCTTCGTACACTTATTTATCTAAGTATATTTAACATATAAAATAAGTTTTACTATTTTTAAATATGTTTATATATTTTTTTAAAATTTAAAAAATCTATGTGTATGTATTTCGAAAAAAATATAAATACGGGTCCGTTTGGCAATCGCAAAAACTTAGAATTTTTTATAAAACTTATCATTGTCAACGATGGAGGTGAAAATTAGTCATTTTAGTGCATTTTTATCCTAACTTTGTTGTTGACGGTCGGGGACCGTCTACAGTCAACCCGCCTTTTGCGTTGCTGATACACAAGTCATATAGTATCAAAACCTATAGGTTCCATAATTACCTGTCACGGACATTTAATGCATGCACTTGCGATTCATTGATATTGACATTTTTTTATAGGTAAACAACATCACTTCAGTTTTTTAAGAATCCAAACAGCCCTTATATATAAAAATAATAAAACTTAGTTTATATGTTTAATACACTTATATAAACAAGTATATACAGAAAAAACAAAAAAAGTTGTTATAAATAAATTTTTCAAGATGGACTACGTGGAGCATTTGATTAAACTGAGCTAACAGTATTATTCCTCATATACATACATATATATATATTTGTTTCATTTAGTACATGGCTAATATCACCATTATTCTATACTCTACACCGACATTCTATTTTTACTTTTTTATTTTTTTCCCCTTATGCATGAAAAAGGGAAGGTTGGATGCTTCATTTGATTGTCTGAGGGAGCCTTACTTGAGAATGATTTTCCATTGCAAGTAGAGCCAACACCGTAAATGGCGTTCTGTTGTGCCGTTTGAAAAATTGGTGTTGACGTTGATGTGAATAGTGGCTCTGAATAGGGTAGAGAGAGAGAGCTCTATTTCTATATGATCATCATTATATTATTGAAAATTAAAATCTGAGGTGGTCTTGATAGGGAAATGGTGTAGAGGTCCAGATCAATACTTGAGTCTGTTAGTCCATGTAAGGTTAGATCTTGGCCCATCAGAAAAAACAAACTGTGGCTAATGATCCAAATACAGGCTCATTACCCTCTCTTGGGTCGAGCCATGGGTGCTGATAATTGAGACCCAATCATAAAAGAAATGTGGAAAAGAAAGGGATTAAAAGCTGTAGTGAAAAACAAAAGAGGAGAGATTAAAAGGCAATTAGGTTAACCCGTAACACGGATGAGATGTGCAATCCAATTTTAAACAGTTAGCCCATTTAATCTATTTAAATTCTGTTTAACTTGACAACGCTACAATGCAACACGTGTAATTCATTAATTACTACGAATCGTTCCATACAATAGGTAATGGAGTTGACATTCTTACGGAGGTTTATTCTTTAAATTATGCACAATTAGTCACAACGAAATTATTGCACCCTTTAAGTACAATTTGAAAAAAATGTACTTGAGATACTTGAGTTGTAAATATAAGGCATAAAAAAAATTATTAGTATTAAAACTTTTTGTTGATTGTTTGTGATTATTTTAAATAGTTTAAAATTATATTATTATTTATTATTCAACTCATTTTTTTGGCCTATAAGTAGCTCAATGGATTAGGACTAGAATTGAAATTTTTAGTGGTTAGCAAGTTAGAATGAAGCTTTTTAGATGAATTAGGGTTAAATTTAACATTTAATGTAGCTACCAACATAATATCATCCAACTTATAGTGTCACAAAAGTGTATTTTAAGGGCGGACTATTGTCCCCATCTAACATTTAAACTTTCGCTTACGCTTCTGTATACATTCCATGTTAGCAGTTTAAATAATGAAGTGTGATTAAATAAAAAAAAAAAAAAAACTCAAGTGGTGACAAAATGATGCAAATTTGGTTAAAAAATAAAAATATTTCAATGTGACCAACCGGACCGAGCCATTTGAGCTCCGTTATAATGCTTTTATGAGATAAAAACCAACTAGATTATTTCTTTTTGTATATTTAAAATTTATAAAAAAAAATCATTTGGAATTTTTGATTGGTCATTCGAGTTGGCTGTACGAAATAGTACGAACTTTTAAAGACAATCTAAAAAATATTTGATTGCCAAGAAAATTGGAATTTTTCCCCTATAAATAAATTAAAAGAGAATAACTTAAAAATACAAAGGGTTTTATTTTCATCAAAAAATAACTTCGATTTTTTTTTTTTTTTTTTCTTTAAGTCTACAGCGAAGCTATTGTCGGAAGGGAAGTCCGTGTTCTCCGGCAAGCGAATCCAAGCACAAATCAGTAAATCACGTGGGAAGGTCACCAAGAGGCAGGGAGGAAGAAGAGAGTGCGATTTTCTTTTTCCCGTTCGTGGATTTTCTTTCTTTCTTGAAAGATCGGACAGAGATGCCAACCATCATGAATTTCTACTCGTCGAAAGAGGTCTTGCAGCATACGGGCCGAGAAGATTGCTGGGTTATCATTGATGGGAAGGTATTTTTCCTCTTCTCCAATCCATAACTTCAACGTCTCTGTCTTACTTATTTGGTTAATATACCGATCCCCTTTTCATAGATTTGTGATTGCTTTCGTCTATGTTGTTATTTTGTAGTTTTAAGTACTTTTTGTTCTATGTATTTGTTACTTGTCTTCCCAAATTTTTTTCTTACTTGAAGTGGGTGAAAATCTGACCTTTTTGGTTATTTTAGACATAAGAAAGTCATTGAATACAGGAGAACATGGTGATCATGGATTGAAGATGCAATTACATGTCAAAATAGACGAAAATTTGAGTGTAGTTCTAGTTTCAAGGCGAATAAAAGTCATTAATGATGTTACTTTGCTCCGATTTGGACTTGGAGTTGCCGTTACTGCCTGTGGTAGATGGTGCGTGTGGCTGTAGTAGGAAAATATGCAATCATCTGTAGCTCATCTGAGATGAGGGAGTAAGATTAATGTAGATGGCAGTTGGTTAAGGCATAGGTAACAGTAATTGATAATTGGGCAGTGATAATGATTTGAAAATTTTATCCTTAACCACGCCTTACGAAGTACATGTTTCTCAAATCTGGCCAATTGGTTGATGATTGATAGCTATGCAATCTTGTGAAGAGGATAAGGAAATAGACTAATAAATATAAAATAAAAGAAGCTAATGATTCAACTTCATTGTGAAGTTGTTGCTAGCTTTTCAACTGATGGACATGCTAATGGCTGTATGAGAGCGGACTATTCTTTGACTTCATAACTTAGCTGCAGTTTGTGTCTGGAAGTGTGGAATGTTTCTTCCTTGCAACATTAGCAAATAGAAGTTCTAAGAAGCATGGGTTGAATTTCAAGGTCATGTTGGTTGAGACACTTTTGCAGGTAGTTTATATGTTATGATGAGACTGACAAGCAAGATCAAGGCTTTGAAGCATCATTGATGTGTTGTTTAGGATTTCCAGGCTGAAACATTCCGTTTGACTGTGGTTGCTTTTATAGTCTAAGGAGCTCGAATCTTTCTAAAAGACGTGATTGTTTCTAGAACAGCTAGCTCTAGTACCCAAATATGCATGTTTCTTTTTTCTGTTTTCTTTTGTTTTTTCATGTTTTGATTGAACCAGAAATATATGGACATATTGAAATTTCTGTTAATTATGTGTTTGGTGCTTATAATAGGTATACAACGTGACAGATTATTTGGATGAGCATCCTGGAGGGGATGATGTTCTTCTCAATGCAGCTGGTATTACATCCCCCTTAATCTTCTGCTAAGTGATTGTTTGGATTGGTGCACTCTTGTGGGATGGGTTTGCAAGGTTTTGATCAAATGATTCATGTTTCTCAAATTAGTTATAATAATTTTCTTGTAACATGAATGAGGTCCTAACGGGCTTTAATAGTCCTATCAATTTACAACAGTACCTGTCATTGCAGCAATCTCAGTTGGTATTTTGATAAATTGCATGAATGGTTCCCAATCCAGATGCGGTCTAGTTAATTTATTTCTCAGTATGGACCTATGCAACACTCAAACTGTGTGATGCACACCTAGGTTCTTTTGGATCTGGTCCTGATTGTTCAGCTTGCTGTCTGCATGTAGACAGTTGAGGATAAACTAGCCCGATAGTTTGGGAGATACATTGATTTTTAAACATGTGTAATTTGTTCATCTGAAGTTCTAGTGATGGAACGGGCATGGATCTGATGTAGAAAATTGGACGCTGGCTAACTTTTTACTTCAATGTGGGTCTTTGCATGATTAATCCTCGGACATGAATTGCTGAATATTGGGATGTTTGATTATATGATGATCATTGGAGCATTCTTTCACTTAATTGAGTTCTCAATCTTCTTTTCATGAAGGGAAAGACGCAACTGAGGAATTTGAGGATGCTGGCCACAGTAAAAGCGCACGGTTGCTTATGCAAGACTATTGCATAGGAGAGTTAGATCCGTCTCCAGTTATTTCTGAGCTTGAGATGATTTCAAAAGAACAAAATAAGACTATTGTCGAGAAGCTTATGGATAAGAAGACCTTGCAGTACTGGGTCTTTCCAGCTGCTATTGTTGGCATCTCCGTAGCTGTGGGCTTGTTATATTTGCGTAAGAAATGACATTTTTAGAAAGGCATGGTCATTCATTGCCTTGTTGAGAGGAATGCTACCTGCAGAAGCGCGTTGGAGTCTGCCTGGACTCTCTTATGATTTGCTTGTCTTAGATCAACGTCAGTTTGTCAAGGTGGAATTCCTATGAATATGGTCTGTCTTTAAAAATAGACCCAGCTTCTTGTCAGGAAGGCCACTCATGCATGTTGAATGTGGACTACTGACTTGTTTCACTGCCCATTTCTTCATTAGCATGTGGCCAGCACATGTTGAATGTGCTTTCCACCTGATGACCTGACTTGATGAAGTATGACCTGACTGATGAAGTGCATGTTTTTGCACACATTTTCTTAGTCTGGCGTTTGGCAGGTGTGCTTCTGCAATTAGGGTCCCCTATTTCATTGATAGAGATATGGCCTTATAGTTGATAAGCAATTAAGCATGTCAGTTAAAAGAAATTTTGATACACTAAATCTCATGAGTTCAAACTCTTAATTATTCTGCTATTCTTAGATACACGACTACTAGTAATAAAGCACATTTCTGGACAATCTCGGTTGCAATTATAGACATCATTTATCACTAGAGAAGAATTTATTTATAGCAGGCATGATTTCTGGTTGCCGCTGCCGGAGGAACTTCCGGAGGCTGTGCTGGGCATACTTCTCTCCTTCCTCTTGATTTTCTAGGATTGCAGTGGTGCGGTGAGCTTTGTTAATCCTGCAATCATTTTGGAAATTCAAATTCAGTTGTAAGCTTGTTGAGCTTATCCATGTAGGCATGTACTATTTTTCATGAAGATGTGCGAGCATATTCAAACTGGGTTTCAGTACAGATTCATCAATGTCCATGCCACTTTCAAAGTCAACTTGGGCTTTGTTAGACCTAATTTCTCAGCAGCCGAAGTCACCCTAGTCCGGGTTCAATTTAAGAGCATATGAAATGGGCCAGCGGGCATGTACCGTAACTGCCATCCTGGTCATCTCGTGCCCCAGAAAAGTTACAAGCTTTCACATCCGGGTTATTTGGCTAACCTTTTGAGAAGAAAAGATTCGAGAAGAATTTATATTATCTTTTGAGCTCGGCTTTTGAGGAGAGGTTTTAGGAAAGCCACATCGACTTTAGGAGCTTTTTACCATGGGTTATTTGGTAGTAAAATTTTTACTAGATAATTATATCAATTGCATGAAATAGTATGGTGAAGAATTCTTCATAATTTTATATGTTTTTATCGTAAACTATTCAGTTCTTCAATGACTTTCTATGCATAAAAATATAAATGTTAGCAAAATTTGCTTTGTCATTGAACTTGAGCATGAGCTTTCTTCAAGCAGAGAATAACCAGCTTGCAATCTCCACTTCTTTACAGCCTGTTTTCTTATTTCCGTTGTTTTTTATGGACTTCCTGGTGGTCTCCGGGTTTTCTCAGACCCGTAGTTGTAACGAACAACTACTCAGTTGATTCGGGTCGCTTGAGTCCATCTGTTTTTCTAAATAGCTATCTCTAGACATTGCACTGTAACGGCTTTGATTTGTTGGATAGGGAAGTGGAGAAAAAGGGCTGGAGGGGTTTTGTGTTTTCTAAACAAAAATGGTAGAGAGATTCACCTGACATCAGGGTTCAGTAGCAAGTTCCTAGTGAGCTGGAAGATGCACATGCCTGTTACGAAGGTCATTGCAGCCATCAATGGATACACCTGTAAGGACAAAAAGAAAGAAAGAAAGAAAGAAAGAATTTAGATAGCCAAATCTGCAGTCAACTGTGCCATTGTTGTGCCAATAAGGATGGAAAAATGCATATAATCGAGGACATGAAAGATGAACACAAACTGTTATAACATCTTCCGATATGTTCTAGATGTTTTTATACACTACTGTCGTGCTTAAATAGTCCCATAAGAAAAGCAATAATCTACGGCAGGAACTATATGAACATGTTTGGAAGGACTGATCGAAAACCCAACTTTGTGGCTTCTACTCTCGAATGCATGCATCTACTAGAATGGGTGTATTTGGTTGATTTGATGAGAAGGCACGATTAAAAAAAGGAATAAAAGGAGGCAAGATAACCATATGATAAGATGCAAGAAAAGAAAATGAAATAAGCTATATATAGAAATTTTTTTAAAGCATTTTGAAAAAGAAAAATAGATAATAACAACGGCAACAACAATGAACAAATAGAAATTGGGAATGGAAAGCAGGTTTTTATCATGAAAAAATAGAATAATTATAAATTAGGGCTTTGCTTGTATATAATTAGGTTACATAAAAGCAGAATTATGTAACTCTTCCAAATTTTGAAATTTTGATTCTTGATGTAAAATATAACTTATTCATCGTATTTAATATTATTTATTTATCTAGAACGCTAAGTTTTTTCTTAATTAAGTATGTTTATGGGTCACATTTGTTGAAAAATGATATTATTTATGTATAAATTATGAAAAACACTTGAATGTATTTATACATGTATTGGAATGTAATAATATTTTATATGATCATTTATCCATGATAAATGATATTTTAGACGGTTTAGATTATAAAAATGTTAGGATTTTTAAAAATTATAATAAATATTATATAGTTTCATAGATAAACAACAAAACTAATATGACTAAGATGGCGGGAGACGTTGGATCTAGTCTTGCTATATACAATTTTTTGACAAATTTTCTTACAACGTAATTGTTCATCAATAGATGCAACGGTTTGAATTCAAACAATTCAAACAGACATGACCATTGCAATTGATCGTGATTTCTAAGGGGTGCAACAGAATCAAGGGATGCTATTTCAAGAGCTATAAATATGAGTTCATTCGGCAAATTCATTCAATCAATTCACACTTCTCTCTTCCCATCATCTAGTGTTTTGATTAAGACATCATCTTGTCTTAATTCAGACATAATATGTCCTAAGTTTTTGATTTGCAAAATTACGATATTGATTTGAAATTATTTCAATTCAACCAAAAATTCTGTTTCAAGTGTTCGTATGCCTAGGAAAAGTGTTGCTTCTTATTCTAGTTCAAGTTTCAAAATCACCTTAAGCACCAAATAGAGTAGCAAAATTGCCTTAAGAAAAGTGACGTCATAACACGTTTGAAGTGGACTTTGGTTTTAATTTCAGTTTTCTCACATTCCTTAATTCTCTTATTTTTATATTTTGCCCAAACAGAAAATATAATTTTAAAATTGATATTTAATATTTAAAATTAAACCATTTTCTTACGTTGATTTTTAATAGGGCCCATCCACAGTGATATTGGTTAAATAAAAGGGTTTCAAGATACTATAAATGATATTAAACACAATGGATGGAATGAATTTTCCATTAGCCATCAAAGATTTTAAAAATAAAAAGAATTACATAGAAAAGGAGTTTTATTGCTATTCTAGTCCTATGCTGGTAACCCAAAAAAAATAATAAAAAAAAAATGATCGCGGTAGCAAGTAGATTAATCAGTAAATGTTACAATAAAAGTCACAAGAAACATGTACCTCTGGTCTGAGCCAACGCGATGGAGCCATTTCAAGATGGAATGAGGATTTTTTTTTTTTTTTTCAATCCTAATGAATCTGCTGATTTTATTTCATGTCTGTAGGCCTTATATATAGTAACGATGTGGATTGCTCAAGATGATTCTTAATTCGTCAAATTGTTGATTTCAGTGGGCTGCTTTGACATCAACCTACAAAAAACAATGAGCAAAGCCTCTGGTTTTTACCCATGTTGGGGGGAGTCAACCTGTCGGGACGTGGTGGTATGCTGGTATGCTCCCGCCGCCCAATGCTCCCGCGAGCATACATCCATTTTTTATTATTTTTTTTGAAAATTTTTTATGCAAATATTAATCTAATATATTTAACAGGTGCATTGAAAGATTACAGATTTTTACCACGTCCGCAATCCGTCCATGCACATCCGTTTTAGATGTTGCTTTCCCAACGGGAAGGGTGCAATATCCAAGCCCACAGGCCTAAAATGCCTTGTACCCGGCTCCTTTGAATGGGTCATGTATTTACAGCAAAGATGGCATGCAATTAAATATTCAAGATCACGCAATTTGCATTAGAAAAGAAAAGCCATGGCTGTTTGACAATCTTCTCATTACGTGTACCATAGGGTCTTGTAAGATAATTTTCCAGGTAACTTCTGTTTGATCTCGTGTTTGTGATTATGACTAGCTTGCAGAACAACCAACGAGTGATTTCACACAGATAGACGATCCGGCAGATCATTCAGCATCAGATGGCATAAATCAAACCCAACATCCATCTTCGGAACCAAGATAAATCCATGGATGCATGACCAAAGGATTCTATTCCGTCTGGGAAAATTTAAAAGTTAAAGCTAGAAATTTCAAAAATGAGAGGATGACATGGTATAACAGAGGTAAAGAAAATAAAATTAACATAGATAGAATAATCATGTGGAAAGATGTCAAACAATAATTGAAATATGGATACAACAATAGAGAAAGGTAAGGTACTTAAGTAGTTAATGTTGGGAAATTTTCGAAATAAATGTTCAATAATACAAATTTTCATTTATAAATAACGTTGTGTAAATATTATAAACTGGGTTCGGTCCATTTTTATATTTCTTTCTTAATATGTGTAATGATGGCCAGGGGTGCAACTTGGGCCGGGCTCAACCCGAACCCAAATTGAAACAGTCTTAAAACCGCCTACGGCAGAATCCAAGCCCGATTTTCTAGGTTCAACTTGAATGCGAATTGAAAAGAACTTGAACATGGGTTGAGCTAAACCTGAACCTGAATTATATATAACACATATATTTTATTTTTATTTTATACTCTATATAAATCTAGTTCCGTTTCCCTCATATATATATTATATTTATTTTATACCATATATAAACATTATTCCTCTTTAAGTTTAATTATATAATATAATATTTTTATATTTTCTTTTAGGAAAAGAGTTTAGTTTAGTGGTAGTTTCAAAAAAAAAATGAAAACTATTTTTAGAATTTGAGATGTTTTATTTGGTGTTTTAATTTAACTACGTACGTAGGATATTATCATGTGGTCGTTTCAATATGATATTAATAGTTAGATATTTATTTTACTTGAAATAAATTTTTTGTAATTTATTTGACTTAATACTATGATTGTTGAATTTTTTTTATTATGATTGACATTATAAGGTTTTTCTTATACTTAGATATTAATGTTTATATATATGTTTATGATATTAATATTAAATTGCACAATAAGAAAATAATGTACCTTTTTATTTTTTAAAACAGGTTACTAGTCTACTCTTTTTTTTTTTTTTTTGAGAAATGACTATTAGTCTGATTAATATAAAGAGAATGTTTAAATGAGATTTTTTTTATTTACATTTTTAAATGGATCGTGATCATGTACACATGTGTACACTTAACTTCAGTGCACCTAGGTGCATTCACTCATTTATTTTTTTTAATTTTTTTATGCTAGTGTTAATCTAAATGTATTTAATATGTGTATTAATTTTTACCATTTTTGTAGTATTTTAAATATTTTTTTTATTTTTGAAAATTAGTGCAATTATTAAGATGTTACTAATTTTTAAAAATAAAAAATAAATGTCTAAAATACTCAAAAAATGGTAAAAATTGATACATATGTTAAGTACACTTAGATTAACACTTGTATAAAAAAATTTTAAAAATTAAAAAGGGTTAAAATGGATTTAATAATAGATTAAAAGTTGAGTAAGTATAAGATGGATAACAAATATATTGAATAATTTCAACTCAAATTCTAGCCCAAAACTTAACCTGAGCTTGAATTTCAAAAATAAGGTTAGGATTTAGGTTTATAAATAGGGTTAGGATTGAAGTTTTAGAAATAAGGTTAGGATGAAGGTTGAGGTTAACTCTAGTTGTGTGACCAGTGTTGCACACTCATTGGTGGCAAGTGATTTTTATTTTCTAGCTTTAATTAACGTCTTTCCATGGGGTTCGGGCTCATGCGACACGGTGTTATTGCAGATCATTGGTTCACGCAAGGTTCTGAATTTGCGTGTATAAATAGTCCCTCTTACTCACCGAAAAACACACTCAGCTGCCAGAAATTTTGCCTCCGTTGCACATTAGAGAAAAAAGCTTACATATTTAGGTTGATTTTCAAACTTTCAACTCTATTAAACCTGTTTACATCATAAGTGTTTAGGTTATAGAAAGGAGATTGTTTTCATTTTAGATTGGATTTTCTCTTTATATTCTGGAGACAAGTTGCTATAACCATAAACAACTTTAAGAGTGCAAATATTACATTAAGAAAAATGACATTTATAATACGCCTAGATGAGAAACTTGTTATTTTTTATTTGCATATTTTCCCCACTTTTCTTTCCCTTATTTCTAAGTATTTGCCCCTTAAAATGTTAAATCATATCAAAAGGTGTATACAAAAGAGTGAGAAAGTTTTTTTTTTTTTTTAAAAAAAAACTTAAAATAATTATGTAATATGACAAAGGTAAATAATTAAAAGAAAAGATAATAAAGTTAAAATAGATAATACAGTCACATGAAAGGTGTCAAAAAATGATTAAAATGCAGATATAATAATAAAAAATAGTGTAGTTATAATTAAGATATCAAATCATATTAAAAAGTAAGAGAAGAAGTGAGAATTTTTTTAAAAAACTTCTATATGTTCCCTAACAAACTTGCCATACTTAACATGCAATTGCCATATGCTTGAATGGATTACAGTTTCAATCGTTTTCCGCAAATGAATCCATACAAAAAACTGATAAGAATAACAACATACAACAGAAGCTAAAACCGGGACACAACTCGCTGAATGAGAACAAACTAGGATAATAAGAAAGCCAAAGACTGACAAAAATCGTTATAGGAATTAGGCTGTCTGTGGATTGTATAGCTATGGATATGACTTGGGAGGTGGCATAACACAGATATCACCATTGAAAGCTACACGCCGAGGGAAGGCCCATCCCTGCGCAAAAGTGAAGGTCCTAGGAACCTTTCTGAAAAGCAGATCTGATTGCACATGACCAGAAGGGCCTGCTTGCATGAGCAGATCGTTATGAAATTTTATCCCCCAAAACATGGCAGTGTCATCTGTTAAACCAAAGGAAAAGCAGTAAGTCTTTTCACCCATTTCAAAGAGGAAAAAATGTGCAGGATTAGACTGACTTGGAAAGGCAAAGCCTAGTCAAGACAAATGGTGACTTACTTATTGTCCAATCGTGATCTGGTGACTTGTAATTGAAGCTGTAGACCTTCTTCAAGTTGGCGAAGTTTGGGTGCTCGACAAGCAAATTCCACGATGAATAATTCTTCCCATGGTTCAAATTTGTGATTGTGATCTTAACCCGCCAATAATCCTTGTAATTGAGCTTAACATGCCAGTGAACTTGGATGGGGCACATGTGGTTGGTACACTGAACCATAGGTGCAGAGTTCTTCGTGGCTTTAGAAATAGCTGAATGTTGCCTGCAAAATATTCAGAAGACCAATTTGTATGACAGTGGGCCAAAATGACTCAAAAAGGAGATAGAGGCAATCAACATTTCAAGAACAAGAAAAAGCTGGATTTCGTACTTGACACAGGATCCAGGTCGGGTTCTGTCTTGGCAGCTACATGAACATGTCGGGCATTTTGTTCTTGTGTCATTATAGAAGGATGAAAGTGAAACACAACAAGTTGGTGTCTTCTTAAATAGAATTTGAGAATAGGAGCATACAACCTGCCATGTCACTGCAACAAATAAACAAACACATTATGGAAATGAAAAATGTCGACAGAAAACATTGATCTACCAACACTAATCAGAATTCTCACTGAGAACTGCAGAATCTCAATCCAACCAACCGAAATCAACAGTCTTGTTTTGTTATAAATTATGAGCGGCCAAAGATTATATAGTAAGAAAATGGCATGATCAAGTAGATCAGAACAATGCCAAATCTAGTATCTCTCTGTGCATTTCTCTAATTTGAATGGAATTTGGAGCTCTTGTTAAAGAAATTGTGCCCTGATTCAATGTTCAGACAACGTATCAACCATAAATCACAGTAATCTTTCTTAGTACATGATCATAAAGTGTCAATATATGAACTTTCTTAGCATAACATGTCTTCTCATCATAGCACTCAGAAAGTCATTCGGGTGTTCTTTTTCATTGGCATGTTAAGATATCGACAATCCTTTTATCAAAAAAAAGATATCGACAATCCAAATGATTCTCTCTATGTTTCTGAGTTTATACACTAAAATTGAGCTAAGAGTCCTTTGATATTTAGCTGAAACTTCTTTGATATTTTGTTCATCCATATTTCAAGTATTAACTGAATCAAGTGTTATCATTATTGAATTTAAAAAGGGGGAAAAAAAGTAAGGTAATGGCTTCCATTCATCCTTTCTTTCAATCAATTAGTCAAACCACTCATGTGGTTACGTATGCTACGCTCAACAAAATGCATAGGTGATTCAATCGAATAAGAAGGCTGATCCACCCAATTGGATTCAGATGCAACTTTCATTAATCTTTCTGTTTATTATTATTATTTTATTAATATGCATTTCAAACACATGGGGATACCTAATAAACTGCTAGATCAGTAGATCTATCACATGTGTGCTGCATAGGCAGTTGGCTTTTTGCCCTATCGATCTTATAATAACATCATGAATCCTTTTTATTAAATTACAATAATTTCATGAATCTTAGATAAACAGATTCTTGTTCTAATTAACCAAAAAGGGGGAATGTCTTCGACAGCTTTAACTTACTAAGAGCTTGGGTTCGATTGTTGCCTTGATGCAACGATTTGGGATGTTTGAATGTTCAAACAAGATGAAGAGGCAACCGATTGAGGGATAATGTGGCAGATTCAAAAGATGTGCCTAATTGCGAAAGGGTATGCCTATTCAATCAAACGATTCTTATTTAAGCTATAAATAGAGATGACATTCCGGAGATTTCAGCATCTCAAAATCCACTCATTTTCTTGTCTTATTAAAGACAACTGTTGCTTCTGTCTTAATTTAGACATTTTGTGTCTAAGTTTTTTTTATTTGCAAGATTGCCATATTATTTTGAAATTCTCTCAATTCAACCAAAAAATCCTATTTCAAGTGTTCGTGTGCCTAGAAAAGGTGCTGCTTCCTATTCTAGTTCAGGTTTCACTTTTTGTATCTTGGGGACAACTGCAAAATTACCCTAAGCAGCAAATAAGGTAGCAAAATTGCCTTAAGGAAAGTGACGTCGTAACACGTCTGAAGTGAAACTTGTTTTTATTTTCACTTTCCCCACTTTTCTTAATTTTCTCTCTTTCTATATTTTGCTCCAACATTCGGGACCAAAATGTTTCAATTATTATTGGATTGATGTTGACCTGATCCCTATAACCCGATTATCAAATGTGATTTGCCCCCTAAATTAAGGGGTGCTAATCAGGTGGGGCATACACCTATTTTTTATTTTTTTCAAAATTTTTTTACACAAGTGTTAATCTAATTATATTTAACATTTATATTAATTTTTATCATTTTTGGAGATTTTTAGATATTTATGTCAGATTTTTAAAAATTAGTGGTATTTTAGTAATTTTAAATGCTATTGAATTTTAAAATTCCGAAATAAATATTTAAAAATCTCCAAAAATGGTAAAAATTGATATATATGTTAAATATACTTAGATTAACAAAATCATAAAAAAATTGGAAAAAAATAAAAAATAATATGTGTATACGCTTGGGAGAATTGATGCTCCCGGTGCACCTGATCAACACTCTAAATTAAAGGCTTCAATCAGGACGTCCTCATCCGTTCTGCTAACCATTCGCTGAAAGACGTGGAAACTGCTGTTATTTAAAAAAAAAAAAAAGTCCGGGAATGACATCAAAAAAGAAATCCGGGAAAGATTTATTTTTATTTTTTATTTTGCCCAATGGCTTTCAATCATATTTTCACTGGTTTCTTTCCTATCAAAGATTCCTATCAAAGCATGGGTGCAGATTAGGTTGGATTATATTAATTCTGGGGCAGAATAATACTCAGCTCCATGTTGTGTTGTCATTGTTGAGAATTGAGATGAATGAAATGATTTCAATTTTGCTTAGTACGGCTTGACCTCTGATTTTCTACTCAAAATGCAGCATCGAGATTGGATAAAACGAACCCGATATCCAGCCCCAAAACCAAGACAGATTCATGGATGAATAAGCAGTGGATTCTCAATGTAATCGCCGTAGACATGAATGAACAAGTTTGTCAAGATTTTTATTAGATAAAAATAAAACTTTGAACTTTCTGTAAGTAAAAATGTGCACCGTACAAAAGAACCATAATGTCCGACTGAATATATCAAAATCCTAGACAGAAACAACTAGAATGCACCTTCAGCTCCCAAATTTCACCCATTGAAGTAAGAACAAAAGAACCGCCTGCGGTTCCCCCCCCTCCACCCAACCCCCCCCCCCCAACCACACACAAAATGTTCTTGTATTAAGACAAGAAGAATGCCAAGTATGCTACGAAAACTGTTACAGGAAGTAACAGTGCTATAGTATGGGGCGGGCTGGCATTTGGCAGCCATGGATATGAGTCAGGAGGCGGCATGACACAGTTATCACCATTAAAATAAATGCGCCGAGGGAAGGCCCATCCCTGTCCAAAAGTAAAGGTCTCGGGCTCCTTTCGGAAAAGCAGCTCCGATTGTACATTGCCAGTGGGGCCTGCTTGCATCAGCAGATCATTGTAGAATTTTATCCCCCATAACATGGCACTGTCATCTGTCAAATAAAAGGAAAAAGCAGTTAAGTTTTCTAAATGCTGTTAACTAGAGGTTCACTTATTTCAATGAGGGAAATGTCTGCAAGATAAACTAATTTAGAAAGGCAAAGCCTGGTGACTTACTTATTCCCTGATAGGGATTTAGTGACTTGTAATCGAAGCTGAAGATTTGCGTTAAGTTGTCAAAATTTGGGTGTTGGACAACCAAATTCCACATTGTATAATTCATCCTATAGTTGAAATTTGTAACTGTGATCTTAACCCGCCAGTATTCCTTGTAATTGAGCTTAACATGCCAATGTACTCGGATGGGGCACATATGGTTGGTACACTGAACCAAAGGTGCAAAACTATTCCTTGCGACTTTAGAAATCGCTGATGCTAAGTATGGTGAATTTCCCCTGCAAAATATTCCAAAGACCAATTTGGATGACATTGGGCAAAAATGACTCAATAGTAGAAAAGCGGTCAGCAAGTCATCAAGGCAGGCAACAGAATCATTCGGCATATCTGATGGGCAAGGAAAGTGGACCACACTCACATAGTTCATTCCGGTTGGGTGAAAACTTAATCAGACATCGCAGAATTTAATAGAGGCATTTGAAGAACAACAGAAAACCGGAGTTTGTACTTACTCTACGCAGGATCCTGGTTGAGTAATGTTGTTTTGGCAGCCACAGGTGCATGTTGGGCATGGGACGATTGTGTCATTATAGAATGATGAAAGTGAAACACAACATGTTGGTGTCTTCTGAGATAAAATTTGAGAGTAGGAACATGTAACATTCCATGTCACTGCAACGAATAAAGAAACACATTATGGAAATGAGAAAATATCCAAAGAAAACAATGAACCTACAAAAGCCAGAGTTGTTGCTGAGAACTGCAGTGTTCTTTTGGAGGACCAACAACAGCCTTGTTTGTTTTATAATGATATGAAGTCAAAAACATGTACTATAGCTACCAGGGCAGTGCCCTAGTGGTAACCTTCTGTGGCACCTATGATGGTCGCACAGGTTAGATCCCTGCCAAATGCAGGTGCTATTTTATAGCTTTACCCCAAGAGTATTTACAAGATGTCCCTCTGTGGTGAGGATTGTGAAAGTGCCTGATTTGTAATACGAAATGCCACAGTATATAATAATACCAATAAAAAAGGATGTATTATAAAAATCAGATGATTCACCAACTGGGGTCAGAAGAAAAATATCAGATGTGGTATCTCGATGCTCTGATAACATTGACCTAGAGAAAAGTCCTCAACTACATTTCTACTAACACAGATCTCAACTGCAGTTCCCTTACAACTTATATTGTAATGAAATCCAGGAAGGAATTCCCTGTCGACTGTTGCAAATGGCAAAGAACCCAGTTAAAATCTCCCAGCTGAATGGATTTTGCAGCTTTAGATAAGCAAATAGTGTCACGCAACTCTGTACAGAGAACATATCAGCCATAAATCACAGTAATACGTCTTACTACATAATCATGAAGTGTCAATATTAGAACTTTCTAGACCTAATAGATCTTCTTATCATATTGTTCACGAAGCCATGTTAGCATTCTTGTTCATTGGCATATGGACAAATATAGAAAATCCGTGTGTGTGTGTGTGTGTGTGTATAAGTTTATGGACTACAATTGTCCTGTGATATTTTGTCAATAGGTTTTTTCATCCAGTAACTAAATTGGAGTTCATTTGTATATTCAAGTTTAACGGGCCTCCATCCTTTTTAATCATTCTTTCAATAAAATTGGCTGATCCACCCAGTTGGCTTCACATGCATCTTCCATTAAGCGTTCTATTTTCTATTTAAAATTTTTTTGTCCATTTTACATATTTATGGGGATATCTATGCTAAAATCTTTTGCACGTGTCACATACACAGTCAACTTCGGTCCCAATAAGCGTTACAATATCATAAATCTGAAACAAAAAGACTCTCATGCTAGTTACACAGAAAGGAAGAATATCTTCAATAGATTTAACTCACTGAAAGCCTGAGTCTGTCTTCTCCCATCTTGTGTAAAAAATCGAGTAGGTTTCACGGTCATTGCAGGTCCACATGTATAACCAGGTCCTGGTGCCTGGAGAGTGAAGTTCTTTGGCACTCTAACGGTTTTGTTGGAGGTTCCTGAAGCACCAACACTGAGTTGGAAAGAACTTACAGAAGTGGCAGGGTCCTGAGCCCATGAATTTATAACTCCACCCCTGCAGCAGTTTGCGATCTGCATGTTGTAGGGAGTTCCAGGCAGCAGATCAACAACTGTGGGGTTCTTTTTGCAGCAGTGTGGGATAGCTGCTTTGTATCTTGAACAATCACCCTGTTCTGTAGCTTGAGCTCCCACCATGGACCAGATCACTTCCCTCTTTGCCCATGTCCAACCAAGTGTCCATCCAGGTGTTTGAATGTGGCGAAACTGTTGGAAATTGAAGATTGAGACCACGGCCTGTTGGAGTTCACAATCCAAACAGAGGTCAGCCAATGGTTTTGAAATTGTGAGGTAAAAATGAAAACCAAATGAACAACATGAAAATATATTGACATTTACATTAATATCCTGGTGTGTTGAAACATCATTTTAACTGGAATACAATTATTCTTTTCCTGGAAATCTTGAAAATAAAGCTCATTCAAGACATAAAACAGCTCATCATCAACCACCATTAGAAAGGCATGCCGGTTTTAAATTGAAGATCACATGTTGTTTACATCATTTGCTCCTTGAATCAACACTCAAAGACATACATCCAAGCGGTTCTCTGAGCACTCAGATTTATGATTAAAGTGTCCTGGCTCTTGTGAACCCATAGAAATAAAATTACGGAGATGAAGTTTATTTGTGTAATAATTTAAAATTCTCTATAGGTTTTAGTGTGCTTGATAGATGTATAATGATTAATCATGAACTATATTCTGTACAATTGGTGACAAATACTTACAACATAACCATCAGCAGTCCACTGAATAACATCCCATTTGATTGTTATATTCCCCATTGGATCAAGTGGGTCGTAAGCAACTGCAATTAAAAAAAAAAAAAAAAACCACACACATACACCCATCAAAATGCACTTGAAAAGCAAAAAATATTCCCATGAATAAGTTCCATAAAACACACACACTACACAGATGCCAAATATCAAGACGAATGAGTGCCTGTAATTTTCCTTGAAGAAGAAGTAAATCAAGGGTCACAAAGCAACCAAACAGAAACATCTTTTACTACTCAATATTCATATTAAGCCTCACAATGCATATGGCAAGAACAGATGGGCATTACTGAGATTTTCCATAAAAAGGTTGCAGCACAAGTCACAAAAATACAGAAGCTGCCGAATTGAATTAATTCTGCTGTCAAATAGGCACACAGTGAGCATTTGTTTCATTCATTCATATTCTCATGCATTCCATGTCTTCTTAAGTTTGGTTGATGCCTGATCTCTTATCTGAGAAAAGCACTATATGCAGTTCCTGTTTCTTTCACTGGCATTTCCATCTACTTTCTTAATCTGGTTGATGATCTCAAAGGCCAGACCGAAGTCAATTTGTGTCTGTAAGCCTGGAGCCGTTCCCTGAATATGAATGAAGCATAACAATCATGTGCTGCTGCTCGATATATGAATCTCATGTTGGCGGGTCACAATGTCAATCAGATTTGGACTATCTAGTTTTGCTTGGAAGTCTTCTATTGGCCACTTTACATACATAGTCCTCCTATGGATGGATAGTAATTTTCAGTTAATTATCAATGCATGCTGGGCCTACCACCTGATGCGAAGGGGCATAAAAGGTGGCCCCAAATTGGCAAGATAATCGATAATTTTTGAGCTATAACGGCAAGTTAGATCAACTAACTTTACAAGTTCATAGTAATTAATGTAAATGGGTCAAAATCCAATCAAAATCATCTTTTAAACAAGAACGGAAAAATCACCTAATCCCTGACGAAAACATGGAAAATGAATCCCGGAAATTAGGAAATCTATGTACATTTAAATAAGAAAAAAGCTCCAAAGTCTTTAGAAGAACCAGGACGTCGTTTCCCAAATAGATCGAACGCCAGATTGGAAAAATCCCAGTAAAAACAGTAAAATAGAATATTTTCTATAGAACCGGTAATGTAAAGTTCATGCCACCGAAGGAGCTCGAAATGTCTTTTATGTTTCTTCTATTTCTTTTTCCATTTCAGACCAACCCAAGATATATATATATATAACTATAAAGATAGAAACTCGAAAAGGCCGAAAAAAAAAAGTCTTTTCAGCCAACCGAATAGCAATAATGAGAAAACTCAAAAAGACTAACAAAACGACACTCCCTTCCTTCATAAACGATTGCAGAACGGCTTATGATCCTTTAAATGAGAAAAAGTGCAGCATGTGCTGAAAACCCACATGAAGGAGATCTAGAAATATAGAAACAAATAAATAAAAGATTTTAATAAAAAAAGGAAACGAACTTTAAGTCTTGGACACAAACCTGTACTAGTAACAGAAAAACAGAGCAGCAGCAGCAGCCCAAACAAAATGCTGTAACGGGTGAGCTTGCAAATGGATCGTTCCACGGGGTGGTGGAAACTCCCCAAGCCCATTTTCAGTATAGATTTTCCAGCTTGTGTTATTGTTGAAGAAAGCTTAAGATCTACAATAGAGAGAGAGAGAGAGAGAGAGAGAGAGAGAGAGAGGTGGCCAAGCACGAGGAAGAGGAAGAAGAAAGTGAGCGACAGGTGGGCGTGCACGAGGCGGAGGCGAAGGCAGAGGAAGAGGAAGGAAGCCAGAAATGCGAGTAGCACTCGCGTTAGTCCCTTTCAGAAGTCAGCCGTTACGTCCCACTTGCCAATTTTTTTTCACGAAGGCTGACAATCGATTCCTCCGGCCACTCTGGCGACTTCAGGCCTTCCAAATCCAATCAGAATTCTGGAAGAAGCCTCCTGAGGTTTGTCTGACCAATTACATAAAGACATGTGGGCACTCACTTGCCGTTGGTGGGAAAGGAAATTTTTAAGAAAAAATTAACTTTTTTTCATTACTCTCAATAGTATATACGCTATCTTTTCAACGTCAACTGTTAGCATTATTTTGAAAAATATAATGATGTAATTTGAATATAGAAATAGTACTCCTTATTTGATATACGCAACGTGAATTGCTAGCATTATTTTGAACAGCGGAGCAGACGGGATCCGATCGTGAACCGAAAATATGATGATGTAATTTGCATATGGTTCTGGTTTTCCCTATTGCTATGTTAAAAAAAAAACGACAAAAATGTAGTCTTTTTACTTCTCATTTTCTCATTGAACCCCTTCAACTATACATCTGTAGCTAGTCATAATGATGGGATTTAATCTATTTTATTTGGAGAATCACATAAGATATTAAATTTTAACAGTTAATACATAATAATTATTTTATATTAATATCACAGTTTAAAACAATTTAGTCCAACAGTTGAATTGGTCCAACCTAAATCGGACATAAAAACAATTTAATTTACAGTTTGATTTTGTTAACATTAATCATTAGAATTAGATATAGAAAGGAGTACTAATTACTCTCCCTCTTTTTGGCCATCCTTAATCAGCCTCTATCAGCCTCTCTTATCACATCTCTTTTCCTCTCCGTCCCTGACCTCTCTCTCCCTCACCGCTCCTCAATATTTTCCTGCTCTTTTATTCTCTGGCTCCCTCTTTCTCTGACCCTCGCCCTCTCTCTCCATGTTTCCCTCTCTCTCACACAGTTTCGTATCTCCCTCTCTCCTCCCCTTTCCATCCAACCGTCCTTCTTCTCTCTCAACATACTGTGTTATTATTTTATTGTTGTTATTATAAACTGTATAATTTATGCATTGTGTTGTCATCATTGATATATATACACAATCCGTTAATAACTCATAAACGTGTTTGTTAAATGGGTTGTAAATAGGATAGGATTAAGGTTTTTAAATAGATTAATAAAAAATTTTGGTTGAACGCTTTTTTAATGAATTAGGATTAATATTTGTTTTTAATCTATCTAACCCGACCCATTAGCATGCAGGCCTTCATCATCACATATAGAATTTAGTAGATTCGTGTTAATGCCCAATTCTTTGTTGAATAAGATATACATAAAACAAATATATTTTTTTTGATGAAATAGAAAAATGTATTTTAAGAAAGTGTCTGCTTACACCCCAAATATTTCAATTTAAAACTTTTTACTCTCCATAACTATTCTATTTTTAATTATTTTTCACTTCTTTCTATATAACTATTTTAAGTTTTAATCATTTCTACCAAAGTATTCATACATCTAACTTATTTTTTTTAACTTTATTTTTTTTACTCCTTATTATTACCCTTATCGTATCACGTCATTTAGGAGTGCGACTCGAGCTTGTGAAACTTGGGTTTACTTTAACCCTAACCCTAACCCTAACTCTATTTATTAAACATTAACCCTAACTCTAACCTTATTTGTAAAACCTAAATCCTAATCCTATTTTTAAAAATCAAGTTCACATCAAGTTTCGGGTTGAAGTTTATTTCGATAAATTTATATTTTATTTAAGAGTAATAAGTTTAAAATTTTATATAAACATATAATAATAACTAATCCTATAAGTAAACATAATAATATATAGTGAAACTACAATTTTTTTTAAAAACAGCAATATAAAAAATATTTCTAGAAAAATTTAACATAAAAAATAAGATAAAGGAATAAAATTAAAGGATGTAAAAGTAAATGATAGAAATAAAAGATAACTATAAATAAAAATAATAAATTTTATTTATAACATTATTACAATATGTCAAATATGTATTCAAAATTTCAAATATAAATATAAATAACATAAATATGCAAAATATAAAGAAATATTATTTAAATATTATGCATATAACATATTTTATAATAAACAGAAAATGGAAAATCAGGCTTGGGTTCACTTAAACCCTAACCATATCATATTTACAAATCGGATTTGGGTGGGGAAAAGGCAAGTTTAAACATAATTGGAATCAAGTTCAGCGGGCCCGAACCCGACCCAAGTTGCATCCCTAACGCCATTTTCTCATATTTTAAAAACTTTTATACAAAAATCTTTTCATCAGAATCACTTCTTAAACACACCTTAAATAAACATTGATTTAGTTGTAAAAAAAAGTCATTAATTTTTATAAAATAGAGATAATTGATAAAATCTATTTTATCTAAGGGAATGATCTTGTAACAGCTTCATTTGTCAATCCAAGCTAGTAAATCTATTTTATTTTTTGTTTAAAAATGATTAAAATACTTTTATATTTAAAATCTAAAAAAATATATACACATCTTAAAAAATAGTAAAATTTAATTTATAGATTAAATGGACCTATGTTAGCGATTTTGTAAAAAATTAAAAATAGATTTTATAGAAATGCCAGCGCTAACTGGATAATTGTTCTTTTATATATAAGTAGTAAATGTACGTTTATAACAATGATGAGAAAAGATAAATATATTAAAATGTTATTAATCTCACGTCAAAGAAAGAGGTAGGAATATTTAAAATTTTAAGGAAAAGAAAGGCAACGATGAAATGTGAAAGAGTTGATAATTAGAAAATAGAATAAAGATAAACATAATATGAAAATTTAGAGAGAGAGAGAGTGCGCGAGCGCGCGAGGTACTGGATTGAATCTTAGGTTTGTAAACAGTTCTTAATTAAACTAGAATATCTCTGCACAAAAAAACACTAACGTTTCTTAATATTTGTTACGAGTATTTTTACAATTATCTTAACTGATATTACTATTAAATAAATTCCATATAATACCCCAATAAACATCTAACAATGACAACAATTTTTGTAAATGCCGGAGACTTCCACGATGATGGAGAGAATGTTGATGCCGAGGATGCTCTCATTTTTTTAAATAGAGGGAGAATGCCACTCCCCGTGATGAAACTCACATCTGCTTGAGTTAATGATGACCTAAAAGTGTTAATAGTCATGGTAAACACATCAACTTGTTTGTCAAATCCGTTTGTAGACGAGTTTGGATTGAATTTTTTTAATGAATGGATTATAATCCGCTAACCTGTTCAACTATTTAATTAAATAAACGGATTAGTGTTAAGATTTTATGATCTGTTCAACTATTTAATAACTCATTTAACCTATATAACATGTTCAACCTGTTTAACTCATTTAATACATTAAAGTTTTATACGTATAAATGTAAACTTATGAGTTGTTTTTTCTTACTAAATCTTCCTCCGATCACTTAATTTTCATTTTTAAATTGCTGACCCAATTCTATTTTCCCATTACTATTCTATTTCCATTTTCTCTTTACTGAAACCACTCTTTCACATTTCTCTACGAGATCATTATCTACTAAAGTCTAGACTCTAGGTCATATACCATACAAGCCATTAACAACCCGTCAATCCGTTTATTAAATGTATTATAAAAAAGTGAGGATTAAAACTTTTTCAATAGATTAATAAACGAATTAGGATTGAAATATTTTAAATAAGTTAGGATCAGGATTATACTTCAATCTGTCTAACCGGATCCATTAACAACATGTAGGGACTAAGTTACCAATGGCCTAACACCCCGGTGTCTAACGTTTCTTATTATTAAGAACAAGGAAATCATTATCAAACTCATGAAACAACCGCAGGTGAAATGACAGATCCGAAAAATGCTAGAAAGATAACAAAAAGGCAGATTCTCCTTAACGTACTGTCCATGCCCGGAGAACCGCTGAAAATCTCTTTTTCTTCTTATGTTGCCCTTATATCCACCATGCATGGATCAAAATACATATTTGTACATTAATAACAAAAAGATGAAACGCAGGGTCAAAAAAATCTCTCAAATGGTTGACGAATAGTTAACAGCAGAGGATCTTTTGAACCAGCTAAAATTATGCAATGTACCGAAAACCCATTTGAGGAAAAAAAGAAAATAAATTGGGAAATAGATAAAACGACTAGTTAATCATTCTAATAAAAAAAAGAAGTCAGATACAAACCTGCTTTAGTGCAAGAGAGGAACAAGAGTCCAAGCAAAATGCTGAATCTGGTGAGCTTGGAAATGGATTCTTTCGAGCCCATCTCGGTCGTAGTTTTTCTAGCTAGCTTGTGTTGTTGTTGTTGAAAGCTCAAGATCTCAGACAAAGAAACAATGAGAGAAGGAGATGCTGGAGATCTCACATGAAATAGGAAGTGAGAAATGCGAGTAATACTCGCGTGTATGTCAGTCAGCAGATTCCCCACCTGTTAGTCGTTATGCTTTCAAATTTTAATACGCGCGTTGACATTGGATTAGCCAGCCCAACTTCTCAAGGAGGGAAAATTGAGCCGTAGACCCTCTAACTATGCGTATTGGCATTTTGGACACTGATGTTTTTAGCATTTTAGACCCCAAAAAGTTTTGACTTTTGCATTTTACCCTTCGCGCCCTCACGGCGTCAAAAAATCAGCGTCTGGCCGTCTGAAATGACGAAAATACCCATGACAAAAAAACAGAGGTCACGGCACCAAATCGGCCACCTAGAGGAAACTGGAAGTTTCTCAATCAACTTAATTTCTAAATGAATCTCGAATTCACGGTTCGTCGAATCTTCCTCGGCCGTAGCCTAGGATTAAGAGCGACATCCTCGATGTCAAACCCCGGCTGGCTGGGGGTGGGAAATCTCTACTTTC
>JAXCLR010000092.1:6348608-6359364 GCA_035584095.1 Annona squamosa | reverse complement strand
ATTTTATTATTATTATTTTTGAAGTAAGCATGTAGTAACTGTTCTAACTGTGCCATTTTTCAAAAAAAAAAAAAAAAAGTTGGTCGTAAATAGGCATTATATTTCCAAAATTCCTAATATCCCACGGACATTTACTATAATGGCAATTGCACCCAATAAGCCACATGTCATCGTAGTTTAGGCAATTTTCAGTGTGCGTGAGATTACATAGATTGGTCATATGGACGATCCACACTGAACAGTGCGTGCAAGTGACAAAAGGATGCATGCATGTTCGCGTGGGCTTCGGGAACCTTTTCTTCTTCTTCCCCTTTTTTTTTTTTTTTTTTTTTTGGGGCTTGTGGATTCAAAAGGGTTATCAAATTCCGGGCCTTTTTGCCGGGTTTCCTGGGTTTGACCAATGTTCAAGGGAGTTTCATCACTCTTTTTAGAAGCAGTGTCTCTTTAGATACGTTTTTTAGGTGTATCTTCTGCTGATACATTGCTAGGCTTACATTTATTTAGTACGGATTGAAAAACATGTAATAGATAATTTGAGTTGTAAGATGAAGAATAAAACAAAGAGATGATTGATAAAAACTGCATGAATTATAAAAACTGCACGAGCCTGTTCTATCAGCGCTAGATGGCAGGTTAAAACAATAAACATGAACACAACACTGTTATTTCATTTGACGAAAATGATTTCGCTAATCAAGAAACATTTGAACCAAGAAAACCCAAAACCCAGTAAAGATCCCTCATCACACTTGCCATTTTCTTCACATCCCACCTGCCCTGAAAAAGGCCTAAACCTCACAAAAAAAGGCCTCTCCAAGTCCTGTCTAGATCGCCACTTATTCATCAGAGAAGGAAAAAGATCATCGGTCCCCCTAACATCCCAAAAAACCAAAGGAAGAAAAAGAAAAGGGGCCAAAAGACAGGAGACATCACATACTGACAAGGAAAAGGACTAGAAAAGGCATCCAGTGATGTAGAACTTAACCATCCCCTCTCACCTACATACAGACTCGTACAAAAACCAGGCGAGACCCACTCACTCATCAGTCTGTGAAGTGTCCGGCTTTGAAGCAGCTGACCTGTCCAAAAACCATACCAACCTCCCATTTGTGGGCCTAACCATCTGTGCTGGCAGTACGCAGTCGTTTGCCACATCATCGCCAATTGCCAAATGTACAGCTTCTGCTTTGTTGGCTCCAGTCACCACAATTGCCACGTTGGACGCTGAGTTGATAACTGGGAGTGTGAATGTGATCCTCTCTGGTGGAGGCTCAGGGGAGTCTGTGATGAAGGTTACCCACTCATTCTTCTCACTAAGCACTGCATGATGAGGGAAGAGTGAGGCCACATGTCCGTCGGGCCCCATTCCGAGTAAGATCAGATCAAACTTGGGACAGTCACTGTTCTCAGATACACTAACTGTGCGGCTTCTTACCAGCTGACGAAGGACAAACTCATATTCATTTGCCGCTTCTTCTGCTGACACACTATCATTGATGGAGTAGACATGACCAGGGACCACTGGAACCTGTCAACATTACAATGCATACATGACTCATGATGAGAAGCAACAACAAATGGTCAAACGACAATTGCATAAGGGAATAAGACATGCATGTTCCCACCTTCCCAACGTGCCAATTTTCTATATCGCTTTAACTGACAGAAGATTGGACCACCATGTCCTTATCACCCCCTTATTATCAAAACTAGAAGGATCATATAAATAAAAAGTCAAAAAGATTTCTTCTTAGCACATGACTGTTTCTTATAGCTGGTTGAACATACATGGTTACCATAACCGCAATTAACTGCCAGCCATTGAAATTGGATCCTGGTTTGCTTAAGAATCAACAGAAATGGTGGACAAGTGAAATCTTTTTTAAAAACAAAATGTGGGATGAAATGTTCTGATAGGATAAAAGGCATGGTTATTAACACAGACAAATAAACAGAAAGATAGGGTATAATAATTGCAAGTATAGACAACTGTTAGCAGAAAGTCGTTAAGGTAGGTGGGATACCATATCACCTAAAAGGGTGGAGAAAAGGAAGAAAAGGATTTCCAACTACTGTTTTAAGAATCAGACCGAACCGGGAGGTCATACCTGTAGGACCGTAAATCAGTCATGTCACAGTTCATTGGTTTTTACAGTTCAACTGCGGTTCCACTACCGGTTTGCATCGGTTGAACCAGAAAAACTGGGAACTGGTCATGAAACCGGTTCATAGCCCAGTTTAGTTTTTGAAACATTGTTTCCAACAGTCTAGGAATATGCACAAAGATGTGTTGCTCAAATACCTGATTTACCGTTGTGATTCACAGTTCCTAGATTATCTTTGAAGAAAAGCTGGGTTCATTTTTATTCAGTCTTATTCTTTTGTATTGGTAAATTTCAAACTCATCACTGAATAGCTGTTACATGTGCAAATATCAGATAAAGACCCTGTTTGAACTTTGCTGGTACCTTCAAAAGCTTTCCTCCCATTTTACAGACAATTGTTTTGCATCAGAGATCAGAGTTTATGTAACTTCAACTTACCAAAAATTAGCATATGGGCTATCATTATAATTCCAAAACTATGCTTTAAACAAAGACTCATAAAACATCTAATACATAATCGATGTTAATTCAACTCAGACTCTCATGTCTTTAGATTTGGGAATTTATTGGCTCATGATCTCATGGAATTTGCTTTAACGAACACTGATTTTGTTCATGTCTGGTGGGATAACCCACCCGATTGTATTTTTGACTCATTCTGTAAAGGTTGGCTTATTTTTAATGGCATTCCCCTGGGTCCGCCTCCCCTGACTCCTCCTTTGGAGGAAGCTGTGTAGTGGACCCAGTGGTGGGCCCATTCACCCTTTCAACCAAAAAAAAAAAAAAAAACACACACACACAGACTCGATGTTTGAACCAAATTATACCAATCCATCGAATTATTTTCCAGCACCCTTGGGATTGAAGTAAACAATAGGATATCTTGATACAATGATACATGTACAAGAATAGATGTGTTACAAGATACATATCAAAACCCTCTAGTGGAATGAATTCTCAGGCCTCAAGAAAAAAGAAATAGGATGAAATTAGACTATCTCGTCCAAAACCCACTTGCAAGTTGCCAATAATAAGCATTACTCTATTCTCTTCATATGGAAAGACAACCAAAATATAATACTTCTGAGCTTCAATCCAGAAGGGTGGTTATGCCACTTATCCTTCTTTTAATGTTCTTTAACAAATTTTTGGAATATTTATATGGGTAATTTGCATATATACCCATATAGTTTCACCGATATTGCAGATATACCTGCGTAGTTTCACAAAATGCATATTACCCCCACATAGTTTTACCAAAATTGCGTATTACCCCCACACCGTTAATATCTGCCGTTATATTTTCAAAAATGACGAAAATGTCCTCATCTTCATAGGAGTAATATGCAATTTTGGTGAAACTATGTAAGGGTGATATGCAATTCGTGAAACTATGGATGAGGCATTTTCGTCATTTTGAAAATATAACAATAGATATTAACGACAGTTAATGGCGTAAGGGTAATGTGCAATTTTGGTGAAACTATGTGGAGATAATATGCATTTCGTGAAACTACGTAGGTATATATTCAATTAACGTCAAACTATGTGGATATATATGCAAATTACCCTATTTATATTAATGAGAAATATTGCGTTGAATCTCACAAAATCTGGTCCTTGTCTTCAGCCAAACCAAACCCATTTGTAGGATTACAACTATGATGAGAAAAATAGAAATGAAATAATGCAGCAGAAGATTCAGTGCAGAAGGCAGGCACAGGATTGGAGAGTTCAAAATGCCAACAAAGCAGAAGCAGCACACTATTATGTCCAACCAGGCAGTTGCATGCAGGCAGATCTCAAGAGATACACTTTGGTCTAATGCTCGCCATGATGGAGCCACAACCCACAATTCAATTCATTGGTCGTAAGTGAATCACAAGATCACGCCAGCTCCAATATATTGACATGGATGGCACTACATCAGATCACTAGTAGTAGAAAGCACCAAAATGAAACAAAAATTCAAAACTTGAGTTTCCACTCTCAAGCAATTGGTCTAGTTGCGTGGTCAATAAAAGAAAGCTAAATATCTGCAGGTCCAACAGCAATAGGTGTGTTCCTCTGCAGTTCTTTGTTCACTGGTTAAATTACTAAAAGGCTTGTGTCATGTGTGACCCTAAATAACTGCATTGCCAGTAGCATTTGCCTCTTCGACTAAGAAAATAGAACACCTCAAAAAAAAAAAAAAAAAAAAAAAAAAATACTGATGAGACAACCAGGCAATGGCAATCTATGCTCTGAGGCCTAAATGAATGACAAACACAGCATCCTCTGAACCTAGTAGGTGATATAACAGTCGACATGACTAGTACATTGGATCTACGACAAACCTTGCAGCTTGGAAGAGAAACCATTTTCTTTTCTTTTTACCTACTTTCTAATTTTTCTTGTGCTTGTCACAAAATGATTCATGTTGGTTCTAATCTTTCTTTCTTTTTTTTTTTTTTTTTCTTTTGAAGATTATATGTTGGTTCTAATCTTAAATGTGCATGCATTTTTAGCAACTTAGAACTAGCAAAGCTCCCATTTCAACATTCAATGGCTTGAGTGTTGAGAAAAGGATGCTCTAAAAATAATTTTTATAAAATAATACACCCAAAATAATTTTGACACCCACATTCCACAACTTGTAAGCTCCCACTAATAATGTTAGCACTACCAACACTTTACCCCTCTCTCTTCACTTAACACTCTACCCAACGCACTCCACACCAAGTACACTATTCTCACACTCTACTCTTGCAACTCGCATTGCATCTCACACACACACCCACACACACCCCATGCCCTGCTTGCTCTCATATTCACCCTTGCATTCACATTCGAATGCAACAAATGGAGAGCTACTGCCCCTTTTATAAGCTCATTTCACTGCCCATAATTTAAATGAATTGAGCTGGCAACCAAAGCATAGAAGCTGCTGGAAAACTTTCAGCTTTAGGCGGTGGCTGAAATCTTGCTGAAATTCAAAAACTTCAGCGACCATTTTTTCAAAAGTTTCAGCTATTAGAGGAGATAATTTCAGTGAATGATATCTGGATAATCCCAGATGTATCGAACAAGTTGGTGCTGATTTTTATTGAGGCTCCCTCATTCCACCATACTTCCATTGTCAAAATCTCATCAATGACCAAGATCTTATTGAAATCTCCCTTCTTTCGAGTCGTAGAGCCCATAGGAGCATCTTCTTTTGAAGGATACTTGAGGTCTAACTTGAATAGCATGCAGCCTGCCTCTGATACCATCCAAACTAGATTAGTTACACTCCAAATATCAAAGCACCTTAATGGGCAAACTCCCACACATATATCCAGGAACTTTCCAAGTACCTAATATATAGGACAACAAAAAAGTACATCATAAAGCCTAAAACTCCTGATTGAACAAAAAAAGTTCAGGAACATTGGAACCCTTAGAAGTTTGAAACTTTAAGGGGCTGACATAGATGCTCTTATCACTCACCAAAGAATATCAAAAGTTATCACAAATACTGATTGCAATCTATGAACATTGGTATAATGCGCTAACCATAGGAGATATGAAGAATTTCTTCTATGGATCTCTGTGAATGTAGATCCAAAGCAAAATCATTTCGAGAACCGCAAAACATTGCAGAGGGGAGCATACAAGAGACAATTAGGAAGTAGCAACAAAAGCAAACACTCATAAAGCACTTTCCACAATGAACCATGAAATTTCTGCAGCAGTGAGGATTATCACACACAGTCGAACCTTCCTCACAGGATTCTATCGTGATATGGATCTTATGTCCTTGGAGTACGGTTAAAGATGAGCTTCTCCCAAAGAAGCACCAATTTCATCCATAACGTATCAAAAACAGATTTGTTCACACCATGGGAATGTTATACCTTTGAAAGAAGGGAATCTTTTGCTAGCTTATAATTGCTATCTGCATGATTCTTTGCCACTACACGCTCGTCAACCCAGAAAATATGCCACTTTGCCCAATCCACTGTCTTGTTGTAAGGAGCTTCACATAGTTTGCTGTTTGTTGAAATAGTCAGCCAATATATGCTACAAACAAATGCAAATGACATGGGGAGAAATAGACATACCTAAGCAAACTGATGAGAGATCCACCAGATAAAGCTATAGCAAAAAATCCCCGTTCCTTCACTGACATCTCTGACAAATCTGCAACATAAGCAACCAACTCAGTTGCAAGTTCATCAAGACTCTCATGAACTCTCACTTTTCCTCTGTCATCTGGACCAGCAGAACCCGCCATTTCCTTGTAAGCCAACAATTCAAAACATAACCCTGTAGAAACAAAGAAGAAAGTGAAAGAAATTACAGAATCAATTTTACAACAATAGAAAAACATTCTTTTCAATATAATCTGCATACAAAATATCTTTGCAGAGAATTTAAATGAAACAGGCACCGACATTTTGTTAAACCTTTTCAGAAGATATATATAATTATTCTTGGCGGAGTGATTTACAAAAGAAGCTACCTCGCTGTCTGAGATTTGGATAATTCCAGCAATAGAAGAATGGAAAAAGAATTCAGCTGAGAAAAAACTTATAATAGAGAAGTACTACCTCAAAGCATATGAGATAGGAGTTTTCTAGGGTAACACAACTGAAAACAACACCTAATTTTCGCATGAAGTTTCTTCAATGGAGAAAATATTGTTTCAATCTAACTTCTCACGGCTTTCTTTACTATCAGCTTTCGAGTCAACATGCATTCAGTCCACTAGCAACGCTATGATCACATGAATCAAAGGTGATACTTCGAAGTCGACAGAAAAAGAACTCATCCAATCATTAATTACCAAGAATTCTAGCAAAAATGTCATTAAACAAAAAGTAAACTTCAATTTTATTTTATTTTATTTAAAAAAGCAATATGATAGCAATTTGGGAAACCCATTATCCCAAGTCATTGAAACCCAACCTTGAAAATGAGGTTTCAGAGGAAAATGACCCCAGATCGAGTCATCCAGATGACAAAAATTTGCACACAGAAGGAATTACAAAAATGAATTACTCGTGGAACTTAATTTTTTGCAACTAAACGGAAAATCTTCATTTAGCAATGCTGATGGCTCCAGAAGAAAGTATTGAGGGTCAGGCAGGCATCAAGACAAACAAAATGCGGTCAGAGGCAAAAAGATTTACACACAGAGAGAGAGAGAGAGAGAGAGAGAGAGAGAGAGAGAGAGAGAGCAAAAAAATATATATATATATATATAAAACACTGGCAAAAAAATTGGTAAGAGAAAAACGGGGTTGCCATTAACAGAGACGCAATTTAGGAAATCCAGACCAGTTGCAATTTGGAGTCTTTATACGAAAAGGACAATAACGGGATCGTAAATTTGTCAGAAATTAGATTATGCAATGACATTAAGCCGGTATCCAAAGGGGACAGTTACGAAATAAAAGAGGATTCTTGCAATAGAACAGGAATTGATCCTACAATTGCAAGTTGAGGTTCCAGACCAAAAGTTGAGAACACACACCTTATAAAGAACTACGAAAAACTCTAATTCAAAAGACAAACAAGCAAAGATCGGAAAATTAAGATTCCTGCAACGTGAAGAATCTCATCATTATAGAAAGCAAAATTCAGCCAATCCAAGTCCATCGACGTCTTAAAATTAAACCAATTGCTACTCAAAGGATTGATGCCCAGACATCAAAGAAAAAAGGAAAAAAAAAAATCTCTCAAAGCCTCCGCCATGTAACCAAACAAAGCAAACCACACAGGCCGCAGTAAAAATCAAAACCCAACTCCAATTGCAATCTGAACTCTCAAAACCACTATGAAACAATCAATCTAAGATCCGCATCCCAGTATCAAAAGAACAAAACCAACTCAACAATGCTCCACAATACGGGAAAAAACCAGATACCAATTCCCGGAAGGAGAAGAGAATTAACAAACAAACAAAAAAAAAAAAAAGGCCTTACAATCAAAGAGGATGATGAAGATTAGATTAGGTAGAGAGACAGACAAACACCTAACTCTGAAGTATATATAAATAGATTGGTTCAATCTAAAAGAAATACTATTACGACAACAACTCCAATATTCTAATAAATCCAAAATCATTAATCAGCCCATATTTTAAAATTAGAAAAAAAATTCCAAGCAGGAGCAGCAGAGAGAATTTACCTTACAGCTGCTGCACACACGTGCATTCCACGATCATGACAAAAACCAACCTGTAATAAAAATAAAATATAATAATATAAAATAATATCACTGTCCTCTCTCTCTCTCCTCTCTTTGGAATGGATAAAACCGCAATAACTCTCTCTCTCTCTGCCCTGCAATCTCCTCTTTTTATGCGCAAATTCAGTTTCGCTAGATCCTCTCTCTTGCGCACCCTTAAAAAAACAAAAAGAAAAGAAAAAAGCAAAAAAAGAAAAGAAATAAACTGTGGGAAACATAGCTGGGTACCGCTGATTGCGCACGGAATTCGGTGCACTAGCGCTTCCAATGTGAGGCCCACATAAGATGGACCACTTCGTCATCTCAGCCGCATGATTTTCGCTAGTTCAATGCACGAAGTCTGCATCCCATCCTCGTCATAGTAATCCTTTTCGTTTGAACTCTAACTCGACTTTCTGGCAATTAAAACGGCCGCACACGTGTTTACACGTATGCATGAATTGATAAGTGGGGACAATCTACCTCACCATTGACTTCCTGATTATGGGAATAAACATTAAAAAAATTTTAATGCCTTAAACCGATACTATGAAGCAAACAAAATTATAGTGATTAAAATCATTGATGGGCCATCAGTTAACCGTATCGGAAGCATTTATTTCTTAAGTCTACATGGAATTTTAATTGGGAATTCGGTCAATCCAATTAATCCAGAATTTAGATAGTCCAAGTTCATTTCTCTAGTTAAAGCATTTTAATTTCAAGATCTTTAATAGCATTTAAGGTGAGGCGTGTATGCTATGATACTAAGATCTTGCATGTGTAGATTAATAGAATAGGCAGCGGATCATCTTGGCACGCATACCCGATACTCCAAGAAAAACCATCCTTTCAAGGAAAACACGCCACCTGTTCAAATGAGAACGTGCCAAGTGTCGAGTCTGCCGCCCAATTTCAATTCCTTGGTGGAACTCATGGAATGCAGTGGTTGCAGGAGAATGCCAACATTTTTACAACACATCTTCATCGTTCCAAATTAAATAAATTTTCCAATAATCTAATCGGTTAAATATTTATATCAAGTTTTTAATATAATTTTGATTGAAATTATAAAATTGGATATTTTAAGTGGAGATTGAACAAAATGATGGGTGGTTGATTGTCTTCTAAAAGATGATGGGCCCCAACTGATGGATGGCTTGGATTAACCCAAAATAACGGCATGTGGAAGGTAGGAGGTTAATCTGCTGCATCATCACTGGAACGCAGCAATCGCAGTACGCTTTCCTCAGCTTTTACGGATCGTCTCCAAAGAAACCTGGCTCTTTAATGCCTTTTATTTCCTTCGTCAAAAAAAAAAAAAAGCCTTTTACTTCCTTTCTTTTGTTTTTGTTTTTATCCCTGACTTCGGGGTTTCGTGGTAACGTACAGTGCACGGGTGTTATTGGTTGTATGCATGAAAGGTCAACTAAAACTTTTTAATTTAAAATTTTTTATTTACTAAAATTTTTTAATTTTTAATTTTTAATTTTTAATTTTTTATAATTATCTTATTTTTGTATATGTTTGAAAATAAGTAAAACTTTTGATAAAGAATTGTGAAGAGTAAAAGTTGTCAAATGATACAATATGATCAAGATAATAATAAGTAGTAAAGATGATAAAATTAAAATAGATAAGTTAGTTGTGTGGGTAGTTGTCTAGAAATGATTGAAAAGTACGGTAGTTGTATATGAAATGTAAAAAATAATTAAAAAATATGATAGTTGTGGAGATTGAAAAGTTTTAACTTGACATTTTTTAATCATTGCTAAACATATACTTAAATTATTTTTTTATATTTTTTTTATACAAATAACTTTACTTTTTAATCATTTCCACACAAGTGTCTATATAATTAACTTTATTCTTTTTAACACTTCAGTGTTACTTCTATTATATTATATATTTTTTTTTTTATCATTTTGACAACTTTTATTTTAAAAAAATTTTTTTCTAAAAGTTTTATCTCCAGCTGTACACTCCGTGGTCTTCTGTGGAAATTTGTACCTGTGCGCGTTTTTCAAAGTATAATTTTGCACTCTACATTTTTTATTTTCCATTTTATCTTTACTTTTCAAACATTTTATTCAAAAATCCTATTCACGCGTGGAGATGGTTTTAGATGTGTGGATGGTGAAAATCGTCGTTCTAGTCCGTTAAATACGGTCATGGATTTTTTGAGAAGCACCTCCAAAAATCCAGTCTATTGGGTCAACAAATTCGTCGCAGTAGTTTGAATGGGAAACTTGACGTGGGATGGAACTTGGCCTTCGGTTTACCTCGATGGCGATATTAACGGAGCCTAATTCAGTGCACTCGCGTGCATTCAGCTTCAACGCACTGGGGTGCACTGCATCTATTTTTTTTTATTTTTTTTTAAAATTTTTTTCATACAATGGTTAATCTAGGTTTATTTAACATATGTATCAATTTTTACTATTTTTGGAGACTTTTAG
>JAXCLR010000092.1:6335127-6348508 GCA_035584095.1 Annona squamosa | reverse complement strand
AAGTCTCCAAAAATAGTAAAAATTGATACATATGTTAAATAAACCTAGATTAATCATTGTATGAAAAAATTTTCAAAAAAAAATAAAAAAAAATAGGTGCAGTGCACCCGGGTGCACTGAATTAGGCTCCGATCTTAACTCTATGCATAAAATAATAACGTTAATTTTAACTCTATTTATAAAACACAATTTAATCTTATTTTTGAAAATCAGGTTACAAATTTCATTTCAGGTTAGAATTTAGATTGATAAATTTACATTCTATTTAAGAATAATAAGTTTAAATTTTCATATAAATATATAACAATAAGAAATCATATAAATAAATATAATAATATATAGTTAAACTACATATTTTTTAAAAATATATAACAAAATAAAGAATTTTTAAAAGAAAATTTACCATAAAAAATAAGATAAATGAAGAAAATTGATGGACATAATAGTAAATTATAGAAATAAAAGATAAATATAAATAAAAATTGGGGGTCAGAATTGGGGCGGGTCGACCTGTGACCTGACTTTGACCGGACTCATTTTTGGCCGGGTAAAACCAATATATTTTTTATCCGGCATAGGAATGGATTAGAGATTTTGACCCGAATTCAAAAATAGGGTCGAGGTAGGTTGATCATGTGTTGACCCAAATAGTCCAACTCGCCTCATCTATATTAATTTATAAAAAATTATAAGCTTATGTTTGATCATCGTCGTTGTCATCGTTGTCAGAATAAGCCATTTCCTACCTAAGTAGGGTCGGCTGCATAGATTCTTGTTATACCATTCTTGGTGATTTAAAACTTAATTTTTTTTGTAACTTTTAATATTTTTAAATCTTATTTAATTACTTCTATCCATTTTGGGGGGGTGGGGGGGGGGGTCTTCCTCTTATTTTCCTACTATCTTTTACTTTGATAAACTCCGTTTTTCTAACCGGTGCTACTTCAGGTCTCCTTTTAACATGACAAAATCATCGTAATCTATTTTCTCTCATTTTATCACGAATTGGTCTCACTTTTAAGTTTTCTCGAATTATTTCATTCATAATTTTATCTTTTCTTATTTTACCACTCTTTTACCTTAACATTCTCATTTCTGCTGCGCTTATTTTTTTATATATATCATTTTTTAACTGCCCAACATTCTGCCCCATAAAGCATAGCAGGTTTAAGAATTTGTACATATGTAACCCTTGTGTGTAATTATATATTAATCTATTTTAATAAATTTATATTATATTTTTAAATATTTTATTTTCTTAATTATGTATTTTTTAATGATTAGTGAAATATTGAAGCATATAATATTTAAATTTAGTATAGATGTATATTTTTGTTTGATAGGTATATAAATTCTTAAAATTATCTTATTTAACCCATATTTTTGACCCGATCCATTATCCTGAAACCAGTCCGATACCAACTTGAAGTTTATCCTGGAACCTATTAAAAAAAAATTCGGGTCAAACAACCCTTGTCTTGGCCCTGTATAAAAAGAGGATCAAACTCAATTTTTAAAAAGTAGGGTTATAGTTGGGCAAACTTTGACCTGATATGGCCTGCCTCGATTCCCACCCTTTATGAAAATAATATACTTTATTTATAATATAATTCGAATATGTCAAACATGTATTTAAATATAAATATAAATAACATAAAATACACAAAATATAAGAAAAATATTGTTTAAATATTATGTATATAATATATTTTATAATAAATATAAAATAAAAAATTGAACTCCATCATATTTAATTTAACCATTACATTTGACCCTAATCCTGAATATATTCACAACATTTCCAAAATTTTGAATATAACTTCTACGTTTACAGTTAATCCCAAAAATACTCAACCCGTAAGTTAACATCATTAATTAATATGTGAAATTACTGATATATCAATCAAATTTTAGATACAATTGAATATTTGAATTTCACAACTCAGCAATGTCCTAATTACATATGGGCTCTAAATTTAGAGAGCCCTAATTAAATTTTCTTTCTATTTTCTTTCATTTTTTTATTGTTTTATAACAAGGGTATTTTGGATATTTATAAAAATTTAACTAACCGTTTTCACATAATAAACATTTTTATAATTAACCGCAAACATAGTGGATATATATGGAATTTTGAAAACATAATGGGTATATCTGGGATTAAGATTAAAGGATATATTTAGGAAAAACTCGGTTTAGGTTCTTGGATCTCAGGTTATAAAAAAAAAAAAAGTTGTAACATTGTTGACTTCAGCAGCCGGGTTCGCACTCTACCCATCAGAAATTGTTCCTCTAGACAAAAATAGTATAAATGAATAAATAAAATGAAATCCAACCTAGATATTCAATATTATTTATTTTGCTAAAATATTTGAATAACATTTTAATAAATATTATTTATAAGTGATGAAGTGAAAGTGGGCACAACAAAGGGCATGTTCAATTACATTTACGATTTTTTTATTTCTTATCCTACCACTCAAATCATCCTAAGTATCTATTTCTTGCTCAAACGAATGTAAATCAAACGATATATTTAACAATATATTTGTAGTCAACGAATGTAAATCAAACAATACATTTAACAATATGTAGGAGACATTGCTCCTGAAAATGGAAAACAAGGCTTTCGTAACCAGAATTAGGAGACGTTTGGGAATGTAAAAGTGGTAGGAAATATGGTATCTGATGGGTATAAAAAATAGAATATTTTGAAAGTTGTGTGATTGATATGAAATGATAGGGGTAAAGTTGGAATAAATAGGTTTGTTAGAAAGTAATTAATAGGAAAAATTATTAGAATATAGGGGTAAAAGTGGAAAAATATGATGCTTGATTGACGGATGATATGCCTTGAAACCCGTGCTCCCACAAATACCCTCCCATGGGCATGTTTGGTAAAGTAGCATGGGAATTGCGGGAGGGAAAACGTGGTAACACGGATTTCGAAATTTATCATTTCACAACTAATCATTATATTTTTCCACTTTTATCCCTATATTATAATCATTTTCCCTATCAACTATCTTCCAACAAACCTATTTATTCCAACTTTACTCCTATTATTTCATATCAATCACACAATTTTCAAAATATTCCATTTTCTATTCTCATGCCCACATGAGATTTCCAACCGTCCCCTTAAACCTAGAAAACCCAATATAAAGGACAAAAACTTTACCAACGGGGCAATGCCTGTTGGCGCATTCATGATCCTTGCATGGGATGTGAAAAAGGGATTCCAAAAGCGACTATTCTCATCCTCAGTGTCTAGTATGCATGCTGGCTTTATTGGCTAGGCCATTCGCTTGCTGAGCAACTTGTAAACAAGGCTTTTTACATATAAGCACTTTCAAGTTGTTTCTCTTAATATCACTTTTCAAGACTTTTTAAGCTTAAAGAATTTCATATATAATAAATGTTTGTCACAAAAAAATTTTTTAAAGTACTTTGAAAATAATGCTTATAGCCTCATATTGTGCTTATATCCTATTAGTCCAAGCTAAGTAATGACTTATTTAACTTACCTAAAAAATATTTAAAAATATTCTTTTAATTTTTCTCATAAACTTATTAATATAAATATATTTAATATATAAACTAAGCTTTTTCATGTTTTGACAGGAATTTGATATAGTGCACTCATTGCGAAAACTTTTTTTTAAAATTTTTAAAAAAAATTTCTTTATATAATTATTAATATAAGTGTATTTAACATGTATATCAAGTTACCAATTTTAAAAATTTATAGATATTTTTTGGATTTTAAAAAAATCAGTGGCATTTTTGTAATTCATAAAATCCACTGATTTTCAAAAATAAAAAATAAATATCTAAAATATACCAAAATAATAAAAATTGACACACATGTTAAATACACTTAGATTAACACTTATATAAAAAAATTCAAAAAAAAAAGGGTTAAAATGACTTTAGTGCATCCGGGTTCTTGCGAGTAGATTATTCGTCTTGTACTTCGGGAATCTGTACTTGTGCCACAAAATATGAAAGTGGGCATTTTGTACTTGTAGAAATGATGCGAGATCTACACCTTCCGTTTAGTGGGCCATACTATTCAAAAATACATTCCCTCTCGTTGTCTGGCGTTATCGGTTTTCCAGCCGGAGGAAGAAGGCGGGCGGGCGAGCGAGCATATTGATTTTGCTGTGCCGCGTGGCATGTGTGGGCAGGACCACTCGCGACAGCCGTACGATTTGGACCACCGAATATGGACGCCTGTGCCGCACCATTGCATATTGGCATTGCTGCTGGGTATATATAAATCGTTTTTTTTTGTTTTCCCATGTGGTGGTGGGTCCCATCACGGGCGGTTTCGGTTGGTCCGAAAATCTTGAAGTTCTTTTGTGTGGCCCACTTCGGCCTACGCCTTTTGCTCCTGATCGCTCTCCTCTCAGCGTCAACCTGAACAGGCGAACCCAATTCCAATTCCAGCAGGCCATGTGGCCTACCCTCGCCTGATCCAGACCGTCCGTTCATTTTGACAGGCAGGACACCATGGGAATAAAGTCAATTGGAAATCAGGAAGCAATTTGGAAGCATTAACTATTGAGTTTTTTGCCACCGGCACGGGTAAGTTGGGCATCCTTGCTTCGAATTTTGGGAATTGTATGTTCTAAAGAATTCTGTGTTGGAGTCTTCACCAAGTGGGTATTTTCGAAATTACAATTAGAAAAATTAATTTCTTGGTTAGATACTTCTAAAAATGCTACTGGTTCTTAAAAAATCTATTTTTTTTAAAAAACCTTCAACATTGATAAAATTTTGATACATATGTTAAATATACTTAAATTAACAATTTTATAAAAAATTTTAAAAATATAAAAATAAGTTAAATACACCTGTGGGTACTGAAGCTAAATGCACCTTCATGTATTCGAAAATAACCTTATAAAAGAGCAATGATACTTTTTAGCCCATGCAAAGTAATTTATTTTTTAATTTTTTAAGCTATTAATTTAGGTATGTTTTATCAAATTTAGATATGTGTACAAATATTTTTTGAATTTTTAGTACCTCTATCACTATATTTAAAATTTCGGTATATATATATACACACATCTCCAAAAGACAAAATTAGTTTATACATCAAATATACATAAATTAACAGTTTTATTATAAAAATTATACTTTTTTGATGGGTTAAAAATATAAAAAACAAAATTTTTTTCTTAAGATAAGAAGTGGTTTTGTTAACTCACACTAATAATGGTTTTATTATTTTGTCTAACAAGATCACTAGTCATCATGAATATTTTTTCATTTGTCTAATATTATTATGAATGAGTCTCATCTTTCATACGTCTGATATTATTATTTATTCATTTATGATATTATTGTATACAAGTTTCATCTACAAATGCGTAAAATCAATGTAATAAAATAACTTAATTTTAATCATTAATTTTAAAAATTCATATTTTCAACTTTTAAACCATCTAAAATATAACTAAAATATGAACAAACACTTTCATAAAGTATTATGTAAATGGGTCCAAGCATTTTTCATAATTTATATATAAAAATATATTTTCAGCAAATACAACTATGTACATATTTAATTTAGATAAAACTTAGTCTCCTAGTTGGATAAAACTTATTCTCTTAGCTAAACAAAAAATATTAAATTTAATCAGTGCATTGAATATTCATAAAATATTAAAATATTAAAATAGAAGAAGTTACATGAAATTATTTCTATATATCCTAGTTATATAAAAGCAGGTCAGGTTTTTATCAATAAATATTCATATACACAATGATGTTATTTTATTTATAAATGTTTTAAAAGGAGTATCGTATTTGAAGAGTATTATTTTCTAGATTTGAAAATTTAAAATTCTTGTTATCTTGTGCAAATTAATAATTAATCGAAATGTTTTTATATTTTCATATTTATTGGTGTTTCCTCGATTAAATATATCCACATGATTGTATTCCTTCAAATTCATTTTTTGAAATAGTAAATAAATAAATAAATGAACAGTGCACTTAAGATGATAAAAAAAATAAGAACATGAAAGTTCATGCGTTCTGAAAGTTTTTTTTTTTTTATTAAAACATTCGTTCTGAAAGTTGAAAATTCAAAATAAAGAATTTTCTACGATTTTATTCATTAGTAATAATTCTATTTTTTTTTATTAAACGGTGCCTATATTTTTTCACCATTATCTGTTACAAGTTTTATTTAGACCGATGCTAACTTGACTCAAGTGTATTTCACCTATTTTTTAGTGTTTAATATATGTATTAATTTTTAATATTTTTGAAAGACTTTTAGATATTTTTTGATTTTTTAAATCGACAGCATTTTTGTAATTTATGTGTAAGTCTCTAAAAATAATAAAAATTGATACACATATTAAATATACTTAGATTAACAGTTGTATAAAAATATTTTAAAAAAATATAAAAAATAAATTTTTGCACTCAAATGTCTGAATCGAAGTTAATCTATTTTGACAATATTGATTTCTGTGGCGAACATAATTTCTCATGGTGCCCATGTAACTTGCTTTCATTTTATTTAATTTTTAGCTATTCTGCATTCGTCCAACTACATTGTACTAGATATGTGCAAGTTCCCGTAAATGCTTCCATTTCTACAAGTCTTGTCATCTTGCGAGGCACGGCTCCAACGGGCAGCTAGGCAATGTCAAAATGGATTATTATTATTTTTTTTAAAAAAAAAAGCCTACACAGCAACTACAAAATATATTTTTTGGATTAAAAAAGAAAATTATTTAAAAAAATATAGGTATCAACAACGAAAGCAAATTTATTTAGGCCTGTTGATGAATGGAACAAGATGGAAAATAGATATTTTTGCATGTAAAAAAGAAAATTATCTTCAAAAATATAAGTATCAACAACAAAAACAAATTTATTTAGGCCTATTGATGAATGGAAGAAAAAAGTACTGTTGTGTTTTGTAATGACAAATGTTATATGAAAATTGAAAAAGTACAGAAATTAAAAAAGTAAATTGTTAGATGTTGATAATGAAAAAAAAGTTTGCTAGACATGGAGATTTTCATTTTTCAACCTCTCCCATTTGTGAATAGGCTGTAAAGTTCTTTTTTTTTTCCTTCCTGATTTGCCAGAGCCACCGCTCAAGCATATATGTTGAATATGAGAATCAAATCCCCGATGATGGCTGAGCATCAAGCTCGTATACTAAACCAACTGCCAGGTTCGGTAGGCTCTAAACTTTTATACAAGTATCAAAATATCACGTTCATGAACAAAAGTGCATATAATCTAAATTCCAAGTTGTTAGTTATAATTTTTTGATAATGACTCAATTAATATGAATTAGGAAAGTTTCAGAACTGCCACGTGAGGACAGTCCATAGGGTTTGGTAAATCTGTCACTACCTAACACCCACATGCTTGAGTATATTGCCAGATATCCTGAACTTGGTACCCTAACCTCTATAAGGTTTTCTCTTGGCATAGTCCATGGGCTATCTGCTTTCTTATATAATCATGAAAGCTTCTATGCTTAACCTTAATTTTTAAAAATTTAAATATATCTTTTAAATCTAAACTATTTATCTTGCTTAATACATCTTGTTTTATTATACTACTAAAAATAAATTGTATTAAAAAATTATATTTTATGAAAAATATTATTTTTCGAGAGTCAACATATAACCATAACAAATTTTAAAAATATATTGTATAAATTTAGTATATGAAACTTTGCAATACACGTAGTTTTTGAAGGCATAAATAATTAATACATATGGGTAAATGTGATAAATGGTTTAAATTATTAAAAAATATTTTAAAATTGAAAATTAAGGGTAAGCGTTGAGGCTTCTATGTTTATATAAGTATCGATTCATTACCAATGTTTTTAACAAACTATTTGGTAATATAAGGAAGGAATCAAATCCATGAGAAAGTTATTATCCAACCATCTTACTTTTTCTGTTTTTATCATTATATTTCAATTATTTTCTCATATTTTTATACAATTATACTATATATTTTTATTTTATTCTTATTTTACTCTTATTCATTCCATAGACTATGACTTTGGCCTTGCGATGAGATGACAAACGCATTCAAATAATGCACAAGTGGCCACAATATAATACATGAGAATATTATAAAACAATGAAAAAAAATTGTTGACCCCATGTGTCCCAAATGGCTAGCCTGATTCTTGGTTTGCATGCATTTGATTCACGTAGTGTGTACTGGTCCACTGTATTGGCATGTCAATTATTTTTCATCAATGGATACATCAATGGCCCACTTGCAACAGGTGCACGCGCCACCGATTGGACCAAGGTTGTTGAACTGAACCACAAATAATAAATTCCTTTTTTGGTACAACCAGATAAATAATAATAAAATCCAATCGGATGTGATTCTCTGTCCACTTTTCTCTCATCTATCCTTTCCTTGGATGGGATCCCACCACCTGAAAATACGTGTGGCCCCATTTCAACAGCTGATGGTGGACAATAATGGGGGAAACTGTTGAAGCGGGCCTCCTCCGTTTTATTTATTAATTGTATCTGTGGCCTTCTGCCAATTTATCTCAATTCACCTCTTGAATTGGACCGTCCCCACATAGCAACCTTGCTAAAAATTAAAACCTGAGGACAAAGATAAAAGGAGAATGTGACAAAAAAAAAGTGTAACAGTTAATGATGTTAGTACAATAATCATTACGAAAAATTAAAGTCTTATAAAAAGGTTAAAGCGTCTTTCAATCTTAAAGAGAGTATGGGTAAGTTGGAATAGGGACTATCACACTTATTTGTACTTATTTGTATTTGAAGAACACCCAAATAAACTATATCAAAATAAATAAATAAAAATAAAAGAACACTCAAATAAACCTTGAACACCTCGAAAAGCTAGTTTACGAGGTGGGGCTTTCCCTCATAATTGAATACAGCTACTTACACAAACGATGTGGTATAATACCTTTTGAACTAATCAGTCCTGGCCAAGTAATTTTATCATCAGTGACCATGATTAGGTAAATTCATGTTTCAGAAAACCCATCCCAACTTAAGATGAAGACAACTGCATAGTTAACAATTTTGCGATTAAGTCCTCCCTGATGAGATTTATAGACTATATTAAGAAAAATAAAAGAATATATTAGAATGGGTAAAAATGAACAAAAAAGAGAGGATATGACAATGGCATTTTTGCAATTCAACGAGAGACATCAATTTTGTACTTATGCTACTTGCATATTTGCAAGGCTTTTAATTTACAGTACTGTACTAGCTTAAGGAGGATGTACGTCAAAGCCATGAATGCTCAGTTATATTGTTGTCTGGTGAGTAACTGTATTAAGTAAAATATACTAGTAAAAATTCCTCACTATCTGACCTTCTCATTAGGAGGTCTGCATGTCAAGTTGTCATGGGTTGATTGAACAGCGTTCTATCATTATCCGCCTGTCTTTTTTATATATATAATAATAATCATCCGCCTATGTCTTAATTGCTTTTGCTTGCAAGATTAAACATTTGAAATTTGATTCTTCAACGCCCCCACAAGAATTCATGTATCTTCACAGAATTGGATAAAACGGCCAACAGCTTTTCCCACTTTCAATATTCTATTATTATGTGAAAATGCCTTTGGATTCTACGTCAACCTGCTCAAAATAAAATGCCCTAGATCTAAACAGAGGCTTTAATGGGAAAGGATCGAGGACTAGGATGTTAGGTGGTTGCGCATTTCAACATTTTGGGGAGGAATTATTGGTAGAGGCTACCAAGGCCACGTTTATTGATCTACATGGGAAATGTGATATGAGAATTTATGGAATTACGAATTCTCAAGCTCAATTAATAATCATATTTTTACTCTTTTATCCTTATATTTTAGATATTTTTAATAAATTTTCTTTCCTACAGCACTTTAGTTATCGTATTTATTCTATCTTTACTTTTATAATTTCATATCAACCACACAATTATTAAAATATTTTATTTTTTACTTTTTACTTTATCCTACAATTCTCATAACTTTCAAATTACCAAACACCACCCAATTTAATAGGATGTGATTTCATCATAATGACACTGATAGCATGATGAGAATGATGATTATAGACTCCACTAATCCCCTTTCTAGTGTTATTCCTTGTGGCAACACAATCGCCTTTATAAAATCGTTTTCTTCATAGTTTGAACCAGCTACATAAATTTTCCAAAACGGTAATTAATTTTTTTAACAGAATGAATGATTGGAAAATTAAAATATTGGGGTGCCCATAGATTTCTTTTTCGGGAAGTTTGTGATATGGAATCTTAATTATAAAATTCATGGGGATCATATCCACACCTTAAAAAATGTGCAATGATCTGTCTCTAAATGGGTAGATCCTTTCCACGAGACCAAAAATTCCCATGACCATTGATTCTCAAGCATGCAACTGCGCTTGCACCATTGATTCCCGTGGTAATTGAATCATCTACAATGGAACCTCCCTATCTATCAAATCATGCAGCTATACCCATCCATGTATAAGTCCACGGATTCCAATTCTATGCACCGGGTGTATTAAAGCTATTTTAACTCATTTTTTAATTTTTTTTTGAAATTTTTTTATACAAATATTAATATAAGTATATTTAATATGTGTATCAATTTTTACCATTCTTGGAGTATTTTAAATATTTACTTTTGATTTTTGAAAATTAATAATATTTTAGTAATTTTAAGATCAGAATCCAAAGTCCACCTGCGCATGAAAGAACCTACTTTTATCTTCGTCGTGGGATATTGGGCTATTGCCAAGGTGTCAATGTCAGGGCCCACCAGTTTCCCTTTCCTCCAAAGTGGTAAATCTCCATCCTATCAAGAAAGCTTGGAATCTTTTAAAAGAAAAAAAAAAAAGAATAAAAAGAAGATTATTGTTAAAACAGTATAGAGTCTAAATGGAATGACTGCATGCTCCTTTGGACTGTCGATATACATGGAAGTTGTTGAACTGTCTAACTTTCATAACCTTTGTGGTCTGTGATGCTTCATTAGAAAAATTTTCTTCATCACGGATGCATTTTTTCTCCGGTTTCATAAAACATTTAACCTTAACAATGCTTGTATTTTTGTTCTTTATCTTTACTCTCAACTCTCAAGTGTTTTTTTTTTTTGTTAAAAAATATTCATGTTTTATCTATCATTGTGGGAGACGTTTTCTTTCGTTTATCTACTTTGGATGTGTTTGATATTTGATAACATTTTTCATTGGAAAATTTTTTTAAACAAGAAGAAGGATATAATATGATACAATTAATGAAGAGAATTAAAGATAATAAAGTTAAAATAGATAAAGTAATTATATAAAAAATTATGAAAAAATTCTTAATAAGCAAGATAATTGCAGAACAAGATGTAAAAAATGGATAGAGATTATGGTTATTATGGAGAGAGAAAAATTTTAGATAAAAAGTTCTATTGAAAAACAAACACACTTGTGTGTTTTTGTCCATTTTGGAATAGGACAATAAATTTCTAAGGTGTGTTTGGCTGGAGCACAAAATATAAAAGGTTATATATAATACCGATTGCCCCGTATATCCTCTCGCACTAGTTTGATACTTTAATTATTTTTAAAAACTTTAGCAATCATATTTTTCTTATTATTACATGTATTTTCAATCAATTTTCCCATTTCTCAACAAAAAGCCTATTTTGTTAATGTGGTCGCACGTCATATTTTTCTATTGTGCCTTTTTCCGCGACACTAATCTAGATCGTAAAAAAGAGCCAACCCAATGGAACGGGCAATTTTCCTAGGGGAAAGTAGTTATCCGCCGTTCATTTTCAATCAGCAGCTTAGATTGCAAGGGCATTTTTGGTATCTAAAATTTTCAGAAGGGGGTAGGATTTTGCGTTCTCTCTCACTCGCACCCGGCACCTACATGAATGATCCTCTCCCTTTCTCCTCATTTCGGTTGTCCTAGCCATGCCTCCTTGCTTTAGCACTGCCGCGTTTTAGATCTTGTTGTTGCCCTTTCGCGCTTCCTCCTCCTCTACCTTATTGCTCTCGGGTTACCTCCTCCATTCTTCTCCATTGTCGATTTTGGCATGCTCTCGCATCATCATCTCATGCAAATCTGTTCGTTAAGATAAAATGGTGGCTAGACCTATAGGATTATTGTAAGAAAATTGAAGAATCTGGGCTATCCTATTTTTGTTGATATGGGTTTTCTTTGTTCATAATGCCCACTAGAGAATAAAACACTATCACCAATTTGGAGGGATTTTCTTCTCTCATCATTTGGATGGATCAGATCTACTAAGGGATACTCGTTGTTGCTGGATCTGAGAAATTATGATGGTTGCTAGGGTTTTGAGCTGCGATTGGTGGCACCGACCGCCAACAAAGAAGAACACCTACAACAGTAATTTTTTTCAGATTCATGCGATTAGAGAATTGATCTTGTCCGGCGAGTTGGGAATCGAAGTTAAGATGCCGGTGGTGAGTCATTGGTCGGTTCTAATTGGAGATCCAACGGCCGACGGCAAGTGGGTAGGAAGCAGCTGTGGCGGCGATGGCGACTAGGGTTTTGGGAAGTTGTAGAGGGTGACACACCATGAGTATCTGTTGCGACGGATAGAAATTTGGATTACATTTGGGCAAATTTTGTTTTATTTAGATCCAATACTCCCGGTGTCCTATTTGAGTGATTCAAGAGTTATTTTCATGTAGACGGTTTAGATTGGAAAAAATCAGCTAATTAAATTATAAATAAAAATAATTACGCGGATGGTTAAAATAGTACAAATATTTTTATTTAAATGTAAATAAAAATAATATGATAATAATAATTATTTATTAAGTCTATCTTAAAAAGGCATATATATTTATTTAGATTATTTAAAGATAAATTATAATTTTGGGACATATAATTAAACCTTTATTATACTTAATTATTGAATTTGGGACATATAATTAAATAATCATTTAAATTAAGTATTTTCTACTAATCTAAGTTCCAGGACAAGTTAAATTACAATTTGGAACATATAATTGAACTATTCCTAAAAGTTCATATATATATTTATTTTTTCTAAATCATTATTTTGTTAATTAAACATTTAAAAATATTTAATTATTAAACTAGGCCCAAAAAGTCATATATATTTATATTATTTAATATTAATTATTGTTATATATAATTTAAATAAATATAATTGATACAATTTTATTTTTAAAAGTCAATATAATGATTATAATTTTATATATTTATTTTGTGGCTTTTTATTATATATTTATTTTACAGTTCTATATATTTATTTTATATGTTTATATTGTTAAATGTTAATTATAGTTATATATAATTTAAATAAATATAATTTATATAATTTTATT
>JAXCLR010000092.1:6311386-6325732 GCA_035584095.1 Annona squamosa | reverse complement strand
AAAAAAAAAAAAAAAAAAAAAAAAAAAAAAAAAAAACACTAGATACCCATAAGATTAAAGATGAAATACACTAGTATATCTACAAGCTGCCATTTAAAATGATTGATTAAAATATTAAAAACTGCAAAATAAAATCTTTAACTCATTACCAATTATCATAAACTGTTTCCGAAAGGGAGCTAAATTCTTCTGTACTTTTCATATTAATTTTGGATTTATCCATACTAAAGTTCAGGCGCTTAAGCATTTTTTTAATAACTCCCGATTTAAAAAAGGAAAAAAAGTGAAGGCTATAATTTATAAATGCTTATATGAAATTTCAAGGTGTTATAAAATGAATATGTTGAGAAAGGATGCTTAGTTGATTACAACTATCTGAAATGATAGCCATGCTCTTGTTCAGATCCCCTTGCATCATAACTGATAAACTAAATACACGTTCTCTTTCTAGTAAGAGAGATTGTCTCTGTGGCAGGAAATCATGCGCTTACCATTTTCAGTAAATCCTCTAACAAAAAAGTTGTCCAAACTGTCATACCCTCAACAGATCATACACGATTTGTAATTGCATCATAAGAACATGCAAGCGTCGCCCCTTAACTGCCCATATTAAATGTACTTCAACGGTCGCAAGATTATCAGGCTATCAGCAGGCCGAATACTCCAAAGTAAGAATCCAATTTGTTTCTCACTGGAGTTTGCACCTTGCAGTACATAGCCTACAAAACACCCCATTAAGCCTAGGAGGCAAACGCCCACCTCTTTTGTTGGTTGAAAACGCCGGCAATGTGACTTCTTTGACTGTTGTATTGTCAGTTGTGTATGTGATCTTTTTCCCCATCCACATCCTCATCATCATCTTCCTCATCCGCAGGGTCATCTCCCTCCTCCCTCTTGGTATCTTCCCCATCCTCTTTGTTATTGTCGTCATCCTCATCATTGTTGTTGCCACCTCTGCTTAGATTTGCGTACTCCTCTATAGATGATACAGGAAATATATCTCCCTCTCTACTACGGTCTCCAACTGCTGAGACATTGGCTGCACTGGAGCCTTTTCCCTTATTCATCTGTCATTGGTAAAATGTTAGCAGGGATGATGAAAGCATGTGAAAAAGCAATGGCCGAAGCATCCCAATAAGCTCAACATGCCATCATTGGCAACGGCCGAAGTATCCCAATAAGCTCAACATGCCATCATTGGTAACAGAGATCAGGTTCATTAAGACAGAAAGGAAAGCAAAATAACAGATAAAAAAGAAAAGATGACTTGGCCTTGTGTAGAAGGACGTGAACAGGAAAAAAAACAGAAAGCAACCATTTTACTCAATCTTCACTTAGCCACAAGGTTTTGTTGGGGAAATGTCTTACCATCACAGGCATAGCAAATTATTAACATGTAAAGATAATAGTTGAGTTCTAGGACCATAAATGATATATATCAATGTTTTGTCAGAAAGAGCTCATTAGACAAATTTGCCAATCACTAACTTCCCCACACGAGCAAGTATAGCACCAATATCGATTATCCACATAAACATAATGACTAGTTCCAAAAGCATGGTAACTCCAAGTTATCTCGAAAAGGAGTACTGGGGCATAAAGGAAAGGAATTTGGTTGTCCTAGTTAGGCAGTTGAACTATATCAATTGAAGCTTCAAACAAGGGTTATTCAGTTAGATGCATATAAAAAAGTCTTCGGCACAATCCTTCCTCCAATACATGGTGCATGCAGCATAAGATCAAGAAGATGTTGGGAATAATAAGTAGCACGATAAGAATAACATTAGAAAAATCCATCTCAAGGAATCAAGTAGCACCAAAATATAGTAGCAATACATGGTGCATTCAGCATAAGATCAAGAAGATATTGGGAATAATATGTAGCACAATAAGAATAATATTAGAAAAATCCATCTCTGGGAATCAAGTAGCACCAAAATATAGTAGATGGTGGCAAACAGATAAGTTTCAGAATGATGCAGGTAGACGTGGTAAACAAAAATTTGGACCAATGATTGTCAAGGATGTCACTCATGGACGAGGAAAGACAGTGAGGAATTCATGCAACCACATGTCAATCAGACAACTGATAAGACAGAGATGGTGATAATGAATGATACCATAATGGATTGACACAAATAGCAAAATATTGTGAGTTTATTTATCTATATAAAAGATTCTATATTTACATTCTAAATACAGCTCAATGCAAATTGAACTTTATGTAAGAACTTCAGTCAACCTCAAGAATAAAGAACCATGACTTTGGGCAAGTAAACATAGTGCTCAAGAAAAACATGATTTTGGACAAGTAACACATGGTATTCAACCAGGAGTCAGCACCAAGAATAGAGCACCATGATCCCCAATAAGTAAATATAATGGACAGTAATCTGGATAGGAAATGATTCTTAAACAGAAATATGTGATCAGTAAAGATATTCAGGGCTAGCAAGGTTCTCAACCTCATACTTTCAGAAAGGGATTCTACAAGAGAAACACATAGGTTCATGCTGCATAGAAGCCATTGTACACAAGTGCTGCAGAAACTTGCACTCTAGTTTTATGATTTTTTTATTTTTTTTATTTTTTATTTTTTTTCAAAATTCATAGGTGAGTGTTCTCAAACATTGAAATTCCTATAGCCAATATGACATCAAATGCAAGAAGAATTAAAAATCTTCTAGTAAATCTTACTGCGCGTAGTAGAGTTCTCCTATCTCTCTCTCTAGCCTTTTTAATTGCCTGCAGAGCATCATGATAGGTTGTCAGATACTTGTTAGCTTGATTAGGTCATACCACTTCTGAAGGGACAACACTGTTTTACTGAAGGAATTATTCCAGTCAGCCAAAACCCATTACAAAATCCAATAAAAAAAGGCAGAAAAACTAGCCTCATCAATAATCTTGCGCTCAGCCTCTACTTCTAGAATATCCCTGCATGATCAGAAGATTATCCCATTGATAAATAAATCAAATTAGAGAAAATATCTGAAATACAAATTTGTCTTCTAGACCTTCCAACTGTCTGATCCACATGGCAAGAGCATTTAGCGCATATACGCAGATCCTTTGAACAAGCTGTGAAATGAGAAAAAAGAGAGTAAACAAAGAGATGGCATAAATGAAATTGGAATTCGAGGAAAATAAATGCAAAATCATGCTAATAATTCAAAAGTGATATAAACTTGCCAGAACATATGTTGTGATATGCTTGTCGAACTGTTCGCTTCCCACACTTCTGACTAGACATTTGGAAGTAGATACATTTTAGTGATGTGTGGAACATAATTTAAACATAAAAAAGAAGGAAAATGAATCACACAGAGAAAGAACGTCCAACAAAATGTTTTCCCGTTTTTAGTCTCAAGAAAAAGAAAACTCAGCTTGGTAGCCCATACTGCTGCAAAATTTGTTTTTGGCAGTGAAATTTGGCGCCACATGGTGCATTGCTAAGGGATGACTGTGGAAACAAATTGTCACCATATTGTTTCCCAAAAATATAATTTGTTGTAGTGCCATTGGAATACTCAAGATGCCACTGCAACACTCAAAATGTTCTCAAGGTGGCGAAGAACAACCTGCTTTTTGTGATGACATAATTACAATATCAATGTATTACATAAATGGAACAAATCCTATTAGGGTGATGTTTGCATGGCCATTCATACTGGAGCACTGGGAAATGATTCCACCGAATTCATGGTGGATGCTAGCTTCCCTACAGTCTTTTCGATATTGGAAGAATATGTTTGATACTTACCATTTTGCAGGCTCAACAAGAGGCTTATATTTCCCGTACCTGTAATATAAAAGAAAGAAAAGTGTAAAGGAGAGAGCTTTTTTTGTTCTACTAATTACTAATGCATGCCTTGTAAAGTACTTGCTACAGAAATTCGTACGAAATACTGAATTGCGAAGAAGATGGTAGGACCAAGCATCAATTCAAAGCATGTTTTGAGACTGCCTTGCCATTTAGCAAAGATTGCAACCATCCATTTGGAAGATCCAATTTTGATCACTCAGAGATAAACCACCAGCAGAGCAAAAAGCCTCCGTTTTCGTCCGTCCCACAATCCATGCCAAAGATAATCATCGGAGCAGAAACGAAGAAATCTTTGCTACTCCACGTATACAATTCTCGCGAGTGACCGCTGCTATTTCTTAACCCGAACGGTTAGGCAGCAATCAACGGTCCGGATCAACGGGTTGTCAGATTTCCAGAAAACCCAAGTACAGAGCTCCAATGAGGTGTGAGAGAGAGAACCTGCGTTTCCATTCAATCTGGTCTTTGCAACGGGAGCATACACCGGTTACATCCGAGTATGGTCGGAACTTTCCGCCCAACTCCTGCATCGGACAACAGCTGATGGCATTAAGAAATCCTATACAGAGAGAGAGAGAGAGAGAGAGAGAGAGAGGAGGAGGAGGAGGAGGAGGAGGAGAAAGAAGAGAAGAAATACCGTCTCGTTCTTCTTGTGGCCGGCGTTGGGATTCCAAGTGTAGCGGTTTTGGTGTTTAGGAGGGCCTCATCGATTGGACGACATGGTTCTTTTCTTCCAAGCAGACAATGGGACAGCGCGCGCGAGCGAGCGAGAGAGCGAGCGGAGGGGTTTCGCCGTTCGCGAGAGTGAAAAGGCGAGGTTTTGCCCTGGACCAATGAATGGGTTAGGCCTGTTTACCCTTGGACCTGCCATAGCGAGGCCCACGGAGACCCACGAAATGATAACAAGTCACAGCGATTGCTTGACCCTCACAATTGTAAATTAATTTTTGTCCCCTTCAGTGCATAACTAGGACTTTGCTTTCATAAAACTTCTTGCATTTATAATATTTTAATATTTGACGAAAATTTACTTCATATATTATATTTAAAATTATTTATATTATTATAAAAATTATTTAATTTGTCTAATATTCCATTGCACCATTTACAAATGTGTAAAATACATGAAATAAAAGAGCTTAATGTTAAACATTAGTTTTACGATTATATTTTTCAACCTCTAAATAATCTAAAATATAACTATCATTTAAATAAATAATTTTATAAAGCGTTATTATTCTAATACATATGTAAATAAATTTTTTTTATTTAAAAAGTTACAAGAAATAAAGAAGATATGTAAATAGATTTAAGTAGCTTTATAATCAGTCATGTACTGATTCGAATTAGGTAAAAACTCATCTTTTAGCAAAACGAATAATACAATGAATAAAATAAATTTATTTCAATGTACTGTGAAGCATGAAAATATTAAAAATAGAAGGAATTACATGGTGTCGATTGTGGACCATGAGTGATTAATGATTCAGTTCCATCCCTCTTCATTTTTAACAGAAATTTGTATTTTTATCAAATTGAAATCCTTCCTAAATGCTCGGGGGTCAAGAATGTATTTGTTGTTATATGTTACGTGGAAGGAGATGGATCAGGTGGAAACGAAGAAGCAAGAGAAGAAAATACGAGAGTAAATTGGGTTGGCTCATGTCGTGTGTTTTTAATCTTAAACTTATTTGTAAAATCTTAACTCACCTGTAAATCCAACTTTCTTTTTAAAACTCGAATCTAACTCTGAATTCAACCTATAGAAATCAGTTTGATTTGGATTATAGATCAAGTTAATAAATATATAATATTTACATATTTGAAAAATCCTTTACTTAATTAAATTAATCTTAAAGTATAAAATTTATATTAAAAATAAAATAATTAATTTTTACAAGAATATCTCTTAGTTTATAAGTTATTTGAAAATACATTTGCTAAATAATCTTATTTCCAAGTAATAATAACTACTTAATCAAGATATATCATATAATTATATACGTTGATCTAAAAGTAATAGTCAATGTTGTTGATCTTATATGATTATCTTTTAATAATTTATTAAATTTTACATTAACATACAATCCGGGTCAGTTTGAAAATCTTCTATCCCATCCAACCCACTTTGGAAATTAGTATAGTTCAAATCGAGTTATGTAACCTTTTTTATTTCAAATGTGTAATTCAATTTTGTTATAAATTGAGTTAGGTTGGTGGGTACAGGTTGAAATGAAGAGTGTAACTTGGATATGGTATTCATAAGTGCTCGCAGACCCAATCTTAAATTAAGTAGGATAGGGTAGAAATCATTACTTAACCCCTAAATAAGGTAAGGGTATGATACACTTACTGGATACTCAAAACCCACCAAATAGATACCTACATGGTTATTCTAATAGTAAATACTATATATATATATATGTATAAATAAATATATAATAGTTTCTATCTTCCATTCACTAATAAATTATTTTTTGTTTGATTTTTATATAAGATTTGTATTTGTAATGACCAATTATTATTACACAAATGTGGATAATGATATTAATGAGATTATTAATATGTATAATGAAGCTACAAAGAATGTAGAAATAGATGTAAATAACAATAAAATGAAATTAATTATAAATTGTAAAGTTTAAAATGTAAATAAATATTGCTTTATATTATTTAAAACAATATAAAAATATTTTTTCACATGTCGTCATGGGTAAATGTAAGAACGGATTTGGAACTAGAACTAAACCGCCGTTATGGGTAATTAATAAGATAGAGTAGACCACTACCCGAACCGAACCGACTCGAATTGCACTCCGAGTTAAAATAAACTTTATTTATACCCTAAACGAAGGTATTATAAGGGCATTTTTATCATTTTGCATTTATAGCTCTAGCTCGCGCGGGAGGTTCAGACACTATCATGTTAAATTCATAAAAGCTTCAGAATTCAAGAGTTGGATTTGCAAGGTTGAGGCTAAATGCACCTAGGTGGTGCACTTAGCCTTAGTGAACTCGTGTGTATTTAACCAATTTTTTATTTTTTAAAAATTTTTTCATGCGACTATTAATCTAAGTGTATTTAATATGTGTATCCATTTTTACTATTATTGGAGTATTTTAGATTTTATTTTTTATTTTAAAAAATCAGTGGCATTTTAGGTAAATTAAAATTACTAAAATGCCATTAATTTTCAAAAATGAAAAATAAATATCAAAAGTACTCCAAAAATAATAAAAATTGATATACATGTTAAATACACTTAGATTAATAGTTGTATAAAAAAAAAATTTAATTTTAAAAAATAGGTTAAAGCACCCGGTGCACTGTGTTAGCATCCAGATTTGCAAACGTCAAAACCTCATTGCAGAAGAGAGGGTTATATCCGCAGAATATCCAGCCATATGAGTACTTGAATGCCGTTGAGGAACCCTCGTCCGAGTTGCAACTTGTACCTTGCTGTTCCCCAATTTTCTCGTTGCTTGAGCTTCTACTCCCATCACTTGGGCGTCTTCGTCGGTTGCTGCTCAGCTGGCTCTTGAACCTTTCTATTGAGGTAAGAAAGCTCCTCCCTCGCTTTTCTTTTGCCAATTCGACTAGCGCAAGGCTGTGCTAGGATTGGAATTGGCCTGAGTCCAAATCGCCTCGTACATTGGTCTTGTGTATTGAAGTCATTGGAGTTACTCTGGATTTGGGTTTTGGCTAATTTGGAAGTTTAGAACCATTCACTTCTTCTCAAGGAATCATGACACATGCATAATTAACAATGAATTGGGATTTGCACCAATTGCAGCCCATGATGCTCTTCTTAGATACCAAGGGATTCATACGCCTTTTCCCACAATTTGGAACCTTTTGCTGCATTTGGTGCAGAAGAACTTTCAAGGGCCAACCAAAGAGGAGAGCCTGCTGACTGTGTACTTCATGGCTTCAACTCCCAATGAAAGATATGCCAACTAATTGCACTGAAAACTGGAATTTTCTCCTCCCTCCATATTCCGCAAATATGTTTGGAAGTAGCTTTGCAATGTCTTCTCTGCTATTGCTTGTTTAAAACATCCTAGTGGTTGAGTGGATCTACCATAGTATGTTCCTGATGAATTATGCGTATCTAATATCATTGTTGGATAGTTCTGAATCCATTGATGCAAATGTGAGATTAATATGTCCCGCCAACTGATTGTTGGGTCAACATGATTTAATGTTTGTTTAAGAATTAAGAAGGTAGATGGATAAGAAGAGGTTAAGAGCTAACAATTAAATACTTTGGTCGCTGTGTTAATTAAATGTCAGAGTAATTCAAAGGGGTTTGAGAAAAGGGAAGGAGATTGCCACTATTTTTTCTGATTACCGAACAATTAATATCCCATTTTCATTACTGGGAATCAAATTCATGCTACAGCAGCAGATGTCATGAATACAAGTGGCAGTTCAACTTTTAAGAGTTTAGTGAAAGAATGAAGCAATTTCCTATGTATAGATCCTTTTCTCTGCATAGAGTTCAATAGAAGTTCTTTGTTTGCATTTTTTTTAAAAAAAAAAAAAATCTTTATGAAAAACCATCCACTTTGAGTAGACACACATGCAGAGAATTAACCAAATCGATGCGTAAATGGAGTTTGCGGGACAAAATCACAGGTTTAGATGTCTCTGCAGAAAACAACAACAGAAAGGAGCAGAAAAAATTGCTGATCTAGTATCTGAGAACATTCTGCATAACGAAAGTAAATGTTTGTTTTTTGGTGCCAGAGAGGCTGCAAATGGCAATGGCAATTGCAACAGTGACCTCTGCATCAAAAATAATGTGCGCTCCAAGAACCACCATCCTCTCATCTCAAAATTGTGCCCTTTCCTCTCTTTCTATAAATTCCACCACTTTTCCCAAGCCCTTAAAACACCATCCCAGGTTACCTCTCTTCCTCTCTTCCAATCATCTCTCTTCCTGTGATCCTGCAATCCCCTTAACCACCCCATCACCTGCGCCGATTTCCTCCACAAACACTTTCCATGGCATGTGTTATGTTGTGTATGACAACATTGACACTGATCAAATCATCCCTGCTGAGCATTGCAACCCTGATCCTTTTGAACATGATGAATACCAAAGACTTGGCTCGTTTGCACTATCAGGTCTTCCTGCATCATCCTACCCTATTCCCTTTATCAGTCCTGGCCAGTCACAGACATTGTACTCAATTATCATTGGTGGTGCCAACTTTGGCTGTGGTTCATCCCATTTGCATGCCCCTCTCGCCCTTGGTGCTGCTGGTGTAAAAGCTGTTGTTGCTGAGTCCTATGCTCGTATTTTCTTTAGGAACTCTGTTGCAACAGGAGAGTTCTACCCACTGGAATCAGAGGGTCCCTTGTGCAATGAGTTCACAACTGGGGATGAGGTGACAGTTGAGATACAAGAATGCAAGCCGATCAATCATATAACCAAGCTGATCAATCATACAACCGGGAAAGAATATTGCTTGAAACCCCTCTGGGAAGCAGGATTTGTGATCGATGAGGGTGGAGTTTTTGCTTTTTCAAGGAAGCCTGGCATGTTTCATTCGAAGTAGTATTGGGAAGCGGGATTTTGATGGGTCCTTTTAGTCTGTACATCTAGTATCCTAGGATCATCTAGTTCTATGTTCTTCTGCTTTTGGGCAATGTTGAACTGCAACTGCTCATGAGTTTTTGTTCACTATGTGTTTTCTTATTCCTTTTTTCATTCTTTTCTTTGCAAAGCAATTGATGTCCCTGAATTACTAGGTGATTTTGTCTAGCTATAAAACTATGGTAAACCTAGTGAAGAGCTACTTTAATATGATTGCTTGATGGGTTTGGTGAGCTGGCAATGAGCATTCCCATTGGATGTATATATGGCTGGCATGCATTGGTTTCATGTGAACATGATGGCATGATCTGTACTGCAATGCAGATATTTTGATTCCTCTGGGGACGAATTTCCGTCAGAATAGGCAAGATGATATTGGGAGAGATCAAAATGGCATAGTAGAGTATTGTTTGCTCGATATCTCATCATGCAATACCAGATATTAGGCAATTCCTAGGCATTGCCCTTTCTGATAATTTAGTCATTTCTATTGGAGCATCCATTCGTAAAATCCGCAGCAAGAAATTTGATTTCGCAAAACCAAAGCGGGAGCATCAATTAGTCCTGCAATGACATCTTTGATCACCATTATTATTAATTTTTTTTGTGAATTTTCATTTTTTTTTTGGCAAAGTCGTACGCTCATGCTTTTACCTAACAAGAAAACAAACTACGTGAATCCTGCATCTAAATTTCCTGGATGAATTTCTCATTCTATCTTTAAAAGAAGATGATAAAATAGTTAAAAACCTGCACTGAGGAAAAATAAATTTGATTTCGCAAAACTGAAGTGGGAGTATCAATTGGTCCTATGATAACATCTTTTGTTCTTTTTTCCTTTTTTGAACTTTCATATGTTTTCCCCCGTAGTCATCCGCTCTTTCTCGCACCTCGGAGAAAACATACTAACTGAATCTTTCATCTAAATTTCCTGGATGAATTTCTCATTTTGTCATTTGAAAAAAAACAAAGATAAAAAGAATAAGATAAAAAACATTAATAAATTGTATGTAGGAAAATATAAGATGTTACAACTTATGCAGTCCATCGTCATTACTCAAATGTTACAACTTCTTAATTCCTTTCTTTAAGTTGGACTGCATAAACAGACATCTAAGAGCAGAAAACATTGGAAATACTAACTAATTTTTTGACCATATGTTCGTTGTCTTTTAAACATACCATGCAGATAAAGAACATGTTTGATTGCATATAAAATTTTTCAAACAAAAACTGTTTAATCTAAAATTTTTTTATTCTCCACAAGTATTTTATTTTTTGAATTATTTTTTACATCTTCCTATACAATTATCCTATTTTTTAATTATTTTTACACAAATACCTATACGACTAATTTATCTATTTTAAATTTATTTTTTTTAACCTATCATTACTCATATCATATTACATTATTTTTTCCTATTTCAAAAATTTTTACATTAATAAATTCTTATCTAAGAGTTTTATCACTTCTCAAACACATTCAAAGTCTGTCTTTCATCTTATTTTATATTTCTTAATTAATATTTCTATTAATGTATTATTGTTATTGTTATTTGTTTCTTTTAATATTTTTTACATAATGGAGTAGTTAGGCTTACTAATTTACATACCACACCCAAAAATAACATTGACAAAAAAACTGGGTAACTCATAAAATTAAAATTATTTAACCGTTTTGTAAATTTAGATGAACAAAGTTTTTTTTTCAAAATCAACTTGATCGATTGTCCAAATTATCGTGTCTTTCCAAATGGTAGTTCAGGGCCTCAAGGGCCTCCAGTCAAACAGATTTTAGTATCCTAATCCGGTAGATTATGATAAAAATGATTGCATGATTGCTTCTCATCTAATCCCCAAGGTAAGGAAAAATAAAATGGTTACGTAAAGTTCCTCAATCCATATCATTGTATATGTTTTGGGGAAAACGTACAAAATGGAGTTGACATCTACGACAAGTCAGAGTAGGTTTGGCATTTTTCCTTAAATACCTACCCACCAACCTGATTCATATGAGAACATTGCTGAACATTATTGAACAATGGAAGTCCAAATTCAAGTCCTACCCCTGCAGTCCTGCTTCGTAGACACTTTGATGTCGTGATGCTGTCACAATGGCCTCAAAAGATATGATTTTACAACAATTGATTTAAGTATTATCTTGTTATTTCATTCCACGAACGCATGATGTCTGAATTGCATATCGAAACCAAGAGTCATTCTTTTTATGACTTCGGTTCGATTTCTTGTTACTTGTATTTAATTATTATTTGTTTCAACACAAAACAATAAAAAAGCCAACACTTACATGATCAAATGACTGACATGAGTGTGCCTAAGGATGTGTAGGGTAGAAAGTTGGGGATTTGAAGTTGGGTAAAAGTACTTGCCTCGTTTGCCTCTTCCCTATAATTGTCCTCCCTCAGTTGCTTAATCATCCAAAAGGGTAACAAAATAAAAATAAATAAATAAATAAATAAATGAATAAGAACGCCAAAATTAAGTAAGAGTTGGAACACTTCTTCCATTATCTAAACAGGCTTCAAAAGAAATGATCATCTTAACCTCCAAAGTCTCAAAGCTGCAAGTGGAAGGCCGCTGATAAAGGGATAAAATTCAAAATCAACCATGGGACCTCTGGCCAAGTATAAATAAACCGCCGTATACTTATTATTAGTGCTTTCTCATGTGAATGTCAAAGTAATTTAATTCTAACCGTCGACATGCGTGTATATACTGTTTATTTTGATTTCATCATTATTGTTAATATGATAAAGTTGTATTTAGTATGTTGGGAATAGGGAATGGAAAATGCCAATAGTTAATATATTAAATACTCAACCGTTTATCTTTTATCACTTTATTTTAATTATTTTCTCATATTCACAACTTTATTTGTTTTTACTTTATTTTTACCTTACTCTTATCATATCTATTTCATTCCTCATTCTCCTTCTCACTGTAACGAATGCACCCTAATATGTATTATAACAGTTTGATTTAATTAAATTATCATATACAATTATTTATGTGGAAGTAGGTAGTTTAATTATTAGTTTGAAAATGAGTAAATGAAGGGTCGGACTTGTACTACGTTAGACTCCGTCATGTCTTACCCAATCATTCGGGTGTGGTGACGAGAGAGGAGACGTCAGAGCGTGGCAAGCGGCTCGCTTTCTGCCCGCCTTTCTCAGTCCAAGTGTTAAAACCCACCACGCTAGCTCCTTCCCCCTTCCATGGCAATTGCCGAATGCCGTTTTTATTTCTACTCTGGCAATTTTTATTTCTACTCTGGCAATTGCCGAATGCCGTTTTTATTTCTACTCTGGCAATTGCCGAATGCCGTTTTGTTTCTACTCTGGCACAACACCGATGATGCTCGGTCAACCTACGGTGCATAAAATTCAAAAATCGGAGGAAGCGAGGGAAAACAGAAAAGCGGCGACTGGTAAGGACTAAGGAAGATGTCTTGAAATATGGGGCGGGTCCAGCTGCCATCTGCGTTTATCATTCAAACGTTATGATTCCTTCCACCAACTTAGGTTGAAGAAGAAGAAAAAGAAGAATAAGCTGCTTTCAAATATTTTTAAAAGAAAAGGTTTCCATTTTCGTTTTGGCAACGTGATAACGGAGACTAGGGAATGGATCGGACATGACAGATAAAGAATCAAAATAAGATTAAAAAACAAGATAGTTATAAAAAAAACATAACAAAATATCTGAATATAAAGTAAAAATAAAAAATAAGATAATTGGGTAATTAACTTACTTTTTACATTCCTCATTGGCATTGTCGTATTAATAAACACACCAATTTCCAGTATTTGCATATCCTAAACTATCTATTATATTTATTAATGGACTCGGCTGTCCCATGTAATCTTTTAATTTTTAAGATATTAATGATTAATTTAAAATTTAATTAATTTATTATATTTAACAGTATTTTCTTATCTAAAAAATCAAGTTTCATCTAAATTAAATATGTGCATGAGCCACATTTTCTCAAATATATATATATATGTATATATATTAATGTGTAAATTATGAAAAATGCTTAGATTCATTCACACATGTATTAAAATGTAATAATATTTTATAGAATTATTTATACATATAGTAGTGATATTTTAGATGGTTTATATATCACTTTAAAATTGATATTTTAATTTTGAATTATTTTATTACGTCGATTTTATAGATGAGACTTATATAGTGAAATTAAAAAAATAAAAGGATTTTCAAAATGCTATAAAAAATATTAAATACAATTGATGAAGTGAATTTTCCATCAACCATCCAAATTTTTAAAATGAAGGAAATGATATAGAAAAGGAATTTCATAAAAGCAGAACCAAATAATGTATATTTTAGTCATATGTCAAAAATCACCATCACTGGAAACTTATGTACCCATAGCAAATTTTAGAACAATCTTATACTAAGTTTGTATATATTAGAGCCTACCAAAGTATACAGACAGTACACGTTCAAAAAAAAAAAAAAAAAGTATACAGACAATAAAATCTTAACTTAATAGATATCAACAAGCATATGTAATAAGTGGGTTGGACTCGTTAATATATCATAAATTGCAAAAGCTACGACGCTTCACTTAAATGGAATCCTTTTTAACGAAAGTAAAATGACCAATTATTGAAAAATAACAACAACAGCCATGATGATCATAATAATAATAATAATAATAGTAATAATAATAATACTAGTAATAATAATACTAGTAATAATAGTAATAATAGTAATAATAGTAATAATAATAATAGTAGTAATAATAATAATAATAGTAGTAATAATATTAATAATACTAATAATAATAATACTAATAATAATATTAATAATACTAATAATAATATTAATAATAATGATAATAATAATAATAATACTAATAATAATAAT
>JAXCLR010000092.1:6269255-6311286 GCA_035584095.1 Annona squamosa | reverse complement strand
ACTAATAATAATAATAATAATACTAATAATAATAATACTAATACTAATAATAATAATACTAATAATAATTATTATAATAATAATAATACTAATAATAACAATAATTATAATAATAATACTAATTATAATAATAATCCTAATAATAATAATAATACTAATAATAATGATACTAATAATAATAATAATACTAATAATAATAATAATAAATCGCATAAGATTGTTATATAACTTTACTGCAGTCATATATCAAATTAAAATTTTGAGAATATTTCTTGAAAATTAAAACCTCTATTTGCTTTCTACTTCACCAAATTTACTGCACGATTTAAAATAAAACCTTTTTAAGATTTACCATTCATCAACTCTTGTTATTTTCGTGCAAAAGCATCTGATTGGGTGCCTGTAAATGAATTTTTCCAAAGGTTAATTTCAAATTTATTTATTCTAATAAATTTGCTATATTATTATTGCTTATATTCCATTATCTTCTGTAATTTAGCGTCATCCATTTGTCTTACAACAAAAATTTTCATTATAAGCCATCATTAATTTTCTTTTAATTTCGTTCAAACAAATAACATATATCTTAAAAAGAAAAGAAAAATGTTATCGTACTAGCTATCTTAATTATTCTTCTGTTATTCTCTTTACTATTATTTATTAGAATAAAAAATATTTAACTGGTACATATTTACTTTATAATTTTAAAAAATCCTCTATTAAATAGCTATAATTATCTTGTTTCGTTCCCCATTTTCTAAATATTCAAATAGGTCCCCATTTTTTAAAACTATTTTTCCAATTACCTGAGTTTACAGGCGGCTCACCGGGGCTTGATTCCGTCCGATTTTTTTATTTTCTTCCTGGAAAGAATTTCGTCCCATTCAAGTCACTAGCTAATATCATTTTTTGCCCTTCCCTTAACACCATCAAATATTCCTGCATATGATCAGAAACTTCTTATAAGGAAGATAATTGCAAGCCCAAAATTTTGAAAATAATAGCTAACACAAAATTATCAGTGAGGTGCCACTGAGGTGTTACCTCAGTGGTCAAGGATTTTGCCCAATGATGTTGGCGTCTTTGGTTCGAAACTTGGCAGATACGTTTTCAGAAGAATTTAGTAGTGGCGTTTAGTCTCTCCGAATTTTCTGTGGGAGCGTTCACTAAGTAAGTAGTTTAAGATTTATTGTTATAAATATTAGATTCTTAGTTAGATAATTGTTAGAATATCTTAGAGCTTGATTGTACTACCACTTGAGATGCTGTAATATCATCAAAAAAAAAATTATCAGTGAGGTGTGCCCACTCCAAAAACGCAAAAATTCAGCTTGTTATACTACTTCCGCGGACAAGATAACATCCAAACCATATTGGGTGGAAGACGTTTGAAGGACGGTGCAGTCCACCAGCTCGGTCTTGGAAGAAAGCATTGACAAAGTCACGGCCTCTAAACAGTTCCATGCTACCAAACTAGCTAGCTAGAATTGATGCTGATGGTGTTCCAGCTCACAGCGCAGTGGTAACACATGGGTAGGGTTTGTGCTTTTATCTGGTATCGAATTCCCGCGGGAACAAGAGTCTCCATGTAAATAGTCGTAATCAAAAGAATTGAAGCTGATGATTTTGGAGAATTGGGTCATATTTTCTCCATATATTTTATAGATATATTTTGCAGTCGTTCAGTACATTGCAAAATGAAGCTTACTTATCATAAAATTAACATTTATCCCATACACATTATTTAAAATTATTTACTTATATATATGAGATCTGGTACATGCAAGCCTTTGAAAGAGATTACTGGCTATGGATCAGACATCTGTCTGAAAGGGAACATACTTCTTGATTTAAAGAAAGCAATTATGTATGTGTAGGCATGGAATAAGGAATCTACACAAGCATGCACGTCTCCAACCATTTAAATATTCAAGATAGGTAGGAATATATAATTGAATAGAAACCTCTCAACTGCTAAAGAACGCGCACAGTCAACTGAAAATTTTCATTGAATATGATTTACTATTTTGTATTGAGTATTACTACAAAGAAAAGTTCTTGTTGCCGAAATCGAGCTCATTACCGGCATTCATCGATTAGTCTCACCAAGATTTGCTCCATTCATCCCAGCAAGTCGTGCATATTTAAATGGTATTTTCGTCATTTTAATAAATTTCTAATACCCATTCATTAACCTTAACTAAAGTAATGTATAAGCAATTTCATTGAAATTATATAGGTATATTTGCAATCTTCTGAAAATTAAAAATATATATGTAATTTCACCCAAAACTGTATATATGTATGCAACCCCCAGTTGTATGCAACTCTATCTGTATATTTGTTTGGATAAAGTGTGGAATATAAAAGTAAAAATTGTAACAAAGGCTACAGTATGGTACACAGCAGTAAGATTTGCATTAGCTCATTGTCGTTTTTGAAAAATAAATATCTTTGGACCATTTTTATCCTATTCACCTTCAATATGAGCATAGATATTCAAGTCACATTTTAATCAAGATAATAATGCTTATTGCTTTTTGTTTTTATTAGAACTCGTATGCAAAGTTATAATCAAACACCTCTTACAGACCACGCACGGGATGAAGGAAAGACAAAGGAAAGAAATGGGCACGCGGTAAGCAGACTACGTAGACCGGACATGAATTATTTTAATGATTCGAGGGTGAAATGGAGCATGTGTTGCGCAGCTAATTTGTTGCATTTGCCACGAGAAGAACATGAGACACTGCTCCATCCGGTATTGTAGAGAAATGTTGGAGCTTGGAAAGGAGGCTTGGTATTGCCGTGAACACTTGTCAAACGATTGCTATAATTTTTAAAAGGAGCTAACTACCTGGGCCCTTAAAGCAATTAACGTTTGTTGACTGTTGTACTAAGGAAGGTTTGCCACATTGTCACAGTTGACTACAGTTGCTACAGATTTCATGGCCGGAAAAATTAGAAACTGAAAATCAGTGATTGTTGGGAGGGAGAGGAGACCAATGAAACCAGTTATTTCTAAGTAAAAGAATAGACCAACTTTCCTCAAATGAGAAACACAACATTCTTAATGAGAATTGAAAATGCTCTTCAAGGGAGAAACGCAATATTCCTAATGAGAATTGGAAATGCTCTTCAAATGAGAAAAACGATATTTCTAATGAGGATCGAAACTCAGATCACTTGAAGTTAGGACTTAGCCCGTGTTGGGAATAATATGATCGATATAGATATAAAAAGAAGCACCGAAGAGGCTTATGCCAGTTGGTTTTGCACCTGGGCCTATGTGATCTCCTCTGTTGCCGGCGGATATAAAAATCCTATAAAAAGTTGAGTTATATTAGCGGCTATTAGATAAACATGAAGGTAAAAACGAATCTCGTAATATTTGTAATAGGCTTATTTATACGGAATTATTTAATTTATTCTCATTTATATAAATATAAATAAATGGAGACAAAATGAAAGTAATTTTTATTAAAAATAAAACGTATAGTGAAATGGTAAATATAATTAAAAAAGGGAAAAAAACAGAACAAATAAAGGTATTTGGATCAATGCCGTGGACGTAGTTAAACGTGTGCAGACAAGAGAAGGGACGTACCCACGTGCAGCACATGCCCATTGGCTCCAAATTCCAATCATTTTTATTTCAATGCGGCTGGAGCCGAAACTTCGCCTCGTCAGCTTGCGCGCAAACGTCCACAGAAAGTTGGTGCCGATGAATTGCCGATCGTCTTACTCCACCCTCCGATTATTTACCGATTAAAGCTCCACCAACTCCCCGCGCAGTGGGAGCTGCGGGGAAGGGACCCCGAAGGGGCGTGTCGTCGGGCCAAGTGGGACCCTTTTTTGGTTAAGTCCTAAATTCACGAAGGGCGCACAATATAATAAATTACATATTAAAATTTTAAAAATTCAATGGGGCAATTCCAATTGCGAGTATGAGATGAAAAGTTAAACTAAGATACGAGTGCGTGCATGCGTAAAAATTATGGTATCGAATCTGAATGTCGTCATTAGACTCCATCTATTCAACTGAGACAAAGTTTATTTTATGTACTAGAAATAAAAAATCGCATGTAAAATTAGAAAAGCTATATTAAAAATAACAAAAATAGATTATTGTTTTTTGAGATATAAGAAAGTATTTTGAGGACTCGTTTTTATTTATCATTGAACATAGCGCGCTTTCTTTATTCTTAATGGGTTTTTTTCTTTTTAGTGTAAAAATTTTAAAAATATGAGAAAATTATATAATATAATGGGAATAATGACGAGGAGTAAAAAAAATAAAGTAAAAAAAGATAAGTTAGATGTATAAGTAGTTGGGTAAAATAATCGAAAAGTAAGATAATTATACACGAAGAAATAAAATAATAATTACATTCGGGTAATCGTGAAAAATAAAAAAATTTTAATTTTTAATTTTTAATTAAAAAAATTTAAAGTGTTAACAAATACCCTCCTAACATTTGCTTTCAGTATATATTGCTTGATTTTTAGTTTGAATGGAATAATATTTAAAAATAAGTCATAGAAATGAAACAAATTAAAACAAGAATTTCATTTAACCACGTGGTTGTAGATAGCCTCCATCCATCGGCCTCCCCCGTGACATTTATCTCCTTGGTCAAGATTCGATATGGGACCCCTTCTCCAGTGGGTCCCACACGCCCCAAAGCTTTCTTCTTGATGCGGTCTTATTCCTACCTCCGCGTCCAACGACCCCCACTTACATGCCACCTATTTAAACCCGCGTCTTCACTCCATTCCGTCCCATCCTCACTCTCCCCCTCTTCCTCTCCTTCTCCATCTCTCAAATACCACCTTCTTCATTTCAAACCCACTCCTTCTCTTCTCGCTCTAAACGGACGAACGAACGAACGAACAAACGAACAAACATCCAATGGGAAGCCTCCACACCGAAGCTCTTGAACAGCACATATCAACATGCCCCACCAACCCAATGGACCCAGATGAATTCCGGAAGCAGGGCCACATGGTCATCGACTTCCTCGCCGACTACTACCGAGACGTCGAGAAATACCCTGTCCGCAGCCAAGTAGAGCCCGGCTACCTCCGTAAGCGCCTCCCCGACTCTGCCCCCTACAACCCCGAGCCGTTGGAAGATATCATGGCCGACGTCCAGAAAGACATCGTCCCCGGCATCACCCATTGGCAGAGCCCCAACTACTTCGCCTACTTCCCCTCCAGCGGCAGCATTGCCGGCTTCCTCGGCGAGATGCTCAGCACCGGCTTCAACGTCGTCGGCTTCAACTGGATGTCCTCCCCCGCCGCCACCGAGCTCGAGACCGTCGTCATGGACTGGCTAGCCAAGATGCTCAAGCTCCCTCATGCCTTCACCTTCGCCGGCAACGGCGGCGGAGTCCTCCAGGGCACCACCTGCGAGGCCATCCTCTGCACCCTCACCGCCGCCCGCGACCAGATGCTCAACAAGATCGGCAGGGACAACATCGGCAAGCTAGTCGTCTACGGCTCCGACCAGACACACTGCGCGCTCCAGAAGGCAGCACAGATCGCCGGGATCCACCCGGCCAATTTCCGAGCAGTTCCCACGTCCAGAGCAACCTACTTCGGTCTCTCCCCAGACGCGCTCCGCTCCGCCATTGAACGCGACGTGGCCGACGGGCTGGTGCCGCTCTTCCTCTGCGCCACGGTCGGGACGACGTCGTCGACGGCCGTCGACCCAGTGGGGCCACTGTCGGAGGTGGCGAAGGAGTTCGGGATGTGGGTGCACATCGACGCGGCGTACGCAGGCAGCGCCTGCATCTGCCCGGAGTTCCGGCACTTCATCGACGGGGTGGAGAAGGCCGACTCCTTCAGCTTCAACGCCCACAAGTGGTTCTTCACCACCCTCGACTGCTGCTGCCTGTGGGTGAAGGATCCCAGCGCGCTAGTCAAGGCGCTCTCCACCAACCCCGAGTATCTCAGGAACAAGGCCACGGACGCGAAGCAGGTGGTGGACTACAAGGACTGGCAGATCGCGCTGAGCCGCCGATTCCGCTCCATGAAGCTCTGGCTCGTGCTCCGGAGCTACGGCATCTCGCAGCTCCGGAACTTCCTAAGAAGCCACGTGAAGATGGCGAAGATATTCGAGGGGCTGGTGTGCATGGACAAGAGGTTCGAGATAGTGGTGCCGAGAACATTCGCCATGGTCTGTTTCCGGCTTGTTCCTCCTTCAGCAGCCAACGGCGGCGGAGAGACAGAGCTGGAGCGGGCGAACGAGCTGAATAGGAAGCTGCTGGAATCAATGAACGCCGCCGGGCGGGTGTACATGACCCACGCCGTGGTTGGCGGCGTGTACATGATCAGATTCGCTGTGGGGGCGACGCTGACGGAGGAGCGGCACGTGAACATGGCGTGGAAGGTGGTAAAGGAGCATGCAGACGCGCTGCTAATGGAGGAGATGGTTGGAAGCAATCTCAGCCGTTGATGCAAGTTGGTAGGTGGGCCGAGAAGACGAGGGATAGGTGGGGCTGCAAGAGGTCAAAAGAGGAGGCAAGCGCTCTGCAGCTTCTGACATCATTATTTTATGATTTTTTTTTTTTCTCAAGTGATAATATCGTGGAATTTTATTTTATTTTTTGTTTTTGATGAAAAATATCGTGGATTTGTTCATACAGCAATAACGAAATTTGCAGCAATTTCATTTTTGTGACGGATTTTGTTGGAACATGCATGTAAGGCTTTCTATTAATAATTCTATGGTAAATGTTTATAACCTTTATATCATACATACATGTAATGTTGTAAATGCTAGTTCGTGAGAACTGGTCCACTTCCAGTGTTTCGAATACTGATTGATGATCGTGATATTGTAATTAATTTCATTTGGACAATGTTATAATTTCATATGTATGAGAAGGCCGACTGATGCATACAATTATAATTGACATTAATTTGATGAAGTCACATGACAATTTAAAAAATGAAGTGACTTGGAAGGAACCACCACGACAAAGACTAAAAGAAAGAACTCTGTACATGTGCTGATTTGTGCTAGGTGTTAAATAGGACTCCATTGACCGAGTCTGGATCAAACACGTACAGTATTGTGTGTGTGCAGGTAACCTACTTATGCAGTCCAAATTAAAACAAAGATTCAACAGCCTCTGATAAGGGTAATGAATGTTGCTTGCGATAAGAGCAAGATCTAGGTACACCATCATGGAAGTTTTCCTCATTTCATCTATGCCTTACAAGAAATATATATACCTTCAAATGCATCTTTTGTTTTCTGTGCATATAACGTAAATTGAATTATATATATTTTTTATTTAAGTACATACATCAAGTTGTCTAATGTTATAAATTAATATATAAATAAATTCTCACAACATAAAAAAACAAAATAAAACATTTACTACTTGGAGGAATTAAATAATACCCCACCACCGAGGGGACGAGAGACTAATTCATATACACTCTTAGCTACCGCTTATGGAAGACGCCATAACCACTGAGGCAAACTCATATACTTGAATTTAGGTGCAAGGACTTACTTTTCCAACATATATTTTGGCAGTATCAGCCAGATAACATTTGGCTCAATGCAGCCATTTTTTGGATTTTCCTTGTATGTAAGTATAAAATTATTTGCTCAGTGATATCACATCTGGCGGATGTGCATGGGAGCCCGGGATCGTAAGGGGATGCTGTCTCCTTATAATTATGTAATGTAGAAGTTGGCAGCATATATATTGAATGCAACAAATTGCATTTTTCTGCAAAAATTATTACGCTTAGTATAACATGTAGCAAATAAATTTGGATGAAAAACGTGACTGCATGTGATAACTTTTCTTTTAGTGAGAGAAAACACCGAGGTTAGTCTTCTCCTTGAACTTCTAGGAAGTAATGGATGATGTAGTTGTGTAACGAGCATATCAATCTCGTACTAAGCAATCAATTAATTTTTTGTTTAAATAACACTTTTAAAAATCCAATCAAAATATTCATGAATTTTTTAATTGAGAAATTCATATAGATTGAAAATTCATTGGCTAAATATTTTTTTTTAAATTTTAATAATTATATATCACTTTCAAATTGCTATACTACAAAATTTTTTAATCAAAGTAAAATTTTGAATCAGGAATAAATATAAGAATTAATATTATAAAATATTCTTCATACCATAGAAAGCATACATACTAATGGGTGTATATACATAATCGTTAGTTGGTGTAATTATATTTTTGGACTGATTTGTAAATATACAAATATAGTTTAACTATAATTGCAAATATACATACTTAGTTTCAAAAATTATAAATATTTCGTACATAATTTAATCATAACTATAAATATGTCTACTCCATCACGATGTTATTATAGTGTAGGTATATTTGTAAATATATCAATGTGGTGACAGAGCTGAGATGACTTCGGTATATTTACAATTATGATAAAATTATATCGAAGTTATTTATAATTTCTGAAATTAATTGGTTACATTTATAATTATACTTAAATTATATGGGTATACTTTCTTTGATGTTGAAAATAAGTTTTGAGCCTTTCCGCATCCCTGCTGGCTGCCTCTGCAGAATCTGGCCTTGAGAATGACGGAGAGATCTGGATTTTGTTTGTTCCCACGGTCTGGCCATCCAAATCCACATCATGGGTCTGTCACCTCAAAGGAGAGGAGGGAATTTGGAAGGCATATACGTTTTACACAACCTTTCTCCGCCGTCGTCAATGTCGTGCGGCCACATAAACGCGGCTGTCCGATCATAGTTGTCGCCATAGCGACTTGGAGCTCTGCTACTGGCCCACGCCGATAATTCACTTACCTTCAAAAACCTACCTCTCCAACACAATATTCTTGCTCCTCCCTCAAGCTACTAAATCCTTTCTCTCTCTCTTTCACACGCGCACACACGCACACACACGTCATGCTGTAGTTTGTTATTTCTTCCTTTCTTGTAAACATTTTTAAGCTCGCATAAAAGTAACTTTTCGGCACGACAGCAACTTAATTAATTAAATATCCATAAAATCAGCCATTTGTTTACTGCATATATAAATTTGGCTGTAAATATTTAGTTTTTTTTTAAAAAAAAAAAAATAATTGCATCCAATCGGACGCAGCTCAATTCCATATTGCCAGCTGCAGCCAAATTTTGTGTTACTTGCTGTAGCCTGGTTTTATGTTTAGCTTATTTGACCATAAATAATAGAATCGAATTTGGTTAGAAGCAGCATATAAGAACGTCTACTGTGTTGTATTTGTTCAGCTGAAATAATTAAAGAAGACACTTAAATGTTTCAAAATGCTGATTATCTTGTAGTGTAATAGTGCAGGCATTAATTACTTCAGTTTTGGCAATTGGATAAAAAAAATTCTAAGTTTTTTGCAAATTTTTCATACAATATCTTACTTTACAATATTTTTTTTACATTTTTATATGACTATGATATTTATTTTTACTTTTAATTATTATTCAAATCATGTTACATAACTCTTTCCCTTATTTAAAAAAGATGAATAATCTTGTTAGTATAGGTTAAACAAATGCATTATTTAGTCTATCTCAAAAAAATTATTTACAATGATAAAAAAATTCATTTAAAATTTTTTTTCTTCATATACTTGTTTATCTAAGTGTATTTAGCATATAAAACAAATTTCACCATTTTTGAATGTTTATTTTTTTCGAGATTTTAAAGATATGAGTATTTTCAATACATATATACATATAGATATCTAAAAATCTAAAAAAATATATATACTCATATCAAAAAGTATAAAACTTGGTTTATATATTAAATATACTTAGATAAACAAACATATGAAGAAAAACAAAAAATATCGTAAATGAGTTTTTAAGGTAGGTTAAGTGATGTATTTGCTTAGCCCGGACTAACAAAATCATTTTTTTAAAAAAAAAAATTCCACCATTTTTTCATTAAGTGCCAAAAGCATAATGGCTGAATAAAAATTTATAGCTGCCGTTCTTTCATGATGGGTCACTCATGATTAAAGTCAAATGTAACTAAGACTATTGCTGAGCATTATGATAAATTAATGATATTCCTGTTTAACAACCCATTGTTAAAACATTCTTGCGATGTCAAGATCCAGCTCGAACAGTCGTAATTATTATTATCATGATTATTATGATCACTAAGTCGAAATTAATTAAGATGTTGAAGTTGGGGTGTGTCAACAGGTTCTTGACGAACAAAATTTCTAGATTTACGTACACAGAAGCTGAATGTACGTGCGTGAACGCCAACTGTGCATATTGTGAATGAAAATACATATGAATTGGAGACATGCTTGCTGCTATGAGTTACTACTCTGTCTTAATTTTGTTAATCGTATCATCCCATGGCAGGGTCCAAGCATCCTTATCTTTCTTCTTTTCTAAATTTCATTTCTAACGTTGCTTTTGTGTGTATATACGGTCTACTTCTAGAAAACTTTCTCTATTTTTAAAATCTTATTGGTTAATAAAAAATCATTTTTATCAATTTTATTTAGCATCATTTATAGTATCTTCAAGATAATAGAAATGACATATTGGACAAATAAAAAGGTCTTCAAGATAATAGAAATGACATTAAACATGATAGATTGAGTGGATTTTCTGTTAACCTTCAAGATTTTAAAAATGGATGAGATTACATAGAAGCAGGACCCATTTATGCAACTAATAATAATTGACATAAGTTGTGCTATTTACTACTGTAAATGCATGGATGCATCCAATGACTTCAGAGGGTAGGTGTGCTTTGACAAATAATAAATATACGATAGCTAAGTGTGAAGGCACAGCTAGCTGGGTGTGAGAAGAAGTCTTTGACCTTGAAAGTCCTCACCTTCCTAACTAGTTCCTACCCATTTATCGTGTCTTTGTCAAGATAATCCTAGCTCCTATTAGACTTGGGTGTTTAGAGCTAGCGACAATTAAAACGACAAGAAATCAAAACGTAGCTTGGTGTGTAAATATATATATACAAAAATATTCAGGCGTAACGACACTAAAATGGGCTCCACGTGATGATAAAATCATAATCTATTCCACCCATGGTATTTAGAATAATATATTCTATTACCATATAAATTTTTATCCCAATCAGATATGTATATGGACCCATCTAAAAATAGTACAAATTTAACATAACAAAATAATTTGATATAAATAACAATTTTAAAATGATTTTTTCAACATATAAACTATTTACTATAAAATTTATATTTAGATAAATAATTATATAAAATTTTATTGCATTCCAACATGTGTAAGTCCTATTTTTAATTAAATATACTGCTGTTTCGGTGCAGCGCCCTCTCATATGTGTATACACGCACATTTTGATAGTTGTTGGATGAAGCAAGAGTACTGTACAGCGTCGAATACGATATCTGACCTAAAGCTAGATTTGAGAAAATTAATTTCTGATGAATAATTATTAAAAGTCCGCACCCTCCCTTCCCTTATCATATAGTTGAAGATGATCCTCATGCCACTCAGACGTAGGTGCTTTGGAGCGATAACAGGCAGCCACAACGCCATTGATATTTTCAACACTGACCAACCCATTAATTATCAAAATATAAATAATAATAATGCAAGAGTTTGTTGAAGTTCACGTCTTCCAAGGCCGCTACCTCAACAACCCATTATACTAAACTTTCGCTGAGATTTCTATATATCCGTTCTTCTTTTCACACTTCAACAACCCCATCATTGAATCTCATCCCTCCACCCGCATATGAACAACCACCCAATTTCCGGATTTACATCGTATTTGTAATTTTGTATGTACGTAAGCCACTTTAGATATTTAAATTTTGGTCCCCGTTGGGTGGGCCGACGCGACGGAACGCAACGCAGCGCCCACGTGCAATTCATGGGTCTCTTCTGTTATTCAGTTGCAGCTGCCTCCACGCGTTTTCGCTGCCAAAAAGTTCATGACAGAACTAGAAAGACGAGACGGCGAGAAGAAATTCTCAAAATCTCGTTTCGTGAGCGAGATTGAGAGAGGCAGACGTCACACGCTAGCATGATTGACCTGCGCCGAAAGACTTGGAAAAAAAAGATTTAAGACGCTTACCTTGGATGCTAATAAATTAATGACGATTAATATACCTTAGGAAATTCCCAGTGCTGGAATAAAATGTCTGTCGTACGTTCCCACGTCCAAATTAGGGGTAGGTCTGAGCGGTAACCAACCCCAAAAGAAGTATCGTTGGGTTTGACTTTCTAATCAAAATAGAGTTCAATCCACCAAATCTAGAAAATAGGTTGGGTGTGACTTAGTGGGTTAGTGTGGGACCTGACTTATACATTATAATGGAATAAAGTATCTTTTTTTTTTAATAGAAATGGAATAATGTATCTTTTATGTGTAATTGATATGCTTTTTTATTTTTTATTACACAGTAATAAACGTTTATTTATATGTGTAACTAGCTTCAATTTTATATACATAAAAAGATTTATGAAAAAAATGGGATAGTAATGCAATATAATACAAGCAATAATTAGGAACAAATATAAAGATCAAATAAATAGTATATATGAAAAAGATATGACATGTATATTAAAATCTACAGATAATAATGCAAAAGTACAGTAATTAAATAATTAAAAAACCAAATTATATCAAAAGGCTATAAAAATGAATGGAAATTTCTTTTTATGTCTTACCAAATACAGGTCGATTAGTTCGTATTAATTTTCTTAATATGTATTAGTATTTCTTTTAAGGAAAGTACTTCTATGGTAGTAATAGTACTATGGGTGTAACTAGATTAATATCAATATGTAACTTGATTGATTGAACTTGGTTTGAGGTAGATTAAGGTTGAGATTTTACAACCTCTAGACCCATTTATATGATCCGTTTAGCCCATTTAAATAAATGAGTTGGTCATAGAATCAATGTAACTGATTAGACTGATTATTCAATTCGTTTAACCCATTAATTGATATAACTTGTTTATAACCCAAAAAATAAAAGGATTAATATTTTATTAATATTTATTTAACTCATTAACAACACATAAAACTTGAGTTATTTATGTCAATTGGGTTAGGATTAAGGTCAAGATTTTATAAATACGTCATAAACGAATTAGGTTGAAAATTTTTTAATAGTTTAAAATTAGCTTCAACCCATATATATTGACTCGATTATACCTTACATACTACAAGTCTTTAGTGTTGTTGACACATTTTAATCCACTTTGATAGTTAAATTAAAATCAAATTTATTCATTTTGTTTGAAGTTATTTATTTTATTATTGATGTGATAAATAATGCTAATTAAAGTCGCTATATCTCGATGCTTCAATAGCCCTCTAACTCACTATGGAGGCAAGGCTATAGTACTCAAAGCCAAGAAGTGAATGTCGTATTTATGTTGATCCATGACCTATTTAACACGCATCATTTACCTTTCTTGTGTGTCTAATAAAGAGATCATGCAGGTAACTCTTCTACATATGAAGTCGCATGGTACCATTCGCAAACTTGTAACCACCCTAATCTTAAACTACACTACCCTCTTAACACAATTCCTTGCAAAGAAAGAGCCATGTTACTAAAATTATTTCAATAAAATTTTAGTTTATTAGCAAAACTTTCTAATTCATGATTGCTTTCAATCTAATAATGTAATATGCATCAAGCTTTGCAATTAAGGGGATTATGTCTGTCTAAGTAAAAGAGACCTAGAAAAGCATCACTTAACATCCTAAGATTGGTTCCACTCTTGTTCCTTCAACGTATTCAGAATAATCTCTCTACTCTCTTCCTTTATATACTTTCTTATACTTATAAAGCTTTAGCTACTTTCCCAAGCATTGTATAAGGATAATATTGTACTCACTTATTCTCACTTAGTGGAAACTTCTTTTTTCATATGTTTTAATAAGGCCTTAGATCCATTAGTCTCTTTCTTCCCGTAAAATTCTCATTTACTATGTCCTTGCCAATGTCACTTCTCTTGTTGTTGAGTCAAGTTGACCTCCATAATTTAATATCATCTGTGAAAACAACTATTTCAACATTTCACTCTTTTTCTTGAAAATACGATGAAAGCAAGGAAGAGTATCTAAGCAACCACATCGCTGAAAGTAAACCCTCCACTTTCTTTCTTCCTACAGGTGAGGGAGAATTTGTAGAAGACATCTTAATAGATTCTCTCATGCATATTGAGCCATCTACTTTAGCTCCACTCATCTTAATTCTTGCGAAATTCAATCTTATCAAACCGATCACTTATGCTGAATTTTTCACCCTAATGGAAATGATAAAGAGTTTGATAATAAGTCTCTCGCACCTAAGTTGATGTCCTCTAGTGCTGCTAACTTTCTTAAACTATGCAGAAGTCGATCTTAATGTTTGTTACTCCTATTGTTCTTGCAGTATCTATCTCCCTTGTTTCTTCTTTCACCATGTTATACCTAAGATCTAAATTACTTTAGCAACTACCTTGATCCTTGACGGAGTTCATTTCAGGGTCAACACTTCCTATGTAAGTGTGATCCTTACTAACATGGGAGCCCCTTTCATGAGTTTGCTTGGACAACCATTTGACTTTCATGCATTCCCTTCTCAACCCCCTTTATCCTCAAGCTAATATAGTCATCCACCACGTCCAAACTTAGTTTACGTAATAATCTCTCATCTTACCTTAAGGCAGTTGTACTTCTTCATTTCTTTACATACTTCTAACTCTAACAACCTATTAATGTACTATCCACAAGTAATTTCAGTGCTAAAAAATTTAAAATGCCAAAGATACACATCTTGAGTTCAATTCTAATCCAACTAGTTATGTGGCCAAGTATAATAGCCATCTATACGTCTAAAATACATCTAAACATTTAAAGCATCAAGCCTTCAATGAGTAAGGGAGCATTTGGTTCACCTTTCTTACTTCAGGATATATCATCAACTTCAAAAAAATGAGGAATCTATTTAAAACTTGAAGGTTGTGCTCTATTAGGATTGCACAACTCACATTCATCCACCAAGCACCTAATAAGCCTTTGCAAGATTATATCCCTCGTTTTAATGTAAAGACTCATATGGTCTTCCACCTGGCACCAAAGTATATATGTCTATACTTTGTATCCTAGAAAATATGCAAAGTATCATCTTTTTTTTTTATTGCAGTAAAGTATCAGCATTAAAATGCATAATGTCGATGTAAAAAAATTATTTGATAATTTTAAAGTTATATTTTCAATATCTTAATTATATAAAACATAATTTGTATATGGATATTGAGTTCATAAAAATATTATTACATTTTATACATATTTGTGAATGAATTTAAATTTTTTATAATTTACACATGAAAATACATATATGTATGGATAATCCCTAAAGGCAAGCCATAGTTGGGCTCTGACTACGTCTGATCGTTTAATATTTTTTATTTTTTAGTTTTGTATAAATTTTATTAATTTAAGTGCATTTAATTTAATCTATAACCGAAACTTTACCCTTTTTTGATATGCTTATATACTTTTATTTTTAAACACGAGGGTATTTTGGTAGTTTTCACCTATGAAAATTATCAAAATAACTCACTATTTAAAAATAAAAATATAAGCATATCAAAAATGGTAAATTTTGTATTATGGATTAAATATATTGAAATTAACATGCTTAAAAAAACTAAAAAAATAGAAAAATATATGATTTGTGGCCCGCTGCGTGAGGTTGACCCACGTATATACAATTAAGTTGGCTCACCCACAACTCTAATCACGAGAATTTTTTGTTGTATGATAAGACCAATAATGTTAAACAATGTAAACAGTTAATTTTTTTATAGTTGAAAGCGTGCCATCCATCTTTACCCAATCCAAGTTGAAAACAAAAAAAGAGTAGATGAGGGAGTCAAGTATTATTCAAATAAAACAATCACCAACAGAATCTTTGGTATTTATAAAGGAGATGACTAATACAAGTAGCTGGGGATTATTCCACCGCTATTCACTAGAAATACTAATGCCTTCCTCAGCCTAATTCGCCAGGTAGTGTGCAGGGTGAAACGGTTTCCTCCTTTAATTCATGCATGAAGTACCCCTTCTCTTGATATAGTTATTGTTTCGATCTCTCTTGTTGTCCCCTCAACGTTAATATAAACAATGCATTGATATCAAAAGAATATAAAGAATTAATTTTTTATTTCCTCATATATCAAAATGCGCATTGATTTAAACGCTTGGATATAACTTGGTTACACCCAATTAGACCAACAATAAAATTTTAAAAATATCTTGGGAATTTGGGATAAATATACCGAATTGGATAAGCCCAATTAACATAATTAAATTCAATAATAGAAAAGGAAATTGAATTCAATATTTTTGTTAAGGATATAGCTTGCGTCCTTAATAATATACCATGTTGGAGGATGACTGACACACGTGGAAATGACCATCTTTTTTTCTTAAAAAAAGGAATAATTTCTCTTATACATGTAACAAATGCACGTAATTCCTCTTATACCCGCATCATTTTATAAATTCCTTTTATACTCATAATATTTCATCATAAATTCTTCTCATACCCATGTCGTTAAAACCACAGTTATCTACCCTATTGAAAAGTAGATTTTGCCCATTTAAAATTTTTTAATTAAGATAATTTAACCTTAACATAACTCAATTGTTTGTAGTAAATCATTGACACAATATATTAAATAATTTGAAAGTCATATTAAGGTTAATTTATTTTAATTAGAAAAAAATTTAAAAAGGCAAAATCATCTTTTTAATAGAGTAGATAACATTAGTTTTAACAGTATAGATGTGAGAGGAGGGTGAAATATTATGGGCATGAAACGAATTTACGAAATGTCGTGGGTATAAAAAATTATGTATATTTGTTATAGATATAAAAGAAATTATTCCTTAAAAAAAAATTGAGCAAAGGTGAATTTCGGCGATCTCAAAAAAGCAGCGTGCCAGCATGTTGCAAGTTGCCGACAAATTAATTAGCCTTCCAACCTCCACGCTATATATGCCAAGGCCAACAATTGGTATAATATTTGCACGGCTTACGATCCTTCAATCAATTATAAAAATTTATATTTCACAGTAAATTTTAAAAATTAGTGAGTATTAATAAAATTAACAACTAAGAACTAAATTTATAAATTAAATATTGATAATAAAAATTAATTATATCGGCCATTTATGTGGATAATTCATAATTAATTTCGGTAGGAAAATACATATAAATTTAATATTTCGATAATGCAAATAAGGTAAACACTTCAATAGTGAGGGCAAGAGTGATGTGACACAATATCCATGTTAGGTTCAACAACGTACACATTTTATTGTTATTAATATTGAGAAACAATTCTGTTAGTTCTAGTAAATGACTTAAAAAGTCTACTTAAAATATTTTTTAATTTTTCATACATTTTTTTATTTAAGTATATTTAATATACATAAACCAAATTTTATCATTTTTTGATATATGTATATATCTATATTTGAAATTTTTAAACATAAGTAAACATCTCAAAAAGGTATATACAAATTCAAAAAGGGTAAAAACTTGGATATATGTTAAATATATTTATATTAATAAGTTTATGAGGAAAAAAGAGAAAAATATATTTTAAATGAATTTTTTGAAGTGGTTTAAATAAGTCAATGACTTATCCCGAACTAACAGAATTATTTCCCTTTAATATTTTAACTACGCAATTACCTCATTTTTCTTTTATTGTTATTATTTTCTCCTACAACTTATGCATTTTATTATTTGTAATTTGTTAAAACTTTTGAAAGAAAATCTTTGAGGGAAGAAGTTTTTAAAATGTAATAAAGTGACATGATATGATAAGAATAATGAAAATAAAGTTAAAATAAATAAAATAATTATATACAAAAATATAATAGTTGTTGAGGAAAAAAGTTTTAGATGAAAATTTTATTGTTTTGATGAATACCAAATGAAGGCTCTTTATTCCTAATATTATCACTGTTCATCACATTAGTTTATACCTTTCCAAAATTTTTCTCAGTCTCATTTTTAAAACTTTTTTTTAATCTCTTCCTTACTGGGCTCTGAAGAATTTTTCTTATTTCTGCTACTGATTTTTTCATTTTCCAAAAAATTCTCATAATTTCTTATTTTACAATATATTGAATCATTCCAAATATGTAAGGGTTGCACGATAAGATTTGGAATTTTGATTCTTCGTCTTATTATATGCTTCTTCCTACGTAATTACATAATAACCTTATTTTATATTTAGAGATTTCAGTTGTCCTTTCTCATGGGCTTCTCCAATAGTCAATTTTTTCGCGCTCGAAGAAGGGGAAAGGTGAATTGAGGCTTCTAGATTAGAATCTCAATCAGAGGGTGATTTGCAAAGCTGAAGCAAAATCAAAATCGTGTAGACATTTGCATTTTTTTATCAACAAAATGAAACTTAGCAAGTATGACCTTGCTATTTCTCATTTATCTTTTCACTGATAATGTTCTTCTCCTTTTGCAAGCAAATAGGGATGAAATATGTTATTTATTGTGACTACTTGAGAAGTCAACTTGTTAATCCACACTAAGCAAGTGTCTCTATTAGCCCACTTCAAAAAATTTATTTAAAAATAATTTTTATTTTTTTCTCCATATGTTTGTTTATTTAAGTGTATTTAACATATAAACTAAGTTTTTTTATTTTTTGATATATGTATATTTTTTTTTGAGATTTTTAAATATCTGAGTATATATGAGTTTAAAATACTCTTATGTTTAAATATCTTTAAAAAGATAAATACACATATATAAAAATAATAAAACTTGATTTATATATTAAATATATATAGATAAACAAGTACATAGAGAAAAAGTAAAGAAAAGTGTTTTAAAATAGGGTTTTGAGGTGGGTTAAGGGCCAGGTTAAGAGGATCATTCCTCCTCCACAAATATGGAGAATGCACTAGGCAAAAGTTGAACATGGAGAAAACAACTATCTATTTCAGCAACAATACCAATGAAGTAGTGTGGAGGGTGGTTGAGCAAATTATTGGTGTCAATGGGAACGTAATCAAGAACTATCTGGGACTGCGTGCTTGGATTGAAAAAGCAAAGATTAAAGGGTTTCAGAAAATAAAGAAAAGGATACCGCGCTGAATTCAATGTAGCAATCAAAGTTATTATTAAGGAGAGGAATAGAGATTTTAATTAAGGTTGTGGCCTTATCAATTTCAACCTATACCGGGAATCTATTTAAGCTCTCAAGAATTTCTACAACGAAATTAATGCTATGATCAACAGGTTTTGGTGGGGAGAGAAAGACGAGAAAAGGAAAATAGGTTGGGTTAGATGGAGGAATATGTTTTCCTTAAAAGCAGGTGGAGGAATAGAATTCTATGTTCTGAATACTTTTAACATGGTCATTATTGCAAAACAGGCATGGAGGCTAGAGACAAATAAAGACTTTCTATGTTACCAGATCCTTAAAAGAAAATACTCTCCAGATGGTGATTTTTGGAGTTGCAAACTAAGGGCTGATTCTTAGTCACGAAGAAGCATAATTGAAGCAAGGAAGTTTCTAAGGAAGGGATGTAGATGGTGTACTAGAAATGGAAATAAGATCTACGTTTTCATTGATAAATGGAGGCCTTGACCAATTATGGCAGTTAGTGATCTACAGAACGAAATTGCTGAAAATTCCCAAAATTGGAGCAGTTCTCTGATTGGGAGCTGAGATGTTGGAAGGAAGACGCAGTCAGAGAAGATGTGGGAAATGGTGATGGGATATAATAATGTGTGTACCGGTTTCTATGGAGGATGATGAGGATTGCGTTTTCTAGCCTGAAGAACCAAATGGTATTTATCGAGTAAAATGGGTATACAGAAGGGTAGTCGAAGAAGGCCTCTAGAGAATCAGATCATACTGAATCAAATCACAATAATGCTATCATAATGAATGGATTCAGATTACTGTGAAAACAGAGGTGGCTGCCCCCAAATAAAAGTGTTTTGATGGCGTCTATTAAAATTAAAGAAAGCTCTTCCAACAAAGAATAATCTTCTCGAAGGGATCATTCAACTTGACCCAAGGTGTTTGATATGTAGAGCTGGACATGAAAATGCATGGCACCTATTCGGCTGCTATCCACATACTAAGCCAGCTTTTGATCTTCAGCTAAAGAGGACGCCGGTATCGGCAAATGTTAAGAATTTAAAGGATGCTGTCAATTTGTTCGTGCGCTGTGATGGAGGTAAATTATTTAGAAATTTTCTTGTGACCTGCTGGTGGACTTGGTATTACAGAAACTGTGCACCAGATGGCGTCCACCACCCCAACGCCAAGCAATCCGCTTTGCGTTCCACGGTTTTTAACCCTGCGAACAGTCAACAATCAGTTCGTAAGTTCTCAGTCTGTCCGGGGGAAGCTTTTACTGGAACAGGGTCGCCACAATTTTGGAACTTAAATGGAAGGGGTGCTAGGCAATCTTTTCACTCTTCTGTAATTTTTAATTAAAATTAATTTTTTAATTTTCAGTTTTTTTTTTTATAGCATATGAATTTTCTAGTTATAATTTCCTTTTAAATATTTTTTTAATTAAGTTTTTTCTTAAATAATTCAAACTTTCAGTACTTCTTTGTGGATTTAACTAGACTTACTGTTATTTTACACCGTCATCCGTGCGTTGGTTTTAATGCGGTTCTTTAATTTTTTTTAATAAGATTGATGATCATAGATTCCTAACGATAAACCTGTACTTACAAATCGAAGCTCATGGTTTGTTGGTGGCTACGAAATGGGTGAATGAGCTCTCTTTCTCACGTGTTACTTTCAACTGTTTGTTGCTGTTACACCTCATCTCAACCAGAAGAAGGATTCAGGCTACAATTGGACATCTAATAAATGACATTATATGTAACAGTGCAAATTTTGAACGTAGCAAGTTTACACCTGTAATTAAAATAGGAAACACAATTGCACACACATTGGAATTTTGCCGTGAAGCAGGGCTTATCTAAGTTTGTTTGGTTGGATATATCCATTGCCTGCAAATCCGGTTCAATATATAATTTTTTTTTTTTTTAGTCTACAGCCTGGGCTTCTCTCTCATCCTTCCTGGAATATCGCTTGGAGTAGGTGGGGTGGTTTGGTCCATATTTTTATATTTCAATATATAATACATAATGTGATATATTTCTATCACAGCAGTCCTAAGTTTCTAATCTCTAAGGTGCCCAAGTGCGCATTTGGTGCAGAGTCTTGATATCAGTGCCAATGGCTCGAGGTTCGATCCCGTTAGGGAGCATTTCATCTCCAATTGCTAGAGTGATGTTTTCCCTGTATGCAAGTACGAGTATTACAGATTAAGCAAAAATTGGAAAATTTACTATGGATGATTAATTGAATTGTAAAAAAAAGAGAGAGTTCATATAAAGTATGTTTACCAGTGCAAGAATTTAAAAAAAAAAAAAAAAATCTAATCTCAAAGGGATTTTTGCATAATTAATCCTACCGATTCGTACCCCGCATCGAACCCAAAACCCTTTACAAACAAAGAAATCATCAATTGTCGACAACGTCAAAAAATGCAAGATCTGGTTTAGAGGAACCAAAAGATAAGTTGTATTTGTAGAGGTCTTTGGTTTAAACCAAAAGATGGTTTAGAGGTATATGTAGAGCAGTCCAGATAATTGAGTGTAAAGATTTCATAGTGCTTTATGATCACAACAATAATGATCTTTTTTCATGCTATATACCCAGAAGCGTAACTGCATTTGGATCGGTTGCAGTAGTTAAGGTTTTTCAAAAGGAATTGACTAGGTAACTGTATGCATGCAGCAGATTCTTCAACATCCATCACCATTCCTTACTGAGTTTCTAGCATTCCAGCAACCAAGAACAAGACAATAACGAGGCCATTTGGTTACCATGAACCACAAAATTTCAAACTAAATACATTACCAAATTGGAAAATTCTCACTCGGTGTAGGTGAAAACGAGCATACCCGCATGAGATTTTTGCCAAATTTCATGAAATTTTGGCTCAACCAAAACGCACCCAGAACAGGGGAATTCTAAACCATGGAAAAATAATAATAATACAGCAACATCAAGCTGGCTTCTCACAATTGCCTTTGGGGAATGTTTTCCTATCAAATCTCCATCAGTTTCTACACATATATATCTTCTCACATCCTCGAGTGTAGGGTTGCCCCTGCTGAGGATTCCCGCCAGCACCATAGCCATTCTGTTTGAGTGCTCCATAAGAAATGGTTGCGGAGTAATGGAGGATTCTCCTGCTTATATCAGACTCCATCAGCAGCTCCCCTTGGCCAAAACACTCACCAATCGATCCATTGCACTCACAGCTTCCACCCCAGGTGAGATTCCCAAAGATGATTCCAAGTACCAGTCCTGCATACAACCACACACCTCTCACCATTTCTCCTTTTGATGCTGGCAACCCTACTCTGATGGGGTCTTATAGTTATGGAAATTTTGGCACTCTGTCATTCTTCAATGCATTGTATTACAAATTTTTGTAGATTGGAATGGGATGCAACTAATATAAGCAAATAAATGAATGGAAGATGTCAGATGTGAAATAAATAAAAGTAAAATTGATAAGTAATTAATAATGATTGAAAATACAGATAATAATAAAAATAATTAAACCTGAAAATATTTTTTTAAATGGATTCATTTTCATTTCAATTCACCCTTCAAGCCCTCAATTTTGCTGAGGAATTTGTAACATACCATGGTTTGAGACTTGGATAGATTTTGGTCTTATTTCCAGACTTCAACCTGGAGTCATTAAGTTGAAGGTTAGTTGCCAATGCAAATCGAAATTTAGGTCTTTTAAGATTTCCAATTCAACAGTAATTTCACAAATTTAAAAATAGTATTTTACTAAATATATTATACTTAAATAAATAAATTTTTAAAGTACTTCTCCAAAATTCTAAAGAAGTACGTAATCAAATTCAACGGAAACATATGGAGATGCATAAGATAATGACACATATTGACGGATGAAAGGAACATTTATAAATACAGCTGTTCCCTTTACCGATAATTATACTTTTACTAATATTTTAAAAGTATTTCCAAAAGACTTTATATATTTAACCAGTACTATTTTTAAAGGATGATTATTTATAAAAGTTTACCTCAGTCTAATATGCAAATTGTTCTTTAATCCTATCTTTCCAGTTTAATTCATTTAATTTATTCAAACCTAAAAATCGCAAATTACGAAAAATTGATCAGGCTGACACTTCATATAAGGACCCTAAGCGCTTTTCGGGGGGGAAAAAAAAAAGAGCATTTGGCCGCATCCAAAATTACGATGGCTAATAATAGTTTTCTTGTTTGCGAGAAGAACTAATCGATGCTTTTTGCAAACGTGACAATGTCAACTTAAGACGTGGCATGGTGGACCTTATATTCATGGCAGATTTTAAAGGTAGTGGGCCACAACTCACATTTCCATGCTTCCAATTGAATATCTTGGTGCTTCCATCTCTGGTAACTTATATATGTGCATTGATTATGTGCCATGCATCGCATTACATCCAAGTATGTATTTTTTTTATTTTTTTTTCATAAACATGTTTTCTTAGGTGCATTTAACCCATATACCAAGTTTCACCATTTTACAATTTTTTATTTTTTTATTGTATTTCAGGGGCATTTGAGTCATTTTCCACCCCTTAAAAACTTATTTTTATAAAATATGGTAAAACTTAGAATATGGGTTAAATACACCTAATAAAACATGTTTATGAAAAAATAAAAATATATGAATGCATGGCTTAATCCAATATTATAAAATAAAATCTCCATCCGTGCAGGCAATACTGAATCATATCATTATCATTGCGGTACATGAAATTTCTAACATTCCAAGCGTCAATGTCCAAGATAAGTAGTAGTTTGGAATCTGCTCCAACTCTAAAATGCGTATGACAAAGCTCCACGAGCTGGATCTGAACTTGAAATGTGAACATATGGAGAGAGCCAAGGTCCGTTTTGTCATTGCGTTTTAATGGGGTCAAAGCACTCCTCCACACCTGTGATAAATTGAAAGATGGGTTTTGACGAGGCTTGCGTGCTTATCCTTACTTCTCTGTAATAAATTGAAAGACGCGTTTGAATGAGGCGAAATTTTATTCTTTGTTTTTCCCCATTTTCTCAGGAGAATTAGGACTAAGGCCCTGTTTGGCCCGGCTGTAGTCCCCGAGAATGCGGAAACTTCAAAGCGTCTGAAATGAGACAGCGTCCAGCCAAACAAGCCTTTAAAAGCTCATAAATATCACTTCTGTTGTAAACTGGTGACACTACACTGTTGACTGTTGGGCCCAAATATGGATAAATTGAAATAAATTACAAGTCCAAGCAAATTCAAGACATAAAGAAAGTTCAAGTCTGCTAAGTGGGCCCTTTCAAACTCAGCCTACGTGAGCGAAACTCCACCAAACCTCGAAGCAGACTTTTTCAACAACTAGATCCGGCCCACAAAGAGCGAAGCTCCTACAGGCCATCCCAACGGGCTCTACAATACAGCCCAAGCCTCAGAAGCAGGCTTCCCTACAACTTTGGGCCCCTACAACGGCCCACCGAAAGCAAATGGGCTTAGCCAAGCTCAAGTCCACCAAGCTCAACTATATGAACCAAGTCCAAGCTTTCAAAGGGCCCAAGGCCCATGATCTCAAACCAAGCTCAAGTCCAACCACTCAAGAGGCCCAAAGCCCATTACCCAAACTCAAGACCAAGTCCATGATCCCACTCAAGCCCAAACCCATGGACTAAGTCCATGACCTCAAGGGAGCCCAAAGCCCACTCCACCCCACCATCTATAAAAGGAAGAGCTCCCTTTTCATTTGACACACTTGAAGAGAGGCATTCCAAGGGGAAGACAGGAGTCTGCAGCAACGCCCCACATCCCGGCTTCCATGCTCTACGCGCTCCACGCCTCTCTTCCCATTTCCCCCTTTTCCATCTCCCGTTCTCTTAAATCCTTTTTATTTTCCCCCTTTTACGCCGTGTAAACTGCCTCGGGTTGGCAAATTTCTCCATATTTGCTTCAACTTGAAAGCCGGAACCCAGATTCTGTATTACTAGTGCCTTATTTCTTTAAATAGGGGTCGATCTCCCTTTAAAGATCGGTGGCGACTCCATTTTCTTTGTTTTCTTGTGTGCGTGTTTGAGCTAACGCCCCGTCTTAGCCGTCATGCCTCCAAAATCCCGAGAAAGCGCCCATATGCCCGTTTTTCTAAAAACTATGAGGCCTAACTCATTTAACCCCATGTGAATGCAGAAAATCTAAGCCCACATTGTCATCCAACACAATCCACATTTCCAAGGTCCGGGAAACCATTCCGAGCCCATTGTAGCGCTCCCGGTGGGTGCTACAAAACGCTCAACGGATCTCTTAAGCAAAAATTATTCCCCTAAAACAACACCCTACGACGAAAATCAAGCAACTTTCGCTTCCTCTTAAGTCCAATACTGCTACATAAAATTATATGATTCTAAAAAGCCATCTACAATGGTCACATGATGTTATCATCCCAACGCACAATTTCTGTTTGAGGTAATCAAAGACTAAATTTTGGATTTACGATCCTCCCGAGGTGATGTAAAAGTGGGAAAGAAGGTATAATAAAAATTACGAAAAAAAAAAATAAGAAAGCAAAATGATATAAGGGGTGACACAATTAGCATAGAAAGGAGCGAAGTTAAAATAGATAACGTAATTGTATAGAAAGATAAGAAAATGCAATCGAAATGTAGACATAGCAATATAAAAATTAAAAAGGCATGAGCTTTGTTAGCCCGACCCCAAAAAAGATACATATATTTTTTTTTATTTTGCTTTTTTATAAACTTTTTAATCTAGATATGTTAAACCTATAAATTAAGTTGAAAAACACTTCTATGAAACCCTCTTTCTATGCAACTCATTCGATTTTTAACATTTAAGTGGTTATGAAAAACTCATCTCATGTATTATATTTAGCATCACTTATATTATTATGAACATCCTTTTATTTGTCTAATATCACCGTATAAGGGCCCATCTATAAACACGTAAAATCCATTTAGTAAAATAATTTAATGCTAAATATCAATTTTTAAATAGTATTTCAACATCTAAGCCATCAATAATATAATTATTATATGGATAAACAATTCTATAAAGTACCACTACATTCTAATACATACGTAAATGAATCTAAACAATTTCTCCAATTTACAATAAATGAACCAATTTTTGAGCAAATATAGCCTATGCTCATATTTAATTTGAATGAAACTTAAATTTCATAACTTAACAAATAATGTTAAATATAATGAATTGATTGAATTTTACATCAAGCATCAAAATCTTCAATTTTAAAAAAATTAGGACTCATTTCTATGTGACCAGGCTCGAACCAAATTTTACTATTTTTGCAACGAAGTATATCTTTTTTTGGATTTGTAAACATGTAGGAATTTTAGTTATTTTAAGTATTCTATATGACTAAAATACTCTTTATGATTAAAAATCATATATACATATACACACACACATATACATACACAATTCTAAAAAAGGAAAAACTTATAATTTACATATGCCTAGATTAACATGTTTATTAAAAATGCAATATATATATATATATATATACACACACACATGTTTTTTGGCTTGGGCTAAAAGATTATGGCTATAATATAGATACAGGATAGTTAAGATGTAAAATCATATCAAAAGCTGTAGGAAAAAGGAGTTATTTAAAGAACTCTTACATGTAGCAAAACGGACCGTAATTAGTTGAAATATAATTGTCGGAAAACACAAGTAAGGTACCACTAAAATCGGTGGTTTCGAAGAGCAAGAGCTATTTTACAATATAATTTGACTATTGCAATTGCCCAAGTGGGTAGCGGGGGGTATCAAGCATCACGGACACCACAGAATCAAATACACTTCAGGGGGCTACAGATTCCAGCGATGAGAATCATGTGAACGAACTGCACACGTTATACCTCAGAATATCAAATACACTGTAACAAGAATCCGAACAGATCCATACAAAACAAGTTATTAGCTAAAAAGGGGCAAAGACAACAAAACATACATGCAGCTACAACCTCAAAATAGTTCGAAGAGTATCACAAAGGTTCTGAATTGTTTGCTTCTCTTCTGCTGCTTGCAGCTCTTGGAGAGGCATCTCCTCGTAGCACCTGCGGGCAGACAGCAGCAATTGAAGCCATCAAAATAGACTCAAAAGATTGAAAAATGAAAATTGCAGTGATTGACAGACAGTATAAGGTGGGTAAGAAATGCTAGTCTCTTGAACCCAAGCTACCCAAATGGGAGATAATATCTTAGACAATGTCAATAAGATGTGAAATGATATCTCCAACATTATTGAGAATATCTGGAATAGCCGAAAATGTCAGCCTTCCATAAAATAATTTATCAGCTACCCACAAAAAGATATTATTGGAGATACCATCAAAGAAATGTTAATGATGCAAACATCTGCACGAAGTGCAACGAAGTTGCCGATGATAGACATACAAGACATGAAATAAATATGAGTTTCATACCTTTTGTGATAAGCTAAAGCTTGCGCCAGATTTAATAGGGTTGAACTTGTGGTCAATCTTTGATATACACTGGGAGGAAGAGGCATCTGCAGCATATATCACACAGAAATATTAAACAGACTTGACAAACGAACCTCCAAGCAGACTGGCTATGAGAAAGAAAAGAAGAATTGAAAAAGAAAATCTATGGCAACTGAACCTCGTTTTGTCCCCTGCGGCCTTTCTTAGCCTGTCCATCAGAACTAAAAAGCTCCTGAATTGCTTCAAGGCCAATGGTGCCACTGTTATTACGAGGCTCTTTGTCTCCAAAGATATTGTCTGACACCAAAGCAAGGGGAGAAATATCTGTAGCTTTCAAAAATGGTATTGGTACTGTATTTCCTGCTGCATAGATGGACCAAAGCTGCAATGGCAATAAAGCAAATAGTAAATCCATCTTTCATGCTGCATTCTTTATGGAGATTGATCTAGCATGGAAGACAGGTTATTTGGATGCCTGTTAAAAACTCTTAAGAGATCAGGATATCTGATCCATCCCCACTGCCTGCCCGATTAGGATCCGGGCAAACTAATGACACAACATAATAGAAATCTTATCAAGAGCCCTGAGACTGGACCCAAAAATGTAAGTCTGTGGTCCATCATATCCAGGCTCACATCCAGGTCATATGAATATGAAATGAGCAGCACTACAAGGTCAAGTTAACCTCAAGTTCAGTTAGCTGTTCTCCACTATCAATCAAGTTTATTGTACCACCATTTGTACACATGCAGTCCAACTGACGAGTGCATTGATTGATTTTCTGATTAAGACCTTTACTTGCTGTCATTTGAATATGGCATCTTGAAGCAACATAAATAAGTTGTGTGAACAAGGTTCAACATCCTTATGTGAAAAATTATACTACAGGAATGTTTCTATGTAACCCTTCCATTTTTAATATTTAGAAGGTTGATGAAAAATCCACTTCACCTATGATATTTAGCACCACTTGTATTACCATGGAAACACTTTCATTTGTCTAATATCGCTGTATCCAGACCCCGTCTACAAAAATGTAAAATCAACATAATAAAATGATTTAATGATAAATATCAATTTTTAAGTAGTATTTTCAACATCTAAACCATCTAAATTATCACTACTTCATGGATAAATGATTCAGTATAATATCACTACATTTCAATATATATGTGAATGGATCTAAGCATTTTCTCTAATTTACATATGAATGTAACTATTTTTGAGCAAATGTAGCCTATGCACATATTGGATCTGAATGAAACTTGGTTTTATAACTAAACAAATGATTTGCATTAGATTTTCCATCAAACATCAAAATCTTAAAATTCGAGGGGATTACATGCAACCGCTTCTATGTAACCCAATTACATAGAAGCAGGCCCAATTATACTATAGCTCTATTATCTTTTTTCCATTGCAAACACAATAGCTAGTTCTTTCTTCAAAAGGCTAGTGTATGTTATTTCTATCGCTGTGCAAAATGCAAGCACTTAGCAGAAAAGTGGCAAATTTTGTTAGTATAATAACCTTATCTTGCAATGCAAAAGCTTTCCGACCAATGGTTCCACTCTTCAAAGGATCTTTTTGACCTTGTAATGGAGAAAGGATGTCCATTTTCAAGCCCTGAGCAGGAGGTTCACATGAAAGCAATGTCCCTTGTATGCCTTGTGCATTCAGATCAGGCCCAGCCTCCGGAACGCTGTTCCTGCTTTTACCAGGCATTTCTTTCATCCTGACACAAAGTGCATTCTTGTTGAAATTATTTTAAATATATATATGTAGAAAGGTGACACAGCATATGTGAGTAGAGACAGCCACTGTTATTCTATTTCCACAACACACAATTGTTACAAGGGTCACAACAATGGCCTTCAGCCTATAAAACATGCATCATGAGATGCCATGCGGCCAGATAACACAAAATCAAGTTGCATCAACCAGTAAGTGGGCCACACATTTGGAATAAATTCCAGGTTTCTGCTTAAACCAAAGAAAGAGTTGTCTAGGAAGGACCCTCAAATGTTGCATTTGCATTGCAGCATTTCTAAAATGTTGACCCTGGAGAAGGAATCCTTTTGGAAGGCTATTCATTCTGGAAGGGAAGAGACAGTTGCTTTGAGAAACACTTGCATGCTTGATTGACAGATTCCCAGGACAAAGGGCACGATGATAGAGCAGTGGCAGTTAATTGGTAAACTACCAGAAAAAAAATCATGATAAAATGTCAAGGATTTTCGTGGAACACAAATGGAAACATGTGCCCTAATCTATTGACAATATATATTTTCTTATAGTGAACCTGAGAGTCAGGGTCTCGTCTCTCATGGAATCAGCAGTTTTGGCCTCACTATTTGTGGCTAGAACTTGTTCTGCAAAAGAAACTCCTTCTCCGATGTCAGACTTATCTGTCTCTGCTTCTCCATGAACTATAAAAGTACCAAAGCTACCTGTGAAAAGCATATATCTTCTGTGAGTGAGAAAAACAACTCTTGAGAGCTTTTCTATAAACCTCAATATAAGAACTTTAGTTTTATATATGCTGTCAGGTATTGCATAATCAGCTTAACATGTTCAACCAATGGCATTATAGTTAGTTTCTTAGTGAGTCACAAAGTGGAGCACTAAAATGATTACAAGCCAGACGCAGATGGGAGAGGATGATCTCCAATGATAGGCTCTTTTCTGTTGCAATTGATCATATTCCTGCTGTTTCGATGACCAGAATGATGACTAATTCCAATCATAGACTCTTGTGCTACCTATTCAGATTGATTGCAGTACTCGGTATAAAGAAACACAATCAATGAATTACAAAGATTGCTGGAGTACGCCTATGAAGAAAGATTTTGCAACCATGCAAATGCCTGTTGTATGAAGAAATCAAAAGCAAACTTGAAGATTCTGTTCCAGAAGCTACATTATCATGCAAATGGTGAAGAGGTAAGATTTAAGCAGTAAACATAATAGGAAAATCTGTAACCTGACATAAACATATAGATAGATGGATGGATTCATATAGAAAATTTTAGAGGATAAATAACAGATATCACATACCGGAAACAAATGTATCAATTGGCATGTGATCAAAAGTGATGAAAGGATGCACATGAATTCAAACACAAGTTTTATGGAGAATACAAGGTGTGGCCAAAAACTGAAAATGATCATCGATTAATGTTTTCTATAGAAGGAATTGAAGTAGCTCCAACAGATTGATATTGAAATGGGGGAACAATTGTATCGAAGGTCTCTATCAACCAAGCTTCCCCTCCAATCCTAGGACCCACCATCAATGCAACAACTATGTCGATATTTGCAATAGCATTTTTTTTTCCGAGACAAGATAACCAAAAACAGGAAGACCTTTCAGCAATATCTACTGCCAATTGCCAGAAGCAGAGACATAAAATTCCAAAAAGAAAAGGAAAATATATATATATATGTATAAAGAGAGAGAGAGAGAGAGAGAGAGAGAGAGAGAGAGAAGAAAAGAAAATTCGCCTTAATACCTTCTCCAGGGAACTCCATATCATGATTATTTTCTGAATGGTTATTTGTATGGAGTTCAATTGGATCTTTGTGAGACTGAATTTCCCAAGGTCTTGATGGAACAGTGTCTCCATAATCTTCATTAACATTTGGACTCTTCCCTTCCTCCAGCTGTGCTATTTAAAAATGGCATATAAAAGAGAGCATAAAGACACAAAGAATGAAAAGAATCAATGGAAATTTATAAAATTTAAAAATACAAAAAAAAAAAAAACTAGTACAGCGAGTCACAATCATACACCATCTGAGAGATTGCTTGTGGGAGCCTGAGCAGCCAATGTGGCCCTAATCTGCCTTGCTTTTTCAATCTTTGGCAATATTGTTGAAGCTCCCCATTTGCATTTCTCAATGAACTTGTGCTGCAAGTCAAAAAATCAACAGACAAATTACATCGTTTTGCATGCATAAAGAAAACAGTAAATCTAGATGAGGAAGTCCTCATGGAATTATTAGGTCACATCAGTACACGAGTAATAGGGAAGGCAGAAAACTTTGCAACTAAGCTTTCGACTCTTTCATAACAGACAGTACAACAATTTGCAAAATGATCATTTCAGACCAATTCGAAAACATTTTTTTTTTCAAAATTTTTTTTGCAAAATGGTTAATCTAGTTATGTTGAATCTATAAACCAATTTTTACCAATTTTAGAGATGTATATATGTGTATATTTATTTTGGATTTTTAAACATAGGGGTATTTTAGTCATGTTTCAACAATTTAAAATGACTAAAATACCCCAATGTTTAAAAATCCAAAATAAATATATACACATCTCCAAATTTGGTAAAATTTGGCTTATAGATTCGACATAACTAGAATAACAATTTTGCACAAAAAAAAGAAAAAAAAAAAAAAATTGTGCTTTAGGCTGGTCTGGAATGGCCTCATTTCAGAAAGCTCCGAAATGATCAGGGCTCTAACAATTTATAGCCAACCCTATTCGAATAAGCAAGAGCAGCATCAGAATATAGAGGCATCAAAGGGGAGGTGAGGTGAACTTGATATAATTCGAATTTGAAGTAATTGAAAGAATTTGGTATTTTTTTTTTTTTCTGTGTTTTGTGTCTTTTTCTTTTCGTTGTTTCTTCCTTTACTTTTTTCTTCAGAATGATTCACATCCTTGATTTTACATATATTCAGCCTTTTGTTAGGCATTAGTTCTATGGAAGCATGTTACTCAATGCACCATTAAGCTACTCCCTACTACTAGAGAAATTGAGCTACATCAAAAATTCAAACTTCACATTTTCCAGCAGATGATAATTATACAAAAGCTTCTACCTTCATCCCCATGCATAGGCACGGGTCAGTAGTTTGCTAAAACTTCTAAATTAACATTCAGATACACATGCTTCAAAAATAAGATAAAATAAAAGAAACTGATGCACATGCCTTTAACATCTCAACAGCGTTAGGACGTAAACGTGGTTCTTTTGTAAGGCATTTTGCAATAAAATCATGGAATACGAGAGACCTGAAACCAAAGGAAAAAAAAAAATAACATAATAAAAAATGATGTACTAAATAACACTAGTTACAAAACAAAAGAAGCACGCAAGCAACTCCTGACTACAGATGTCCTCATAACAATAAATCATCAACAGAAAAATACTGGCAATGAAGAAGACGAGGCAAGAGTATGTGGACTTGTGCATCTATATCCCAGAGAAATTGAAAGCATAAATTAAAATAAAAAAGGCATCCTGCAAAAAATAAAAATGGCAAGAAATGTAAATTTTGCAAAAATTTCGTTTGAATGATTCATTCTTCCATTTTTCCAGTTGGGTCACTGTACTGTTCCATGAAATTCTTTCCATGATCCTACAGGCAGTTATTGAACAAATTGGCCAGTTCTAATAATTTCCGCTAGGTTGAAGGTGCAATACTCAAGTATAAGAAAGATACACATTGGTGGTGTTTTAGATTTTTATTAGGTGATCCAGTTGATTGAGGGTGCCTGTATTCTATCATGTTTTTAATGGTAAAGTTGTCGTTGAGCTAATAAGCAGTCGTCATGCACCTACACTGACAAATTTCCTGTACTCTCTCTCTTCATTTTTCTTCTCTATTTCATGTTTCAGACTGATAGTGACTTAAAGATTAAAATAGAATTATCCATAAATTTTTGAGTTTTTAACACGGGTTTGATTTTGAGCAAGAGAAGGTTTTGAATTCAAATCCTCGCAGTAAGCAACATGTAGAAAAGGCAACCCAAAGCTTAACTACAGTGTCATCACATCACTAAGGCCAAAAGTGTAAGCAGTTAGTTTGTGATCTCCAGGCTAGAATGAGTGGTATTACAGTGTCTATAAAGAAGATCATATGGACATTGGGCAATGTACTAAATTATAAATTAAAGAATAATATTGCAAACTGTATTAAAAGATAAATAGATGATGATATGCCTTGCTATTAAATGCTCTAGATTGCAGAAAAATTGCTGCCTATGTGAATGATCCCACGTTGAAAGATTAGACTTGACTTCATCTATTAGTTCTCAGCAATTGAAACATAACTTTGATCTCTCAAACTTTTCACATTTCCATCACTAGAATGAGACATCTAAAAATAGGTATGGAGTTCCTACAAACATGAAGTTACCATTCATAAGAAAACATTTCTAATAAGGAATATAATCATGATATTTGGATACAATCTTATCTCTAGAAATACAGCATCGAAACAGACCATTTCTCCTTATCTTGAAGCATTGGAGCAGGCTCAATAGAAATCATGAACAGGACCTATCAACCCAAACAACTGAGAAAAGTTAAGATACTTCAAAAAGAAACAGAACCTTGACTAAAGCAGAAGATTTAGGCAGAAATTATACAAGAAAAGCAGAAAGAAGCAAAATAGCTACTGCAACAATTTAACCAGATTTCTTGTGCAGCTAGAATGCCCATCATTGTCATCACCATGTTAAGTTCATGAATTCATAGTTTTATGAAATATTTGTCCTAGCTGTTTGGAAACATGTAAAAGGGGAGAAAACAGGGAGAAAAAAGTAGAATCTGTAAAAGAGAAGGAAATTGGAGTGAAACAACAAGATATAGAGAATGGTTATTTTTTAAAAAAAATAAATAAATAAATAAATATAAAAAGGATAGGCATCTTGGAAGTAAAGATTCTAGCTAATGACTGAAAATATACGCAATGATGAGGAAAAAGTAGGATTTGTGGGTAGATGGGGATCAGTAAAAGGAGAAAATTTTATTGCCTCCCATTTTACAGATTACCAGAAAGGCCCTAAAAGTTATTAATAGACATGATCCACAAAAATATCAAGATAAAATGCGATGAGTGGAAGATATTGCCCAACAATGTCGGAAGAGATACGAATGGGTCATGAAATGCGCATGTGCAACAAGGAAATCTGTTATTATTGCTGCCAAGACAGGAGCAGTTATACGAGCTATATAAAAATACATTTGTTTTTAATAAAAAATAAAAAAAAAAAAAAGAAACCACCTATGTTACCCCTTTTTTTTAGATAATCTATGTTACCCAATTTTGAGAGTACAGTTCGGTTTTTATGGAAATGTAGTTACAATTTCAACTTTAGCCTTCATTCTCTAGCCTGATCAGTATGACTGCCATTACATTATCTAATACCTTGATGGTTACATGACTGGCATTTTGAAAGCACACAGAGATTATCAAATCTTGGTTTTAAGGGCAATCTCATTTCCAATAAATACTCAGCAAAACCAAATGTCAATTATGAGGATTACTACAAAGAAGAAATCCGGTTACAAAACAAACAAAGATTTAAGGTTTTCCATGAAAAAAAAAAAAAGGTCATTGTTTTCAAGAGTTTACCAGGAGCACTGGTTCCATAGTCCAATCATATGGACAAAGAGCATTGAAGAACCAATACAACATAGCAACAATAATAAATAAATAAATAAACAATGACAACAACAACAACAGTTATGAGGTGTCTAGGCACTAAGGGAAGAAAATGACATTTTGGCAAAATGTAAAGAAAGTTAACTGAATAAGGATAGAAAAGTAAACAGCAATGAAAGAAGGATGTGGTAAAATATGCTACTCAAAAGGAATATAAAGCAATTACTAACTCTCATTGGGTGCACAGTAGCCCTTGGTGGTAATCCCTGAAATTGTCAGATGCAAGAGAAGGAATAAACAATAAGAAATTAATTTGCTTCACCATAATCAAGAATCGCAATTGATCATAAGGAAAACATGCATATGTGAAAAAATAAATAAACAAAATTGGGCAGTGCAAATTATATTGGACCTAGAATAATTTTTTTATTCAGTTGTTGCACTTCTTTTGCCCCAGAGACTCAGACTCCCTTTTTTTTTTTTTTTTGGTTTGGATGGAAGCTAATGCTCTAAACCCCAAACCTCTTACCCACAAACGCGCTCTGGTGTCAACCACCTAGTCCTGCAGGCATTGACATACTCAAATTCCTGTAAATGTGAAATTTTTTTAACTAACATAAAGCCTCATTTGGGAATTTTGCACCATTTTTTTATTTTTTTCTCATTTACCAATAAATTTTCTGAAGAAAATAACATTAGATCCAATAAAAGCAATATCATCTTCTTCCAGGGCACTAATACATCCTTAATTACAAACAAAACAAACACTGTTCATGTAATCTAACTTCTGTACTAAGAAATTCAATCATTCTTAGACTAAAGAAATAATGCAATTGCAGCAGATTATTAATACGAAAATTAGATATCCTTTATAGAAAAATATATAATGTGTAGCATATTAAACCAAGAACAAACCTCTGCCATCTCAATTGCTGACACACCAAGGGCCCACACATCTACCTGCAAATTTTAACAATGTTACTTGGGAAACTTTCATATGTGAAAACTTTGGCAATGAAATTTTGCAACTGAAATGTGTAAGATACATTGCTCTCTTTTTTATCTCTTTCATCAACCATACAAAACCCACAGAATGTGATTTCATCCGATGAAGCATGATGTAATTCAACTCATGGTTTATTGTGGCCTGTCTTAGAGCCGCTTGGCTACTATGTAAGTCATGAATCACCCCAGTTATAATGTCTTTGGACCAAAATACCAAAAACGAGAAGGATTTCACAGTTACAGTTCAATCCATTCAACAGCAAAGACAGCTTGGCCCTTTTAGCCAGACATGAGAACAGGAACTCCAGAACACGATTCCTGTTATTATCTTGTTCTTTCTTTTTTTTAATATTTTTTTGTAATTTTATTAACATAGCACCATAAGGTAACTGGTTTTTTTCTCTTGACTTTATCATATCAGATGATTCAGATGCAAGCTTTTAAATATTTGGAATTACCAATGCTTCCTGATTTCTATCACATTTCAAATGAAAGAGACTACAAGAGAATTAAAAAATACATACAGCGCCTTTTTCGCACATGAAAAATAGGACCCCAATTAAATGTGATGCATTGCCCGTTGGCTCAACATGCGATGCATCCTTATATTTATTTTTTATAGTTTTTTTTCATAATTATGTTTTCCTAGGTATATTTAACCCATATACTAAGGTTCACCATTTTACAATATTTTTATATATTTCTTTTTTAAAAAAATAAAGTATTTAAGGGGTGAAAATGACTTAAATGCCCCTGAAATTGGTGGCTTTCAACAATAAAAAATAAATATATAAAAGTATTTTAAAATGGTAAAACTTGACATATGGGTCAAATACACCTAAAAAACATGCTTATGAAAAAAATTTTAAAAACAAATATAAGGATGCACATCTGTTGGGTTAGACCCCACATCCGATGCATTGCATATAATCATACGGGTGAAAAATATTGCAAAAAATATAAACAAAGGAAACCTATCTGCTTTTAACCCACCAAATTGCTTATTAGCATGTATTCATGCATGTCCAGGGTACAACTGCTGGCAGGACTGCTTACCTTAAATTAAAAATAATTTGCATATTATTAACATCAGCAAGTAACATAAACACCATCCATGATGACAGAACCAAAAGGAAGTAAGGTCAAATGCATTAAATAACAACACGATCAACTAGAAAACAATACCTTTCCATCGTATCGGTTTTCTTGAATGACTTCTGGAGCCATCCAATGTGGGGTACCAATAAACTATGAGACAAAAAAACAAAAGAATTTATTAGTGAAATATCAAGCACCCCAATCCATATTTGTATTTTTGGTTAAAAACACAAATGACAGAATAATAAATGCAAAAAACTTTTATTGACAATCCCTTGATTCCCTGAATACCAAAATGACGAACAGCCTATCACATATTTATGCTCTCAACTAAGAGAACAGTGTGCCACTGTTCCGGTTTCAACATTAACTTGGGAATGGAAATTAATCCACAAATAAAGCTTCAACAGGTGGAAAAAGTACAATTATTTACTTTTGTAATATGGTGCAGAGATCTTTGTTACTACTAATTACCACTGCTTAACTCCATTAATAGCAAAGAAGAAATACCGTGTTACGCTTTGACATTGTCCGAGTAAGCTGAGCCGCAACACCAAAATCACCTGTTCAGGTTATTGCCAACATATTTCACAGATCAATAAATTAGCCCATTTACACAAGCAATGCACAATCAACACAATAATAGTGAAGACACAGGCAATTCTGTTTGGCATATAACATGCTACAGGTGTAGAATGCAAGAAACTGCCTTGCATGCCAACAGCTGTTTCTATTTGTAATCAAAATTTGAAAGTCTCACTCACACATTTTCGTATCCAATATATGAGGATAATTCAGCCGGTAGACTATCAGCCTATCATCACAAGCAAGTTATTATTGCAATAAATAGCAAGAATAAATTATTATCAAACTAATTAAAGGAAGATATGCACTACAAATTTCCGCATTCTTCTTTGCTCTTGATTGCATGGAATAGGCTTATAAATCTGTATGCTAAGTGCCAGGGAGGAAAGCAACAAATCCATACATAATAACCAAGAACATGCAGCACAAAAAGGTTGTTGAAGGACATTCAAAACACAAGGATTTTCTTTTAACAGATGAAAGCAGGCACCCAACACTGCTCATGTAAATTGAAGTAGGACCTCAGAGAAGCTAAAATGTCAAGTTCAAAAGTTCCTAAGGTTTGTAATAAAAAAATTAAATAAAAAAAAAGTTCCTAAGGTTGCTCTTATGGAATCTAAAATGACTCTGTCTCAAGATTAACTTTCTATTGTCAAAAAACTGTAAACCTGCCAAATGCATGTGGCATACTATATCGAGATGAACTTACCCAGTTTTACTTCTCCTTGTTCAGTAAGCAAGATATTGCCTCCCTTTATGTCTCTATGAACTTTGTAAATGGAGTGTAAATAAGATAAACCCTACATCAAACAGTACCTCCAATTCATGAGTAAACGAAGATAGAAACATACACAACCATGAAGAATATAACAAGACTCCCAACTGTTGTGAAGCTGATACACCACAGCGTAAACCACTGCCTATCAACCCTCCCCAATTAATATTGGAAACTCAATAAAAGAAATGAGAACTCAACCATAAAAGAGTTCTCCATTATCTCAATTCACAAAACTAATTAGCAGATATTATCTATTTTACTACTCATTCTAAATAAGAAGGTGGCACCTTTAAAGCCTCTCTACAGATAAAAGCTATCTGATGTTCCTCCAAAGGCTCCTCGTTAACATTCATCAAATCAGCTACACTACCACCCCCGCAGTACTCCATTACTATCTGTCAGCATGACATTTAATATTCATGTAAGGCTACAGAAACCATATATTTGTGAATGTTAGTGTATAAGATGCACTCCAGAAGGACCAATGAAATTTATAAACAATAAACATGACATCTGCACGAATTAATGGAAGAATGAAATTTTAGTAATTTAATGACCATCAAACTCAGTTCAAAATAGGACTTCCAGGAATTAGGAAGGTTTTTAACATGAAACTATTGAAACCTTCTATTCAAAAAGGACTGACACAAAACAAGACTCAAATCCTAACCTTGAACAACTACAACAAAACCGCACAGATAAGATAATGTACTTGTCTGCCCAATCCAATGCTCTCAGAGCTGTAGCAAGTCAAAGGACTTTAATTTGACATAATTTTATGCAAAACTCATGACATGGATTAGTGGAATCATAACCACTACCAATATGGAAGTGTAAATAAGTATATGTATCACTGACAAAGACAAATGCTGCTGCGCGTATATGAAGGCAGATGAGTTCCATGACAACTCAAACAACTCAGAAAATTAACAAATTGAGTACAAAGTAGGGGAAAAAAAAAGGAGAAGAAATGATTTTCATCACCAACTCCTAGAAACAGAATGCACCTCGCATCAGTCGAAATAAAAATCCTAAGAACCAGGCAGAAATTAGCCTTTTCCTAACAGGTCATGGCATTTGATCCTGATAGGCAAAAGAAGCAATTGTCGAAATGAGAAGCCTCCATTGGCAATAGAAGTCTTCACCTATATGTATTCATGAATGAAGGCAACTTTAAAGGTGTGAGCAAAGGACAAAGTTCACAACTAATGAAGTATTTATTAGTGCTGCAGAGCAAGGAAATTTTAATCTTATTCCCCTGTTCACCTGGGATTTCATGGGTATTTGCAAGGTCTATCACCAGTCATCTGTGGAGGATTCGTCCTCTTTCTTGATGTCTGAGGCTTCCGAAGGACAGAAGATCAGATTCCAAAAGAGTGCTCCTCTCCAATTCGCTAAGGCATGATAAAAGCTGAAGCAGTATCACTGAATGAATTTATTCTTTACCTTTCTTTGTTCCCACTTACTTAATCCATTAGATAACTAATTGACATTCACTTCCATTCTTTTGCTCTTGCTTCTTGGTGGTAAATAATGAAGATTCTAACCAATTTTAAATTTTAGTAATAACATGTAAATGCTTCATTAAGATCATTTTCTGGCTTAACTGCAAATATTCCATATTTCAATGAATGATTGCATTGGTGGGATTGGCAATGACAGACAAAAAAGCTAAAATCACAAAGAGCTAGAAAAGAGAGGAAGAAGAGAGAAGTTGCAATTTTGAGGTAGAAAGATCTGACTTTTCAGTTGCATTAATTGAGACATACCCAGAGGTATTCATCTGCTTGATAGCTTCCAAAGTATCGAACCACGTTCGGGTGACTACACTGTTGCAACATCTCAATCTCCCCACAAATGTCTTCGTATCCCTCCTCCTGATTGTGATAGATTCATCAATACAGCAACTACGAATGTTTCAAAAAAAGCATACATCATTACTTAAATTTCACAATTAATTATACATCGCAAGATTTCACAAGCATAACTACATACCCCTTCACTCAATGATATCACTTTGATTGCAACCAACTCTGACGTCTTTATATCTCTGGCTTTATAGACAGCACCATACGAACCCTTTCCTACCATTTACTCTCCAAAAATCACGTCAGTTCTAAATGTCATAATTTATAGAAGAAGAAGAAGAAGAAGGAGAACAGCAACAACAATAAAAGATGGCTAGAAGAAGAACAACAACAACCACAACAACAAAAGATGATTACTTTGCCACGTCCCCAAAGGATGGTTTAGATTGCAGGAAAGAGAAGTAAAAACTTTCCCTTGTTTGGGAGAGTTAATGGTGTTTGGGGAGCAATATAAGCATTAGATTTCAAAAGTCATACAAAAATTTATAGAAGAGTGCTGCAATCACAATGCATGGGAAAGGAACAACAAAAATCAAATCTTGTCACTACACAGTTCAAATTCAAGTCACCCACCTAATTAAGCTAGAAGAAGACTGCAATCACGAAGCAATGGAAAGCACGAAAAGTGAAATCTTTTCACTAAAATGGGTTCAAATTCAACTCACCTAACTCATTAAGCAATTCATATTTCATCGTCGGGTCTTCCCTCGTGACGCTTTCTGGAACAGACCCAACTGACATCTTCCTCGCCGGAGACTGCAGTGTCGGCCAATTCTCCTCGTTCCTCCTCTCCCATCGGAACGATGGGTAGAACCCATGGACGCCGGTCCGCCGAATCACGGTTCCTCCAGCTCCAGAATCCCGAATGCTCCCGCGCCCATCGCCCAATGCCCCCTTCGACTTTACTGTGGATTTCACGACGAACGTCGAATAAGTGTCTTCGTCAGGCGGGATCGCCCGAGAGATAGGACGATGGCGATCCGAGAGGAGAGGATTGATGGGGCGACGAGGGAGGGTGTTGCGGTTGCGGCGGACAATGAAGGTGCCGGAGGAGGAGGAGGCTTCAGGGTCGTCTGCGTCGTCGTAGTCGTCATCATCGGGGGCGGTGCCGAAGTCTTTTGGGAGGCGTTGGAGGAGAGGGGGAAGGGAAGAGGAGTCTTCATCATCATCTTCTTCTTCTTCTCCTTTGGAAGGTTTGTAGATGGTGGTGGCGTAGATGTCAGCGTCGTCGGCGTTGGAGGCGAGGTTCTGGTCGTTCTCGGAGGATGAGGAGGACGAATGGTGGATGACAACGGTGGAGTAGAGGTCTGATTTGGGCCGAGGTCTTCGAGAAGCAGATGGAGGTGGAAACGCCATGAGGATTGCAGAGGAGATGGCAAAACGAGGAAGACGATGGCGAAGGCGAAAATGCGGAGTGAGATGCGTTCCAGCTGCCAAGCTCAGTCAGTCATACTCACAGGAACGAGCCGGCCCACCCGGACGTTAGGTAGTTTTGGATCGTTGGCAACTTGCGGTCTGGGCTTCTTACGGGTCTCTCGCCGCCCTTTTCAACCCATCCACCTGCAAAACGGAGCCCATTACTTATTTAGGGTGTGTTTGTTTGGAGCCAAAACTTGTCAATTAAAACTTTTCAACCCAAAACTTTTCACTCTTCATAACTACTC
>JAXCLR010000092.1:6237930-6268899 GCA_035584095.1 Annona squamosa | reverse complement strand
TCTTATTAGTAATATTTTACATAGTTTAGATATTAAAATAGTACTTAAAAATTAATTTTTTGTATCAAAGGAAAATTTGGGTACACAAAAAAAATTTCAAACAAAAACATTTTAGTCTAAATTTTTCACTCTTCATGATTCTCCTATTTTTAATTATTTTTTATATCTTTTTATATAACTATCTTACTTTTCAATCATTTTACGTAGCTATTTATGTAACTACGAGCATGATCATGTGAGTTTAAAAGCCCAAACATTACATCTATTTGGCATTGGGAAACTCACATTGGAGGAGTGCGCAGCCATTGAATGGAAACAAACTTAACATTTCACTTCAAGTCCCCATGCAAATTTTTATTTATAAGGTGTTTGTTTATATAAAAAAAATATTTCAAATTAAAACTTTTTACTTTTCATAATTATCATATTTTTTATTATTTTTTTACTTCTTCCGTACAACTACCTCACTTTTCAATCTTTTTACACAACTTCACATGCATTTTAAAAATGAAAAAGAATTTGAGTTATGCTTGGAAAGCTGATTTTCCTAACAGATCTCTCTCTCATCTCTTATTTTCAAATCCTGAGCTCTCCTTTATGAATCGTAGGTCCCTGGTGTCTCTCTCATTTCCCTCATCTCCCTCCACCGAAAACTCTAGCGAAGGAGGACGCCAGTTGGCCGATGATGGGAAGCAACTCAAGGTGATCGCCATCTAAATCATCCATTTTTCGATAGTTGGAGAAGTTGTCAAGCGGGGGAGAAGAGGAAGGAAAAGATGCCGATAGAACTGCCGAGAAGATTGGCTTTCTCAACAGACACTTGGCCTCCTTTCTCTATTAAAGAGGTCGTTCTTTGCTGTCTTCCCTCTTTTCCAAATTACTGGCCTTCTGAGGAATTAGTAGCATAGTCTGATTTTTCTTTTTGAGGCTGATATGGAAGTTGAAGAGTTGGCAAAATAGTGCGTGTATCACCTAGAGCTGCTGGGTTTCTGCTGCTTGAAGAAGCCCAATAGCTTGTTTGCAAAAATGAATATATGTGGAATTATTAAGCAAAACCTAGAACAATTGAAGAATTGGGTATTGGTGATCTAAGATTAGCCACTTGAACAAACCCCATATAAGTCCATTAATGCAGAAGAAAGATTTCGTTCTGAAGCTTGGCTTCGTTGAGAATTCAAATGAGATGAAAATGGCATTAAGGGTCTGCCGTGGCAAAAGCATTGAACTACAAGAAAGATTTGACAGCCTTGTGGAAGTGAGATTTAAATGGAATGATGTCTTTCAAATGATTAAAGCTACCCCACAGATTTTGAATCAGTCAAGGGATTTGATTGAGAAGAAGATCGATGTTCTTGTTAACTATGTTGGTTACCCATAACATTCATTAATTACATTTTCATTTTATTGGTCATGTACAATCGGGAGGGTTAGAACAAGGTTTCTGATGTATAACTGACTTCCGAATGAAGGAAAGGCGAGGCCTAGATTAGCACTGAGTTCAATTCTTGCATATTTAGACAAAAAATTCATGTTTATGACGTATTTTACCAAAGGGCCCGGATGTCCGGGAAAATTTCAAGAAAGAATTGTTTTCAGATTAAGTTGTCTGATCCTAAAAAATCTAAATTAGGACAAAGATGAATCGAATGCATATTTTTGGGTTATGCAATAAATAGTAAAACCTATAAATTAGGGGTGGTAGAATCTAATAGTCCAATTTAACAAAATACAATCATTGAATCCAGAGATGGTAATTTTTATGAAAATAATTATAAATATATTCCGAAGCTTGGTAACAAAAATGAAGCTCTTTTCAATCGTTAGATAAATTTATAGGTGATTATTCTAGATTTGCAAATAAATCTATAGAAGTGATAATGAAAATGTAAGAAGAAGTAAAAGAGCTAGGAAAGTTAATTAAATCACTTTGGGCCTGATTTTTAGCTATACCTAATAGAAGGATCCATGGATAATATAAATGAGAAACATATTATTATTTTTCATACCAAAGGAGATCCATCTATTTATGAAGAGGTCGTGAAATCTTCAGATGCATTACATTGAAAAGAAGTTATCCAAGATGAAATGGATTCATTAATGGAAAATGAAATTTAGAAGTTAGTTAATCTACCACTAGGATCTAAACATATAGGTTTCAAATGAATTTTCAAAAAGAAATTAAAAGTTGTTAGCTCAATTGATAAACTTAAAGCAAGGCTAGTAGCTAAGGGGTTTAAACAAAAGAAAAATATAGATTTCTTTGACACCTACACTCCAATAGGGAGAATTTCAACCATTAGATTTTTAATGGCCCTAGTTTCTATCCATCACCTCAAAACTCACTAAATAAAAACTTCATTTCTAAATGGAGATTTAAATGAAAAAATTTATATTGAGCAACCTAAAGGATTCATAATGCTTGGATAAGAAAAGAAATTTGTAAAATAATAAAATCTTTATATGGTTTAAAATAGGAATCTAAGCAATTGCATGAAAGTTTTGATCAAGCTGTGTTATCAAATGGTTTAAATTCAACCAATCAGACAAATGTATTTATAAAAAATTTAATGTAAATAAAGGTATTATTATTTGTCTGTATGTGGATAATATGCTTATTTTTGGAACTGACATTGATATTATTGAAGAAACTAAAATCTTTTTGTTAGCTAATTTTGTATATAAAAGATATGGGCAATGTAAATGTTATTCTTGGCATTAAGATTAACAAGTATGGTAATGTTTTTTCTCTTTTCTAATCACATTATATTAAAAAGATACTCAAATAGTTTAACCATTTTGACGCTAGTATAGCCTCAACTCCTTTTGATCTTAACATTAAGTTGTGTAAAAATGATGAAAGATCTACAACAGAGTTTGAGTATGCCAAAGTGATTGAAAGTTTGATGTATGTCATATATTATACTCAACCAAATATTACTTATACCGTAGGTATACTTAACAAGTTCACTAGTAATCCAGGACATACACATTGGAATGTAATTTATAGGGTATTAAAATAGTTAATGAAGACCATTCAATGATGAATCCACTGAATTAGAAGGGTACAGTGCTAATGCAAGTTAGATCTTAGATATCGAGGAATCCATGTCTGCTAATGGTTGAATCTTTATCCTTCGAAGATTTGCTATTTCTTGAGTTTCTAAAAAGCAAACCTAAATTACATATTCTACTATGGAATTCGAGTTTCTTGCCTTGACTTCAGCAAGAAAAAGAGGCAGAATGACTTAAATTTTACTTATTAAAATTCCCATTGGCCTAAATCAGTGTCTCTTATTTATTTGCATTGTGACAGCGAAACAACTCTATCAAAGGCATACGATAAGAGTTATAATGTTAGGTCAAGATATATTGCATTAAGGCATATATATTGACTTTGTAAGGTCAAGTAAAAACTTAATAGACCCGCTTATGAAAAGCCTTACCCAAGAAGTGGTCTAGAAAACGGTAAAAGGGATGAGACTTAAATTCATATGTAATGAATTGCAATGACTGAAACTTAACTCTAAACTTATAGCCTAAGTCTGAAGTTTAATGAGCAAAGTAAATTATTTTGCTTGTAAGTACTAGTTATATTTCTTTATTTTTGCAACCTTCAGGCAATGCTTAGTTCTTATAATGTATTTATGACATTAGGTGTATTATGCTTTTAATGGACCTAAAATTATTGTGCCAAAATGTTTAATTACTGGGTAAATAGATCGACCTATATAAGTATTGAAAGTGAAGCCGCTTCTATTTTTAGAGTGTGTGAGTTTGCTCTTAGCTACTCATAAAACTAGAATACTAAGACATGGCTATAATGTGCCACCTTTACAAGCATTTGATATAATTAGAAATCTTGTATGTTGGATATGTCTGATCTATCAGATGGGGTCAATAGTTCAAAGCTCTAGCTAGTATATACTTCGATAGATCATAATGTATTTTCACTAAATGAAAGTCGATTCTATCCCACACATTTAATTATGTATAAGATTTCCTTAACTTGAATGGAGTTGATTTTAATTTTGAAAATGGTGAGGAATGTTGAGAATTTTCAAATATTAAAATACGTTATATAATAGAACCAGCAATCCACATTTGGTAGCAGTTATTCAGCGCTGTTTTTTATCTTTAAGTGTGTTTTTAAACATGAATGGTTGATGAATGTGGGTGAACGATTCATGAGTTCTTCAATGGAAACATTGCTTTGAACATTTCATTTCTATGTGGCAAAATTTGGAGTTTCAAGATCAGTAATCTTAGGTGCTTCAGTTATATGCAAGGCTTATATATGGGTTGTACGTTCTTGCGTAGGTGGTTGCTTAGAGGACACAATCAAGTGCTCACAGCTGTAATGTTCTGCTCACTTTCTCAGCAACTTGCTCGGTTACTTTCTTACTTTGTGAAATTATTTTCATTTGTTTTATCAACTTTGTTCGTAACTTGCTATTTCCAATTCTAAATCAAGTTTATTCTCTTTATATCATGGGGGGGGAATTGTTATAATCCTAAAATAGTTGTAAGAGTGCAAATATTGTCTTAAGAAAAGTGACATCTGTAACCCGCTCGGAGGAAAAACCTATTTCCAATTTGCACATTTTTCGCTTTCATTTAGTTTTCCCTTATTTCCAAGTACCCGCCCCAACATATTATTGGCAGCAGTAAGAGAGAAACGGATGGTGGCGATAACAGTGATGGAAAAGAAAAAATGAGTTGATGATGATGGGGTAGAGAACTTTCACCTATTTCCCTAAATCCTTGCATGGTAGTGGCATTCATGGCCATAGCCAAATCAGGGAGATGGCGGACCATTTCATGCGCACCCCATGTAGCTTTTTTTGGAGAAAAGATATGAAATGGAGGTAAAAATATAAGAAAAAACTAAAGAAATGGAAGAAAGATATGAAAAATGAAAATTTGTGAACTTTTCTAGACAAGGGAAAAGATACGTTTGTCCATCCAATTACTTGATCTTGATTTTGATGGGATATAAGTAACTCTTCAACTTAGATTGATGATGAGGAGTTTTTGTGGCTAAAAAAAGAGTTGGAATTTACTCTCTAAATTTTGGGCACTAACAGGAATTGGAATGGCACCATAAAAATTATTAAAAAAATAAGGACATTTCAAATAGGAATAGGAACTGCTCGAAGAGGTCGGCAATCATGCATACGAGAGGGGGCTTAATTGACAACTTGCTTATTATTGAAGAGAATCATCCAGAATTTCTCATAGCAACAAAGAAAGGTGTTGAAGAGGCAATAAATTAAAGAAATAAAGATGACCTTGTTGGACGGTGGGGGGCAGCAAAGGTGAGATCTTGGAAGAGCCAACTACTTGGAGCTAGAATCTACCGAGATCACATAGTCATTGAGATTCCCTTCCATTGTGTGGATCTAGAGCTAAGTGTCGACGTTTTGAATTTAGATAGCTTTTATAATAAGAATTATATATCACTGTCACTACTTGGATCTACAAACCAAGTAGTATATGTGTACAAAGTAGTACGAGTTGAAAATCCAGATACAAATGTTTACCTCACTTGTATGGTATACATCTATCTGTCATCTTCCATCAGCAATAATCACCATCATATTCATGTCAACAACCCACCATCCTATATCATCACCGCCACAAATATTCCTCATACAACTAATAAAATTATTGCTTCTTCCTGCAAAATCATCATTGATTGTGGCATCTCACCATCTCCAATTATCATTGATGCTTCCCCTTTTTAGATCCTACTAAAAGAACCCATCATCTTTGAGCAACGAAGGCCATTACATCTTCCCAACTAGGCAAAAAAGTGTAAATAAGATGTGCACAAGGTAGGTGACATGGCACGACAATGGGTGAGGAGTGTGACAATCAAGGTTATCTAGTGATTTTTCCCTAATGGGGGAGTGAATTTGTAAATAAATAACCGGTTAGTAACGATGTTAGTTCTATACTTATAGTTCATAGTTGTGACAAGTGGGAGCATGTTGTATGTGTTTGTTATGAGATAAATTAGTGTAAATGGTTCTATTATGTTGAATTGAATTAAGAGTTATGACAGATGAATATATGAGATGTGAGTTATGTTGTGCATTTATGTGATTGGTTGGTTATATTTTTTAGTTCATGATTTAGCTTGTTTGGATATTAGAATACAAAGGTACAAGTGATGGGTTAGATTAGGATTAGTTAAATGCTCTGACTATCAATGGCCTTGCAGAGTTTGTATAGTAGTCAAAGGGATATCATTAAAATGTTTTGTATTTATGCAATTTGTTTATGGGGGTTGAAACAACGGAAAGACCATCAAAATGGCCAAGTAAACAAGCTTATAGCAGCATGACCCATATGGTTAACCACACGGCCCATGTTACTCATATGATGTGGTATGGTTACCAATACAACCCATGTTTTAGGCAAAGAACATTCAATACGAGATAGAGGATCACATGGGCTTGTGTGGTTAATTACATGACCCATGTTGTTTTCGCGAATTATTTTAAGTAGGGGTGCAAGCCACACCATTTGTTTCATTTTTTTCCTTCTTTTTTTCCCTTTTCTCCATCCCTTTTCTCAAACATCAACCCAAGCCTAAACCTTTATAAAGGCATTTCAAATTACTTTCAAGATCATCAACTTACACCAAGGTCTTGGGATTTAGAAGATTGAAGCTTGATTTTGGGAAAATCTTGATTTAGGCGAATAGATATTTTTTTCTCAAATTAGTTATTAAATTTTATTCTAAATAGGCTATAGAGATTGTAGAACAAGCACCACCTGATCTAGATAAGTTAAGATCATGGGAGATTAGGGATTATGACAGATATCTATGGGATGGATGGTATAGGTGTAGTTTTTCATCATAAGAGTGCGTAGTCTTGAACTTGGTTGATTTGGTATGAAAACTAGGGGCTCCTTTGTAATGTCTATCATATATTCGATGAGGTGCCACTATAAAAGTTAGTATGTTAAAGTTATGAGCGAATTTACATTTGACTTGCTAAATGATGTGTGGCTTGTGCCACTTGTCTTTATGCATATTTGTTTATGTTGTTTGGGAATTTAGTGTATGGGCATGATCAAGATCCATTGGCATTACGCATTCAAGAATTGGTATTATGTGTAGAGGAATTACTTGGTTCCATAGAGCGATCTATTTGCGGTTCCATAGAGCTATCTATTTGCGGAAGCATTACTTTGTTGGATAGAGTTGTTCATGATACTTTTTATTAATGTGAGGATAGAGTTATTCTTGACCCTCTATTGACATGACGATAGGATTATCATGACCCTTAATGAACATGCAGTTGTAACACATTCACATGAATTTGGCTTTGGCACCACACTTGGATGCCTTATTATTAAGTTGCATTCTTGCACATTCTTATGGCACATGCATTAATAAATTATGATTTGATTTTCACTTTATAGTGACCATTATCTACTTACTGAATTTGCCTAAACTCATATGTTTTACCGTGTATTTTAGATGATAAGCTAGGTAAGGGAGCTTGAGATGGAGTCAAGAAAGAGCCCAACCCTAGGGTTGCATCGTAGTGGACTTTGCGGCTTGATTTCTTTATAATAACTTTCTAACTATGGGTGTGTTTGTTTGGAGCCAAAACTTGTCAATTAAAACTTTTCAACCCAAAACTTTTCACTCTTCATAACTACTCTACTTTTTTAATTATTTTTCACATTTTTCTATACAAACTACCCTACTTTTCAATCATTTCTACACAACTACCCATACAACTAACCTATCTATTTTAACTTTATTCTCTTTACTCTCCATCATTACCCCTATTATATCACATCATTTTCTATCAATTTGACAACTTCTATCTCTAAAACTTTTCATCAAAAGTTTTACCTCCAACTTAGGGTGTGTTTGGGAAGTTGATGAAAAGTTTTTTATGTAAAACTTGTCAAATCAGTAGAAAATGATGTGATGTTGTAGGAATAATGATGAGGAGTAAAGATAATAAATTTAAAATAAATAGGTTAGTTGTATTGGTAATTGTGTAGAAATAATTGAAAAGTAGGGTTGTTGTATAGAAAAATGTGTAAAAAAATAATTTTAAAAATAATAATTATGAAAAATGACAAGTTTTAGATCGAAAAGTTTTAACTTGACAACTTTTCTAAATTGCCAAACACACCCTTAATTTATGCGCTAATTTGAACGGAGGGCTTAAGTGCTGCGCGCCGCGTGGGACGCTCATGCGTCCAGCCGTACGACTCATTTTTTCATAAACATAAAGAGTTAGACATATTTAATTTATAAATTAAATTTTACTATTTTTAAATATTTTTAAGTATTTTTTATTTTTAAATACAGTAATAGTTTCATAATTTTTGAGTCAGAAAATTATGAAAATATCTCTATATTTAAAAATAAAAAATACTTAAAAATCTAAAAATGGTCAAACTTGATTTGTAGATTAAATATACCTACATCTATATGTTTAAAAAAATATAAAAATATATTTTTGGGATGCATGGAGGTCCTCTTTGAAATATGATTACTAATTTATACTCATATTTGTAGATATTAACATACATTTATAAAAATAATATAGATATCCCCATATTTTATTTTTAATTCCAAATATGACAGCGTGGTTAAAAGATGATAGAAGTAAAATGAAGTTACAGCTTACGGTATTTCTTTTGGTAAAAGTAAAAAGAAACTACTCTAATTAAATATTTAAAAAAATCAACAAAATTATATTAAAATACCAACTAAAAGTAGACTCAATCACTCATATGCTCACACACAATCTTTTTCAAAAGAAATGACAAGCACAATTTTGGCATTTAAAAATTTTTACCACATTTTTTTGTGGAATCTAGTGGTATTGTGATTTTTAGAATTTTGAGGTAAAATATGTGTCCATTATGCCATTTTTATAAAGGCATGGTCATATATGTAAATATGAGTATAAGTTATGATTATATTTGATATTAACTCTTACTTTATTTAAAATTTTACTTTCCAATCCATTCAAGTGGGATGGCCCGATTATTCATGTAATAATATTATGATAAAGATCTTAAACCGACAATCTAATTAATATGATAAATATTTGTGGCTTATTTATATTTATTTTTAAATAAACTAAATTAGCACACCCCTACTAAATGCATGTGCTAAACACAATGGATGAATCCAATTTCATCAAATAATGCATGGGTCCACTTGAATTGTTCCACTTTTTAACTTGTGTTTATCTATTTATAAATTTAAAGAAGCTAAGGGCTTAATTGGCCTTAATTTGGTGGAAAATTTTTCAAACGAGTAGGAATTGATATAATCTAGCATGGATATTATGGATAATGAATTAATGAATATGATATAGGAAACAAGGGTTTACATTCATAACACCATAATTTATGTGAAATTGCAAGTGTATCACTACTTTTCACAAAATTACATACATAACTACATAATTTGTTTGAAATTACAAGAAATTACAAGCATGGACTTTTCTACAATTTCATTAGGATTCCATAAATGTACCATAAAAATTTTAAGTGAATGATGAAATTACCCCTAAACAAAATCTTCATCATCTTCCAAATAGGAAGTGATGGTTGTTGTCTGGTTGCCACTTGAACGCCATCGCTAATGTCTACAACTTTACAATTTGGGTTGTCCATTTAAACAAGAGCAAATAAGTCAATTGATGATTATCTTTCCTATAGCCATCCCCTATAGATCCAATGAGCCACAATCAACACTATTATCTCCATCTTCTTCTCCATATTCGACTCCGATAATCTTTTTTCTTGTGATTCAAGTCGATTAATGTTTTTACTAGAAAAATCTCCAAACTCGAGGAAGTTACTATCATTATTAAGTAGTTTGAGACTAGCAACTTCAAAGGAGGATGCCGGAGAAAATGATTGCTACCACCAAAATCAATTAAGATTGATGTTGTAAAAAGTGCAAATCCCTTTCCATTTCCTTCTTATTAACCATTTGAACAACTTGTAATGAACATCAGTAGATACTAGTGATAAATCTAAAGCAAGAGAATTTTAAGCATGCTAATAAATTTAGGAAGATCAATGTTAGGAGTCCAACAAAAGACTCATCCATGGCTCCTCCATGTGCGAAGCAAGCAGTAGCGGACTCCAAGTCTTTAGAAGCATCCATTTCTTCAATAGCAACCAATTGTTCATCCACCTATTCTCTTGCATGCTAACCACATCAACTACACTGCTAGCCACTTATGTGTGTGTCTATATATACATGCATTCATTGTTTCTAAAAAAGATAAAAGGAAAAATCCTTTTCAGCAACATTACCTCCTTTCCATTTCCTTGTTTCATTCTTTTCAGCTTTAAACATCTTTATAGTATCATCTATCAACAAAAATATATTCATCACTTTTTCTTTCTTTCCAACTACAGCTAAAAATACCTCACAAATTACTACTACAAACTCCAAGTTCTCATTTCCTTCAAATTTAAATGTTACCAATTTACTTGGCTTCTTAATAGGCTATACAACTTCTTCACAATAATATCTTGAGGGTAAAAAGAGAATTGAATCCAGATTACACCTCATGGGCATGCACTAACAAGTTAGTAAAATTTTGTATCATTAAAACCCTCTTTGAAGATGTTTTGAGCTATATTATGAGTTTAACAACTGCAAATGAGGTATAAAAAGCTTTAATTAACCATTTTATGTAATGTTTCATTATATGAGAATTTGATCTTCTTACCCGACTTCAATTTTTTATCAAAAAAGTAAATTAGTACCTATTTATTTACTAGAATTTAAGTTAATATGTGACCGACTTAATGTCATTAGGAATAAAATGTTCAGGCTAATTAAAGGACATGAAAATAGCCATGAGGCTTTTAAAACTTCCAAGTTTTGTCCTCTATTACCTACATATGTAGAAATTGTCCCATAATTTCAAAGCTATAAGCTACATGCCATCAAGTTTTGTCCTCTCTAGTCAATATTATTATATTATTTGTTACCAATAATAGCGGACTATAGTCTTATGTTTCCCAACAATGTGAGTCTTCAACTTGACAGTATCCAAGAGGATATGATGGAAGAGTTAGCTTCACTTCAAGAGGTTGTGGGTTTCTTCACACTAATATACAACAACAATATTTTTTCTTTCAAAAATGGACTAAACAACCCTCACAACTGCATGACTTACCAAGAGTTCAAGCACATATACAAGTTCTTTACAATAATAACAACCCATGTTACCAATCTCTTCTTAATTTCAGCAGTTAAGTGGCTCTTGATGGCTCAAAAATAATCTTCTAACCAATTAAAGCAATTTTAATATGTCGAATTTGTAAGAAGAAAAGTCATGATGCTATGTGATGTTGGTTTCAATTCAACAATAGCTATCAACAAGAGGATATTTCTCAAAGCCTTTTTGCTTACACATGTCTCAAACTTTTAGAATAATAATTAGCATCCTGACACGAGTATCAATGCTTGCATAAGAGTCAATGCAAGTATTCTTTCTAATCTTAGATATTATAATGGAGATTCAAGAGTCATGGTTAGAAGTGGTCAATCATTTTCAATTACATGTGTTACATCTAAGAGGAGTGATCCTGTTAGCTTGGGCCAAGTAAATGTCTTATTTAGCCCAGCTTAAAAAACTTATTTACAACAATTTTTTATTTTTTTCCGTGTAATTGTTTATCTAAATGTATTTAACATATAGACCAAGTTTTACCATTTTTGAATATGTTTAACTATTTTTTGATATTTTTAAACATTTATGTGTATATATGTATTTAAAATACCCTTATTTTTAAAAATCTGAAAAAATATACACACATATCCAAAAATGGTAAATTTTGATTTATATATTAAATATACTTAGATAAATAAGTATATAAAGAAAAAAATTTAAAAAGTTATTTTAAATAGGATTTTTGAGGGCTAACATGATCATTCCTCTAGATCTAAACATATTGAAAAAGCCTTCAATTCTTTGTCGTTAGAAGATATTTTAATAGTTCCTAACATTAAGAAAAATTTATTATCCATTTCAAAGCTCATTTCAAATTATCCATACTATTTTGAATTTAATAACTCTGATTTTTTAGTCTAAAACATTAGGTTCTTCTCAAGAGCAATCATGATAATGTCCTATATAAGCAAGCAACGAGATCATTGATCTTAAAATTAGACTACAGATGAGTATGACATAACATATTAACTCACTCAACTAAGGAGTCTTATTTAATGCGCCTAGATGCACTTAACTTTAGTGCATCCGAGTATATTTAGCCCATTTTTCAATATTTTTTTAAAAAATGTTCATAAAACTGTTAATTTAAGCGTATTTAACATGTTATCAATTTTTACTAATTTTGAAAATTTTCATATATTTTTTAGATTTTTAAAAACTATAGCAATTTTAGTAATTTAAAATTACTAAAATGTCACTGATTTTAAAAAAATTCAAAACAAATATTTAAAAATCTTCAAAATCATTAAAAATTGATACACATGTTGAATACACTTAAATTAACAATTTTAAAAAAAATTCAAAAAAAGTAAATAATGGGTATTTGCAACTAGGTGCACAAGATCATGATCCCTTAACTAACAAAGTGTTAAATTTTTATAACATCACTAGCTAATTACAGTTTATAAAGCAACTACTAGCCTTTGCCAAAATTATCAACTACGTAAGAATTGAAAACTTTCATTCATTATAGAAGGCATACTTATATTTTCACCATTACAAATTAAAAGTCCACTTTGATCTCCTTCTATTCGGTATTGTTTCGAAATACTGGTGGATGATTTTTCTCAATTTTATTGATTTTATCCTTTAAAAAGGAAACTTGACTTTTATGTATATCTATTTTCTTTCATAAGATGGTCTCAATCTAGTTTATCACAACCCTTAAAATTTTCAATCTAATAATGGGGAAGAATTTTCTAGCAGTGTTTTATAATATTATTTAGAAGAGCATTAAATTTTGGTCAATCCTTATGTACATACGCTCATGAACAAAATAGAGTTACTAAATGCAAACACAAGCATATTGTTAAGACCGGTTTAGCTTCTCTTTTTTTCACCTCCATGTTTTATGTTACTGGATTAATGCTTAGCTATTGTTACATATGTTTTTAATAGACTTCTTATGTAAAGACTTTTTCTTGAATAGTCTCGATCTAATGCTTTTTCACAAGAATCTAAACTACAGTTCCTTTCAAGTTTTTGGCTTTCGTTATTATTCTATCCACATTGTTATATGCAAATAAATTTGATCATCGTTTTCTACTCTCTGTGTTCTTAAGTTGTAATGACAACACAAAAGTTATCATTACCTTCATACTAAAATAGGTTAGGTATATACTTCTCATAGCGTATCAAAGTAAACCATGTGTCATTTTCTTATCAATGAAGTCCTCTCATGGTGATGATCAAGTTTTTCAAAAATCCTACATTTTTAGAAGCATTATGGGTGGTCTTTAGTATTTTACTCTTACACGACCTAATCTATCTCTTATCATGAATCTTGCTTATTAGTGACTGACTACTCATAATGTGGCTAATTTTTTACTTCTCAAGTGCATCCTATGTTACGTTCATAGTACTTTAGACTTGGGCTTATAGTTCTTTACCTAAAGTTCTTTTGATCTTTATGCTTTTTCTTGTACCAATTGGGCTAGATGTTGTACTACTAATTGTTCACTAGTTATTGCATCTTTTTAGTATCAACTTCATTTCTTGGAATACTAAGAAGCAACCTGTTGTTGCTCGCTCATCCACTAAAGCTGAATATCTAGCCTTAGCTTCTACTGTAGGTGAACAGACTTAGGTCTCTTATATTCTTTATGATTTTGGCATCACTCAATCATGATCATCACTACTTTTCTTAGATAATTTGCCTGCCTTTATATCTTAGCACTAGTCTCATCTTTCCTGCTCGCATCAAACACATTGAAATTGACTATCATTTTATTTGAGAGAAGGTTTTTCTTAATAGTATTGTTGCCCACTTTATTTATGGTTCCTCTAATGTGGCTATTTTTCACCAAGTAGTTACTTCATGAGTGCTTTGTCGATTTACATGCCAAATTTGAACTTTGATTATTTCATCCCATGTTTAGTTTGCGAGAGGATGTTAGGAGTTCAAAAGACTCATCCACGACTCTTCCATGTGTGAAGCAAGTAACAATGAAATCCAAACCTTTAATAGCACCCAATTCTTTAACAATGACCAATTCTTCATAGCCTATTCTCTTGCTTGTTAACTGCCCACTTATATATATGCGTTCATTATTTTTGAAAAAATAGAAAAAAATTCTTTTCAAGACTACAACCTCTTTTTTTTTTTGTATCTTTACATTCTTTCAAGCTTCAAACATATTGAATCTAGTGCTAGATTTTCAAGAATCACAGTTGCTATTTACTGCTACGAGATGATAGTAGTTATGTCAACCTAATGCCAGACGTTATGAAGGGCAATGCTGGTTTCTATGGTTGTCAATGAGTATTGTTGGTGGCTCACTTGAGCTAACATGATCTAATTTTTAGAAGGAAGATAACAGAGCATCGAAATTTGTACTATGACAATGTATTGTCTACTAGTGTGAATTCAATCCGTTTTTATTACTTTGTACCACGTAAAATATATCTTGTAATTGTTAAAGATTATAATTTATTTTCATTAACACACCCATCATGGAAATAGTATGCCTACAATTTCAATTAAATTTGCGACATATACAATTTCACCTAAACTATGTTGATACGAATGTAAAAATTCTAAGAAATAAATTTGAAATAAGTATAATAGTTGTATAAAAGATATATAAAAATAATTGAAAAGTAAAATAGTTATATGATGTGTAGAAAATAGCAGAAAATTGGCGAACTTTTTTCTCTTTCTTGCCAAATACAAAGTATTTTCCTACTTCAGAATCTGCACGAATGATATTTTACAATTTGTTACAAAAACTTATGTATTAATTTTTCTATGCAAGAGTCAAAGAGTTAAAATTTTTAGTTTTTCTTTCAAAAGAAAGTTAGACCAAAAGAGGCCTTAACTCAACTTAAATTTAGTTTATTGGCGCGCTTGGTCCATGCTTATGTATTTACATGCAATAAATTAATAAAATGTGTAACAATGATGTTAATCATAATTCAAATTAAATTACTGGATGATAATAATTCAAATATAAATAACAACAAATTAATAAATATAGTAATGAAAGATTTGGGTTAATCGTTCCTTCAGAAAATTATATTGCTTGCAATGAATTCCATTATGTCTATCAAGCCCTAAAAGTAATATGAATTTATTAAATCCCAATATGTTCAATTACTATCTTTATTTCAAAAAAAAAAAAAATAACTAACTAACTAGCTCGGACATAGAAATCACCCAATTTTTCAATATTGCGACAAATTAATTAAGGACAATCTTGAATCACCCACATGTAGCACCTCGATAGATAGATATATATATAGGTTAATGGTTGTAAATATATATCCTCCTAATTAATTATAATTATAATTATATTTGTTGGCTTACTATAGCTCTTGACTTCTTTTTTATTTTTATATTTACAACTTAACTCAAGTAAATATTTAAAGAACATCAATCGAATAATATTTTTTTTATGAGTATTCATACAATACAATCTCAACTGGTATTACAATTAAATTCTAAGACATTCTTACAATTTGCTAACAATTATCTACTATTTCTAAACTTTCCCACCGGTGGACGGCTCCCACAAACTTGAGTAAACTTGTAACGCCACTACTTTAGAAATGCTGTGGGGAAGATTTAAACTCAGAACTACTACTTGTGAGGCCATGTCCTGCCCACTAAGACACAACCTCCGTGGCAATCGAATAATGTTTTTAATAGAATAGCTATATGTAGAAGCTCGGACTTTCTGCACAAAAGACGGAACTCTTTTCCAGCCGCGCAAGTCGCGTGTCGCAGCTCTTAACGTCTTAAATTATGAATAAATTAAATATTCAAATGAAGGAAGTCATGAGAGGCCCGGTGGTTATATCACCCCAAAATAATGACTTGGCCACTTAGCTAGCTCTTTCCACACTTCCTTCACAGTATATCACTATGGAATTATCATACTTCGTACGTGCTGATGCATGCATTGCATGCTTTTCTCCCCATTGTTATTATAAAAATTAAGCACTATCGCCTGGCACGTACGCCCCTTAGCTAATAAAGTTAATAAAAATTATCACAAAATAAGAAGGTATTCCAATCCAATGAAATAATTCATGAAATGGAGCAATCAATCTAAGGAAAATATACTCCTACAAGGCTAACTGGACCACAGTTCCATTTCAGACATTTGAATGCACTAAGCACGCCAAAATATTTTACGTTAATAAAAAATCTTCAACTCATTCTTTCATCATCTGTACACATAATATCCAAGGATTTAGATGATTTTACTATTGAAATATCTATTTTAGGCTTCATATATCGCTTTTGTTGTTACTTTAGAATATTTTATCTGAATAAACAAAACATTTTGTTCAGAATTCACGTATGTAGAAACCGATATGCGGGTTGATTTGTACAGTCCAACCCATTCATCACATAGATACTACACTTATTTTGATTAGACTTAAGAATCATATTCTCAAATATTTATGACTTAAATAGACCGTAGTATTTATCTTATTTAAATCTTGACCCACTCAAGTATAGATAATTTAACAATCTTAAAGCATCAGATGATTAATTTGATTTGATGTTGCAAATATTATATGATCACACATGGTCCAAAACAAAGCATTTTCAGCGTGTTGCAGAGAAAATTTTTCTACAGATAAATTAATAATAAAATTTATATCACTAGAAATATGGCCACATGTTTTATTGTTCTGTTTAAAGATAATTTTTTTTAGCTTTTTAAAAAAATGTATTTGGCCTAGTCCCGTCTGATTAATCCAAAATGAAATAAATGTATTTTACTTTTTTAGCAATGGTCCACCGAAGTCCGAATCTATTTTTATGAGGCTTAAAATCACGTTGCATTATTCCCGCACTGATGGACGCTTCATGTAGCCACATGAATCAGCATATATCATAAAAGTATGGAATATTAGAATACCCAATGATATTGTAAATTAAGTTATTCTAGGCTTTAAACCAAACCCATCAAAGAATAGTGGACACCATCTTTTTATTCAATTGCGTAGCTAAAAAGGATGCTGGTGATCACTAATATATACACACACCACTGACTTCCACATCAAGCATGACAAAAAGGGTGGCCAAATATGTTATTCTAATGTAAAGAGCCTGTAATAGAAAGATGTTGTTACGGAAAAGAATAACAAATTACATATTGAAGGAAAAAATGATGAAAGATAATTGAAATATAATTAATAATGAAAATTTAGAATTATTATTTGAAAATAATTACAATACCAATCTATTTCAACAGTCGTGGAACGCGTGGTATACATGATTAATCACAAAAACATGCATGGAAGGTTAGTACGTAGCTAGGGTATCTGTCCTTGTTGGATGCCTTGAATTGCCGAGATTACACATTTTGTTGAATTGAAGCAAGGTGAGCTTCCTTTCTTTTTAATCATTATTTTTCTGCTTACAACTAGTTATCCATATTCTTTGATCATTTATTTATTTCTTTCGATGCATACCCAACTATATATATATATATATATATGGTTAGCTAGCTCAAAATTATTATATTAAAAGAAACCAACAGAAGGAGAGGAGCTTGAAGTAGAAGGGCCAAAAAAAGGACCTTAATTCGAAGCTGGTGAATCAAACTCAATTGATGGGTATATATATATTGGTATCCCTTTTCAGACGATTATATGTTGTCTTTATTGCATACATTCTGTAGCTTTGGATCATGCATACATAGTTTATCCAAGGAATAGAAGAGATGCCTCCATCACCTCCATTTCTGGCTTTGTTTAACACTGCCATAATCTTTCTGCCATGGTGTTGCATGGAATATTTAGGGACAAGGAATGACGAGGGACTCGGCCAATGCCAAATTGGAACAGATCTTTGCATCTTTCATGATAAAGTTCCACACGTATGTAACATCCAGTCTCTTCATCAGTTGAGGCTCAATGAAAAAGAATCAAACGCCAAATAATTAATTAAAAGAAAGAAATTAGGGGAAAAAGCCAGTATTAGCTAAATATACCTTAACCGCTTTTAGGCTACTTCAAACCCATAACTTTCCTCTGTTCAAAAAAAAAAAAAAACCAACACTTTCCATTTACATTTTTGATCCATTTAATCCTGGCCTTTTTGTGCTAGAGCACTAAAATGAGGGAGAAAGGCATGCAACATGTATTTGATTGGAGAACGGTTTTGGATATTCAAATACCACCATATCATTTTTTTTATTATTATTTTTTTTCATGGAGAAAAAGGAAGAGAGCTTTCCAGAGCTCCAAATGTTCTTTGTAAGATTGGGATCTTAAAAAGAAGTGTACCTTAGAATCAAATCATTGGATTAGGGTTCTTATTCTTCAATCATTTGACGGTGGTACTCTAAAGTGCAAACCAAAGGAGGCATAGGCCTCATAAGCCTACACTTTTATTTAATGAAATAAAACCCACTCATTATGCTAGAGTATCATTGGAACAATGAAGAAGCGTGTTTCGCAAAGTCATAAGCATGCATTTGGGAATAAAGACGTTCCATGATGGTTCAAGTCATTTGTCACAAAAGCCGGGATGAGGTATATATGCATAGAGATGTCTAGATTTCGAAATTAAACAACAACAAAAAAGAACTTTATAATAAAAAAAGGAACTTTGATAAGCAGCTAGCTAGGATGGGATGGTTCATGATGCATGCCAATCACACTCAATCACCACTACAACATAAGTTCTTATTTGTAGTTAAAATTTTCAGCTAAGTTATGATATTATTTGCATTTGATTATAGGTATGGCCAAATGTAATATTATTCGTAAACAAATATAGATAAACTGTAAGTAATATGAAATAAAATTGTGCTACATTTGGCCTTGTATTAAGAATCTTAAGTAGTGGAGTGTTTGTAGCCAAATTCAGGTACTTAAATACCCATTAGGTGTGGTTGGTATTCGATAAATTTTTTAAAACTTTTTTATGTAAATTTTTAGAACTTCTAATTGAGAAGTTTTTTGGAGTAAAGCTTCTTAAAATGAGAAAAGTAATATGATATGATAGGGTTATGATGAAGAGTAAAGAAAATAAGTTAAAATTAGCATGATTGTTGCATGAATAGTTGTTAAAAAATGATTGAAAGATAAGATAATTGTATAGAAATATTTAAAAATGTGATTAAAAATAAGATAAATGTAAAAAATGAAAAATTTTATATTGAAATTTCAATTTAAAAAGTTTAAGTATTAAACAAATATGCCCAAAATCTCTTTTCCTTTCTTTTTTCCTTATTCTTTTGGTTGATGTGATATACATTCAATTATGTTACGTACCCCATATCATTGCAACAAAAATAAACCACGTCAATGCACAACGAGTACGTGGCGCATGTTTATGTGGTATGTAGATATTTAAGTATAATAAACATTTGCTTATGCAACCAAAACTATACAAAGTTTAGCTGCACATAAATATGACATACGAATACTTATGCTATTTTCTGCTTATAAAATTATATGCAGTAAAATAAGATTTCCGTTTCATCTAAAAAATTAAACATAAGTTTCCGTAGATAAAAATTGCTGCATAAACTGATATTTTTAGTGAAAGCGAAACCCCACAATTAGTAGAGGCCATATGGAATGGATGGCACAAATTAAGCTTGCCGATCTCTCAGTTGACGTCCTCTACAGGATAGAGATTCACTCGTTCTATCTTCGCTAGATTTTAGAAGGTTGGGTAAATAGAATCCCGATTAACAGCTAAATTTTAAATTTTGAATTATAAAGCAATGTCCTCGTTTTTAGATTTTCGGTTCTTTTGAATTTAACAATTTAAGATTTGTTTGGTAAGGAATAAAATTTTTAATTAAAAGTTTGGTAGAGTAAAAGTTATCAGATGATGTGATATGTAGAGATAATGATAAGTAGTAAAGAAGATAAAATTAAAATAAATAGGTTAGTTGTGTAAATAATTGTGTAGAAATAATTGAAAAATAAGGTGCTTGAATAAGAAAATGTGAAAAAATAATTAAAAAATATGATACTTGTGAAAAGTTAAAAGTTTTAGATTGAATTAACTTACGTTTTTTATCAATTGCCAAACAAACCCTTAAACTCTTTAAAATTTTCACTTAGCTTTAAGTTAAAATATAAAAAATAACTTAATTGGTTACATAAATCGTAATTAAGAAACAGCATTGATGTTTTAAAATTCACTTATCAAATGAACCGAGGGAAAAAAATAATGAAGAGGTGGTAGATACACACGCACGCAAAGACGAATATTGTTTCTGGCGGGTTGGCTTATTTGATCGAATTGAAGTTATTTTACAAGACCTTAACCTGTCAAAATCAGGTTTAGTTGAGAGGATTAGTTTGCACCTAACGTAAGTTGCACCACATCTGCCACTCAATTTGTAGGATGAAAATATAATGAAGAAATATGTAAGTAACAAAATTATAATATTGCAATAACTGAGTTAAAGAAACAACAACTGACGTAACTAGAGATACAGGATTAGCTAACAACATTCATGTAACAAAAGCCCTGTGTACAAAGCATCAGTCATCATCCTATCCTGTGTATGAAGCATACATGCATGCATATAAATATGTCACCCACCATGGTCGCCTTAATTACAAAAAGCAATGCAACATACGTCTACCAGCTATCATGCAACAAACATATATAAGACTCTCACCAAACATAAAACACCAAATAAAGTAAAACACAATATCACATTTATCGAACTCAAGATCCAAGATCATCAAACCCATGCAGACTGAGAAGCTAATCACTTAATTCTGATCTCCATGCATATTGTAGTTAGTGCCTTGGGATAGCCTTGCAAATGAGAGGATTCTTCATCTCAAGAGACAACTTGAGGCATTCAGATAAATCAACACCATTGTCTCCAGGGAGCCACTTGAAGCTGTGGAGGAGCTGGGCAAGCCACAGATGCACAGTGGCCAGACCCATGGCCTTGCCGGGGCAGACCCTCCTGCCGGCGCCGAAGGGCGCGAGACGGAGGTCCGAGCCCAGAACGCTCACATCCTGATCAATGAACCTCTCAGGCTTGAATTCATAGGGATCGGGCCAGATACTCTTGTCATGGGTTATGGACCACATGTTCACCATAGCAGTGGTGCCGGCGGGGATGAAGTAACTGCCGCCGACGTGGGTGTCATGAATTGCAAGGCGAGCCCAGGAGAGCAGGGGGCCTGGAGGGTGCAGCCGGAGGGATTCCTTCACTATGGATTGGAGGTAGGAGAGGCTGGGAATGTCAGCATCGGACACTGATCTCAGTCCCCCAACCACCTTGTCGATTTCTGCCTGGGCCTTGGATTGAACATCTGGGTGCAATACCAATCTTGCCAGTATCCACTCCAGCAGGATTGCTACTGTGTCGGTGCCACGGAATATCATTTCCTGAAATCAGATAAAGAAGGATCAAAACAAACACTCGGGACCCAAAACCAATGAACCAGAATGGGATCTTTTTTAAAAAAAAATTAAGAGTGCTGACCCAGAGAACAGCAATCATGTCAGAATCACTGAGTGTGTCCTCCTCCAAATTCAGCAAAACATCCACGAAATCGCCCTCCCCATGATCAGCTCCTAACCCACCATTTTTCTTCTGCATCCTATGCTCCTCCACGATCCCCCCAACAAAAGTGTTCACCCTTGTCACCAAACACCTGCACCTCCTCCTCACGCCTTGCAAATCCAGCCTCCACAGCAACGGAAAATGATCACTCCAGTTGAATTTGCCCAGCAGTTGATAGCCTTCTGTCACCAGCTCCTCCAACTCCATCCCGTCCTCGTCCCTCATCCCAAACCCGTATCTCCGCCCGAACACCGTCATCATCACGTTATTCAACGACCCAAAATGCAGCAGTCTCCGCACCTCCACCTCCCCCTCGCGGTCCATGAGGGCTCGAATCTCCGCCACCATCTTCGCTCCAATCTCCCCGCGGAAGGCCCCGAAAGCCGCGATCCTCCTGGGGCTGAAGAGATGGGTGGCAGAGATTCTCCGGAGGTTCCTCCAGTAGTCGCCAAAGGGAGCGAAGCCCATGGCGCGGTGGAAGAGGAGCTCGTAGGCGGATTCCTTGACAGGGCGGTCAGCGAAAGCGGAGCTGTTGAGGATGTCTCTGGCGGTGTCGGGGTGGCTGGAGATGGCGAAGCGAGTGAGGCCGATGGAGAAAGCCATGAGGGGGAGCGCGTCGAAGGCGCGGGCGAGGCGGGCGAGGGCGCGGTGGGCGGCAGGGCCGGAGAAAGGGATGAGGAGGCCAAGGAGAGGGAGGCCGGCGGGGCCCGGGATGGAAGCTGGAGAGCGGGGCTTGGGAAGGACGGCCCAGGCAAGACCGCCAGGGGAGAGACAGAAAGCGACGATGAGGAGGACGATGAGAGAAAAAGCAAGGAATTGGAGATGAAAGATGAACGGAGAAGAGAGGAGTTTTGGGTGGAAAAGAAGGAAGTAGGATGGGTCCAAATCAGACGACATGGCTTGTGGTAGAAATGGGTTAGGAGTAGTAAGAGAAATGGTAGGAAATAAGTCGGAGGAAAGATGGGTTTGGAATGAAATTGGTGGATGAGATGATGACGGTTGTTTTCTTCGTAGTAGTTTGCGATGGATGAAGAAGGTGGTTCGTGGGGGAAAATGGGTTTTTTTTCGTAGTAGTTTGAGTCTTTGAGAGAGATGAAGGTGGTTAGTCGAGAGGGAGAGAGAGGTGGCTGAATATGAAAGGAAATGAGGGTAGAAGAGGCCTTATATAGGGAGCACGAAAGGAAGAGGGAGGTATAAGGGCCCATCACTATTGTTCATAGTTAAAAGTACTTGTTGCTCCTTGTAAAAAAAACAAAAAACAAAAAAAGTGCATTAGGCGAATAAAATTACCAAAAAGATATATGAAAAAAGAAGCTTAAACATTCTGATTTATATTTTAATTAGATATATTGTCATAGTCATGACATACCCAAGATTAAGTGTTTTTATCTATGGAGATGTTTATTAACACATAAAACTTTTCAAACTAACATTTTTCAATTTAAGACTTTTGGCTATTCACAATTACTTATTTTTAATTATTTTTTTATTTTCTATACAACTATCATATTTTTTAATCATTTCTATATAACGGTCTATATCTCCAATTTATCTATTTTAACTTTATTTCTTTTTACTTATTATCATTAACGAATGATTTGTTAACTAGCGCTAAGCAAATACTTCGTTTAGCCTACCTCAAATAACTCATTTAAAATACCTATTTTTTGATTTTTTGTTTATTTACTTGTTTATCTTATCTAAGTATATTTTATTATTTTTAGATATGTGTATATATTTTTAAATATTTAAAAAATCATAAAAAAATAAATACACATATCCAAAAATGGTAAACCTTAGTTTATATGTTAAATAAACTTAGATAAATAAGTGTTAAAAAAAATAATAAGTGTTTTAAATAAGTTTTTTAAGGTATGCTAAACAAGCAATTTACTAAGCTCCCAAGCTAATTGTATCACTTCTCTCATATCATTATCATTATCATATTACATAATTTTCTTGCATTTCAAAAACTTTTATACCAAAATTTTTTTATTAAAAATCTTAACACTTCTTATATACACCTCACATGAGCATGAGTGCTCTTTCACCAAATTATTAAAATACATATTTTAACGTTCATATAAAGGGGTTGCATTATATTTTATATTTATATAGTCTCTATTTACATGGAATGGAGATGCGGGGCAGATATATCATCCATGGCTCCACTGTTCGCACGGGCGTTCGTTCATAATGGTAATTATCAAGGGCAGTTTTGTACTTTTCCTCAACCAACGTAAAGCTCAATTGCCCCAGTCAGCAAAATCCTCGGCTTGCGTTTGTGGGTAGGAATATGTGCTTGCCGCCAAACACGAACGAAATTCGGGGCAATAGAACAAGATTATCCCACAAAATCTTGCTTACAAGGCTCAAACGCAAACCCAACACACGCCCTTCTTCCGCTTGTCTAGACAAAAAAGAAGATGGGAAAAGGAAACTATTTTAAAAGCTACAGGGACACCTGTTCTTTTCATAGGATAATATTATATCAGAAGTAATTTAATCCAGCCACTAGTGTTATCTATTTATTTTAAGTTCTATAGGCTAAATAGTAAATTTAACCAAGCTTTCTTTGAAGAAGATTAGTTTGAACATTTAGCTAGGGAAGTAGTGTGTTTGGAGAAAGTAGTTTTTAATCACTGTCAGTACATAGCGACAAGAAATTCATTAAAAGCATGACCAAACAAAGTCTACCGGGTGTTGCGGTGAAAAAGCAATTCACCCCTAACCAAACAAGTTTTACGTAGAGGAGGTGGTGAAACAGCACTTTACCCAGCCTCATTAATTCTAATAACTCATTTTAATTAAAACGCATGAAAGATATTCTGAATATTTTAATAAATGTATTTAAAAATCACGTATTTCTGACGATAATATTAAAGTATAAATTTTGGCAGGCCCATCCATGATGGTCTTAGCTTTGAAGTCATCGCGCACAACAGTAATTGTATGTCTTGGAAAAACCAATAATTAAAGAGCTCTATGCCCAAGAATAATTATTTATTTTCCACGTTTGTTCTCAACGACGTGTCTTGATTGGAAGCCTTCAATATCATCCAATGATTTTCACAACACATATTTCAAAGAACAATTTGTAAAAGCCGGAGTATGTGAAGGACAAGGACTCTTCGGTGAACATGGAGAGGAGGTGGGGGAGAGACTCAATTGGATGGTAGAAGTACATAAAAAACCACGGTGAATTAGTGAAATTATGGGTTTCGCTTAAAAATTTAAAAATAATATAAAATATTGGGATATAATAGGTGTAATAATGGAGAGTAAATAGAATAAAGTTAAAATAGATAGGTTAGTTATATGAGTATTGGGTAAAAATAATTAAAAAATAATATAGTTATATAGGAAGATGTTAAAAAATGATTAAAAAATATGATAATTATGGAGAGTAAAAAATTTTAAATTGAAAAATTTTAATTTCAAAAGTTTTGTAGCAATCCAAATGTGAGTAGAAATTAAGCTACATACTTGCAATTTTTAATTTAAACTTCCCATTACTTCCCTTTCACATATTATAAGATACCTAAAATTTTCGTATGTACAATCTTGGAAGAACATTGGCCATTGACTTAGATCGAGTATCACCTCTTTAATTAAGCCACCATTGATATATATTCGTTGGATGAAAAGCCACCACTTATAATTAAATGCATGAAATTAATCCATGTTATTTAATCATAGCAAAGTTCAACGACATAAACCAAATAATTGGGCATAAAATATTGGAATATTCAAACTTTTGAAAGTTAGTTTAGTAAGTTTAGAGGTTGCATGGTAAATATCAATTCTTTTACGCTAACGCACTAATTTAAGTTCAAGAAGAGATGGCGCCTAAAACGTCAGAGAAAAGCTGTACATGTTAACCATGGTATGCATCTAGGGGTGCAACTTGGTCCGGGTACCCTCGGGTTGACTTGCTGGGTACCCTATTTAGGGTAGGTTTGGTTCTAAAAAAACCTATCCATAAGGTCAGTTCAGTTCCGGATTTAAATTACCCCTTCAAATTCGGGTAGGGTCGGTTTCGGTGCTGGGTACCCAGAACCGACCCTTATTATATATTATTATAATATATATACGTAACCTAAAAATCTACCCTCGCACCTCTCTCCTCTCCCGCGCCATCGCCTCTTCCCTCTCTCTCTCTTGGCGCCGGCGGCTCCTCTTTCTCTTCCTCCCTCTCCCTCTCCCTCGGTGCCGAGTCTGCGCATCACTGCCTGCCTCTTGCTCCTTTGTCCAACTGTCCCTCTTGGCCTCTCATCTCGCGTCGTCCCGTACTCAAGCGTCACCTCTCCCTCTCTCTCTCTCTCCCTCGGTGTCGGCGGCTCCTCTCCCTCCCTCCCTCCCTCTCTCTCTCTCTCTCTCTCTCTCCCTCCCTCCCTCTTCCTTGGTGCATTGCTACTCCCCTGTCCAACTGTCTCTCTCCTCCCCGCCGTCCCGTACTCCGGCGTCACCTCTCCCCTCTCTCCCTCCCTCGGTGCCAAAGGCTCCTCTCTCTCTCTCTCTCTCTCCCTCCCTCTCCCTCGACTGCTACCCTAAAAAATCCCTAATTCCTAACTCCAGCCTCCAACAGCTCATCATGCAAAGTTCCATTCGTTCCTAATTCATGCGCCAAAGAGATGACATGTCATCATAGAGAAGGGCTTGTGCGCCATCATGTGGTATGTCGTCTATCCTTCAAAACTCTAGCTTTTCTATTTCAAATGATTTTCTTCTTTCACGAAGCTTTCTGTCATTCATGCATTCTTTCTTTCTTAAGAAGTAAAGAATTCCCTCATTCATTGTGAAAAATTTGAATTTTTGTGTTCAATATGTCTCATTTTATTTTCCCCAATAGTTTGCCAATTTTTGCTAATTCCACCTTTTGAGCTTGGATTATGTCCAATTTCATTTGAATTCATTAAAGGCCAAGCTTAAAATTTGAAAGTTAAATGAGCAATGCTATTCTGTTTTTCTATGTTATATTCTCTTAAAACTGATTTTTTTCTCTTGTTGGTGCTATGTTATGTGATGGTCTTAAAGTATTATTGGGCGGTTTGAGAAATGAACGATATGAATATGTTGCAACTGTTTAGAATTAATTTGACAAATTGTTCATTCCTACTTGCAATTTTTTAAATGTCCAAATTCTAGTTTCACAAACAGTTAGCTTTGGTAGTATGCTAATACTTTTTTATAACAACTAGTTTGGAATTGGAACTGGAACCGACCCGTACTTATAAAAATAGGGTAGGATATATCTAGAACCGACCCAGCCTCAAATAGAGTAGGGTAAGAATTTTTAAAAATAGGGTAAGGGTAGGGTCGACCTCTACCCGGACCTACCCGGACTAAGTTGCACCCCTATATGCACCTCAAAATTTTATAAATATAATATAATTCCATTTGTTTTAAAAGAATGAGACAAATAGGTGGCGACCATGTAAAGGAAATTATACAAATGATAATATTTTCTTTAAATTAAATAACATTTTGCTGCCCACTTTTATATTTATATATTTTATTATGAAAATGCTTAGACATATATAGTGGCAGCGTGGATAAGTCCAAATAGCCTTTTGTTTTACTTAAATTTCTTTAACACAAAAATATTTTTCTAAATTTAAATTATTTATCATTTTTATCCATATATTTGTTTATGATTCTGAGCATTACATTGTATTTGGGAACTTTTATATAATATCTATTGCATATTTTTTAAGAAAACAATAGTTATATATGCATTTTAGATGATAATTGTCATTTACAAAATGTAAATTTGAGTTAATTCCAAATATACATGTTACTTTTTTCACAATTCCAAATGCACCTATTGAAAACTTCCATTCATTTAACTTAATATCATCTGAATTTCATATATACTCAAATTTTAATTGTCATTTGGATGGAAGCTAGATGATGTTGTTTTAAGAGAGTTTAGTGTTTTTTGTATCGGGGTATTGTACATTATATCTAAATGCATCTTATAATCAAACTCTAAGACAATTCTTATAAGATTCAAATAAAGAGACTATAAACTCCTAAATATCAATGAAAGAGACTATAAGTACCTAAGTATTAAAGGGAAGATCACAAACTTTCAAACATTAAAGAAAAGAAAGCTCTTACGCCAGGTTTTGGACACACATTACTTTGCCTAAAAAGGCATGTCCTCTACTACCTGCGATAGTCTATTATTATTATTATTTTTTTTTGATGTGAAAGGAGCTTAGTTATATGCATAATGATATATTTTTCATTTGTTTTTGTAATGAGCTGTATTTTTTAATTTTTTTTCCTTATGAACATATTTTCTAAAAGACCAATTTCAAGGGGAATTAGAGTCATTTTCCTTTCCTTATAAAATATTATTTTAAGAGTGTGGCTATTCTCATTCCATATGGTGTTGCATGTAATTCTCTGTTGAATGGATTTGGCCGTCAAGCAAGAAGGTTGATGATTGTTTTGAATTACGGAATTCGTTGGCTCATGCAACTCGGTGTGGCCGTTTAGTGAGGACTGCTCTGTATTTTTCAACCTACTCTATTGAAGAGGGATCGAAATCTCTCTCGATAATAGGTGCTACGGCTGTTCATGGAGTTTTCTGGCGGTTGGAAAGCCGGTGAACAGCGGACGAGGTAAGCCTGGCAGCCACGACTGCTTGAATGGAGAAGATGATGTCCCAGCAACCTGATCTAGCAATCAAGCCGCCTCCGCCATCGGATCCTGTAACCTTCTTCGAAACCGATGATCTCTCCCAAATCATGAAGCACAATCATCTCAGATTGATGGTGCACACATCAACTCGAGTGTCGAAAAATTCCTAGCCGATCAGAAGATCTACGGACGAGATGATGAAGACAATCAAAAGGTGCGGCGATGGATTTCAGCGATGATGGTGATGAGGACAGATATAGTTGGATTCTCTGCTGCTGGCCATTGCTGTGGAAGAGAGGGATCACCGGATTGTTGACTACACGGATGATGCGATTTTGTCGGCCGGCGATGTTGGGTTTCTGATGTGGAGGACCGTTGCTGCGATGAGTGGTGGGTTGATGACGGCAGGCGTTCCCGGATTCCGTTGGCGATGTGCGGTTTGCGCTGAAGATGGGGAGGCAGCCATGGTCGTTTGGGGAAGCTGATGGAGCATCCATTTTGTGCTCTGGCGGTACTTTGAAATTAGTACACCAGCAACCGTTAATCAATAATCAGGGCTTGAAAACGGAGGGGCAATTTCGACTTTTCGTTGGAATTAAGTTGACAGTTAGTCGTGATCCGAATCACGATAGTGATTTTTCAAATTTAGTCCCAGTCATAAAAAAATATGATAGCTAGTGGGTATGGACAGATTTTTCAAATTTAGTGCAAGTTTATTTACTACCAAAATTTTCAAAGAGTGTGTTTGTTTCCACTAAAAAATTTTTAAATTAAAACTTTTTACTCTCCATTATTATTTTATTTTTTAAATTATTTTTTCATATCTTCCTACGCAACTATTCTACTTTTCAATCAAATTATTCATCCAATTAAATTATGTATTAATTTTATTCTCTTTACTCTTCGTACATATCTCTATCATACCACGTTATTTTTTCTCATTTCAAAATTGTTTATACACAAAGAACTTCTGACCATTATCTAGCACACCCAACTGCACTAAAAGTCTAAAAAAATATTTACAATTCTCAAAAAATTGTAAAATTTGATATAGATTTTAAAATACACTTGTATTAATAGTTGTATTAAAAAATAAATTTTTACACCTGATGCACTGAAGTACGAAAACTTTTAAACTAAAATTTTTATCACTTTTCAGCACATTTAAGTTTTTCATTTTTCACAATTACCCTATTTTTAATTATTTTTTTTACTTCTTCATATATAACTACTCTATTTTTTAATTATTTCTATATAACTACTCATATAGCCGACCTTTCTATTTTAATATTATTATTTTTGCTATGCATCATTATTCATATTATATCATATCATTTTTTATCAATTTAAAAACTCTTCCACAAAAACCTTTTAAGGTGTGTTTGATAAGTGATAAAACTTTTGATGTAAAATTTTAAAATGGAAAAAACGATATAATATGATAAGGATAATGATAAAGAGTAAAAAAATTAAAATTAAAATAGATAAACTAAATGTATGGGTAATTGCATATAAATGACTGAAAAGTATGATGGTTGTATAGAAAAAATAAAAAATAATTAAAAAATATGATAGTTGTGGAGAATGAAAATTTTTAAATTAAAATATTTTTTATGAGTATTTTTACAATTATCCCGACTGATATTTACCAGCTAAGCACTAAGGCATTCTTTCAATATCCTGAGAAATTCTTATAAATTTTCTACAATATCTTAATATATATCGAATAATATTTTTAATTTATCTTCGACATGAACACTCCCGTATCACTGGAGAGACAAATGCTGTCAACTCCGCACTATGTAATTTTCACAGCCGTCGTGACTTGAACCGCTCGTCAGCGTCGTGTGGCAAATGGAGGTCACCAACGAAGCAAGACATTGTTGGCACTTTAAAATATTTATAGGATGTGTTTGGTCACATGAGTTAAAACTTTTTAATCTAAAATTTTTTACTCTACACAATTATCCTATTTTTTAATTATTTTTTCATATTTTTTTATACAACTACTATATTTTTCAATCATTTCTACACAAATACTAACGCAAGTAACCTATCAATTTCAATTTTTATTTTATTTATTTCTCATCATTACTTTTATCATATTACATCATTTAACAATTTCTAATTTTTACAACTTTTTATTAAAAATTTTATTCACCCTCCTGCGCATTCTTAGCGGAAGCGAAGCTGCGCTTGACGTTGAAATTTCAAAGTTTTGATTCAATCGCCCCCACCCATGCCGCCCACGTGTCGTTGCACCTGATCTCACCGTCCATTCAAATGTTGGACTTTTTCTAGCTGACGTCCTCCTCCGTTTTACAATTTTGTGCTTCTGTTAGACGAGATGAGGAACTCACCCGAACCCTAGAGGGCAATTTGCCGAGGGTGTGTTTGGTTGGGGATAAAACTTTTGATGAAAAGTTTTTAAGGTAGAAGTTGTCACATTAATAGAAAATGATGTGATGTAATAGGAGGAATGATGAGAAGTAAAGATAATAAAGTTAAAATAGATAGGTTAGTTGTATAGATAGTTGTGTAGAAATGATTGAAAA
>JAXCLR010000092.1:6224277-6236088 GCA_035584095.1 Annona squamosa | reverse complement strand
AAAATAAAAAAAAATAGGTGTAGTACACCCGGGTGCGTTGAGGCTGCACGCACCCGGGTGCACACGATTGGATCCCGAGAAACGTGGACGGGAAAATGTGGTGGCACGGGTTTCAAGATCTATCATTTCGTAATTAATTATTGTATTTTTTTCCTTTTATTCTTATATTCTAACCATTTTCACACTTAACTACCTTAAAGGAAATTTATTTATTTCAACATTATCATTATTATTTTATATTAATAATACAATTTTTAAAATATTTTATTTTCAATTCCTACCAAATACCACATTTTCCACAACTTTTGTATTCCGGACATTCCCTTGGTTGCCGCCGACTCTACCTCACCTTATTTTTTTTAGTTGAGCCGTAAGGGGCGAAACATAAAAATGGTCGTGACTTTAGTTGTAAAATTTCTAGCATTTTGAACGGACATTCCAGATCGCGATCTGGACAGGTGGACGACGCATCCACAGGGGCGCACTGAAATTTTGATGTGCCCTCGCGCATTGAATTGAGGTGGGTGGTTTACAAATGTACTTGCTTAGTTTGCTTATAATTACAGATATATTTATATAATTTCATAAATTGCAAATTATTCTCATATGGTTTGACCATAATTTTAAATATACTCATGTTGTTATGATGCCTCATTGCATCATGTTGGTATTAATATATTTGTAAAGATATGCAAACTATTTGGTATATTTGTAATTTTAAAAATCAAACGGCTATATATGGTTTTTGCAAATGTGCCTACATAGTTTGCAAACTTTCACAAATATACTTATGTTGTGACAGTGCGCTAATGACATCGGAATATTTGCAATTATGGTTAAACTATATAGGGATAATTTATAATTCTTAAAACTATGTGGGCATTATAGTCAAGTTATGTAGGTATATTCGTAAATTATCCAATTGAAGCTCAAAATTTTATTATTTTTTAAACACAATTTTAGTAAGTATGTTTGAAATTAATGTTATAAGTAGTGTATATACGTATAATTTAGCCAATAAGTTTTTATAAAAGTTATTTTTAGTAACATGATAAAACAAATGAAATTTAATAAATAAATTATTTAAAATTTTAAAATAAAATAAAAAATGTGTGAGTGGATATCTCCATGTTGTCGTTCATATTGAAGCCCTTCTCTTAATCAATAAAATGCTTTTATAATTCAGATTATTTTGCATAAATCAGCTATAGTAAAACACCCCTAATTATCGAGTGACAATGTAACTTTGATTCCCTAAATATGATTAAACACACTCGAATATTCTCACTCTGACGTGGCACATTGAAGTTCATTATTTATCATTTAGTTCAATTTATTGGCCTATGTAAGAGTGTATTTGAGAATTTGTAAAATTTTTGATGAAAAGTTTCTTGAGTAAAAGTTATTAAATTCGTAAAAAATGTTAAATATAATGATAAAGAGTAAGGAGAATAAAATTAAAATGGATATGGTAGTTGTATGTGTAGTTCTATAAAAATAATTGAAAAACAAAATTATTTTATAGGAAGATATGAAAAATTAAATAAATAGAGAGTAAAAAGTTTTATATTAAAAAAATTTTGCCGAATAGATTCTATGAGCGTGTTTGGTAATGAATAAAACTTTTGATAAAAAATTTTGAAAAGTAAAAGTTATCAAATGATATGATATAATGAGAATAATGATGAGGAGTAAAGATTACAAAGTTAAAATAGATAAATTAGTTATATAGATAATTGTATAGAAATGATTGAAAAATATGATAATTGTATAGGAAAATGTGAAAAAATGATTAAAAAATATGATAGTTGTAGAGAGTGAAAAGTTTTAGATTAAAAAGTTTTAACTTTGGGTGTGTTTGGAAATATATAAAATTTTTGGTGAAAAGTTTTAGAAAATAAAAATTGTCAAATGAAATGATATGATAGAAGTAATAATGAAGAGTAAATAGGATAAAATTAAAATAGATAAGTTAGTTATATAAGTAATTACGTAGAAATGATTGAAAAGTAAGGTAGTTGAATAGACAATGTGAAAAAATAATTAAAAAATATAGTAATTATGAAAAGTGAAAAATTTTAATTTGATATGTTATATCCATTGCCAAACACATCTTTAGAAAATTTTTATCAATTGCCAAACACACAGTTTTGGCTTCCCATCAGATGATCAATTTCAAAAGAGTTTATGGACAAAAATTACCACGTATATGACATGTATGGAAGAGGACATTATATGGCTATATGTGACTTCCTTTTTCTTAAACTGAAATTTCTGTTGGATATGCATGCATTGTAAACCACTCATACATGGTTTTCAAATGCTAGTTAAAAGCTTTCGTTTCTGCGTGCTTCAAGCGTCCGTATACCCTACCTTAATACGGACTTGGATTATCTCCAGAAATTATCTATGGCAACCCTTACCCAAAAAAAAAAAAAAAAAAACTCCTTTTTAAGCCTGCGACAAAAAATTGGGAAGGTGCATGCATGGATTCTTGAATCTAAAGGAATACTGTTTCTATCCACAAGCCGAACTTATTGTCCCACATGATGAGAAACCTGGTGGGGATTCGATGATCTTAACAATATTAGTCCAGTATTTGTGGGGTGGGGCATGATTTGTTGGGTATTTTCTCCAAAAGAATATTATTTAATATCTTTCTGGAAAGAAAATATTAGTAATCCTAATCGTTAATTCTAATTACCATCTAAATTTAAAAGCCAAAGGTTCAATGTCGATGAGTCGATCTTTTATTAAGATTCAAGTTATTTATGTTAAGCATTAAAACTTTAAGATTCAGAACAGGAGTTGCATGGAAGTTTGGTGTTAAGATTTTGAGATATACACTCTCAGAATAAATTCCTTTAAAGGGTCCTTTTAATTAGAGTGTATCGAAAATATAATTTCATAGAAAAAGAGCGTGCATGTTTGTACGTACTACTTTCAGCACAAATTTTAACCAAAATGCAAATTTACGTAAAGATTGAATATGTTTTGAAAATAAGGTTGGATTAAAATAATTGTGAAATTTCAGAATAAATAAAGCCAAAACTACTAACTTCAACTCCCACTAGGCCCATGCCTTTTCACCCCTGTAACCAATTCAAAACAATCGTATAGGAAGGCAATGTAACATATTTGGAAACTTTAGTCCAGTATATAAAAAAGATGTACATGAAAGAGTGCAAATAATAATGAAAATCAATTTAAGCAAATCTTGAGAGTTTTACGTGAAATTAAATGCATTTTTAGTCCGTCACAAACTCAGGCTTACTGAAAGTCATCAATGTCGCAATAATGAACCTGAGTTCTGCAATGTTACAACTAATGAAATTAACCTTTTTATTAAGACAAATATATATACATATATAGTAAGAAGAAATCAGGATTTTTTTAGATTATTTCAATTAATTAATATGTCACTTTACTTCCAAATAAGTATAAAAGCAGCAGTGCTTTGGTAACTTCTTGTCTCGCCAACGCCGCAGGCGGAGTTTCGAATCGCTGCGAGCGCTGTCTGTGTGAGAGCATCCACAATCATGCATAGCAGTTGCTCACCTGGTAATTGGGATTTACAAGATATCTTTCCAAAAGTAAGAATTGTGAAAGAGTCTTGAATTGTAATATTAAATTTTATAGCATGTATACTACTAATTAAAAAAAAAAGTATATAAACAGCAGTTAAACCTCTTAATTTTCTGTTACAGGCCCAGCCAAACAGAGTAATAACGCGAACCTGCGTGTAAGTGTGATTAAAAAAAAAAAAAAAAAAGATGGACTCTGAAAGTAATGTGATCTCATGGTTGGAACAAAGAAAAGGAAGACATAGGTGGTGCTTTGAGCTGACAAAAGCTAAGTGCATTTTTGGATTGGATTGGAACTCATGTTCAACACACAGCAAGGCGACAGAATGTAAAAATGGTGGATCCCATGCAACAAGTTCTCATCATTAAGTAGGGATTCCCTGGCCCCAGCTTCAGCGACTGCCATTGCCGGCCCACAATTCATTCACAAATTAATATCAACATATATGCACATATATAGCGCCAGCAAGCATAAGAGAAGTGGACATGTGCTTTGAGGATGAGAAACATATGGAGGGGTACGCCTCTTACTCACTCACTTTAATTATGATACGCATGTCAATATATGGGCCCCCCCACCTGATTTTCATATCTATCATGTTGGCCCCCTGGGACACGTACACATGCTATGATCGAAATGATTTTTATTGATCTAAGAGAGGCTGCGTTCCCTGCCAACCGCGCTAGAGTTTTGCTGGTTTGATTTTAACCACAAGGAAAGCTTCAAGCACGAGCATCGGGCAAAGTTAGATAAAGCACAAAAATAAAAAAAAGGGGTAACCATAGAGGCGTCGAAAATGGGCCAAAAAATATACATGCATAACGTGTATAAGAGAATAAAATCAATTTTATACAAGTTATATAGCTTGATGTGTGCTAATAAATTAATGAAGTGTACAAGGTTAGATATTCACAAATTATTTTGTTGCCATTGTCAAATGACCCCCCCCCCAAATAGTGGAATAGTGGTGTACGTGACTGCAGTTGTACAATCTTGTTATGTAGCTGGCGTGCCGTGCCTCATCAGGTCCTGCTATTGCTTGCTAGCTAGCTATAGCTGGTTCTTTGGCCTTTAATTTCACCACAGTCAAAAAGCTGCCCACTGCCACAGTAACTACTCTCAGAATACAGCTCATTTACCAACTCCTGGTACTGTATATATATTCTCTTCTATGCTCCGCTCTCTTTTTTTCTCCAAATATATTTACACGTCTCAACGTATGTTACACTGAAAGTCTAAAATATTTTTATTTTACTGGTAAATAATCATGAAGGCACAGCTTCCAACAACCAAGTAGGAGACCATAACTCCCACTAATAATTTTTTGATGCCCGCATTGACCAACCGAGCACGGCTCGATTGGTCTCTGCTCCGCTTTCTTGAATATAAGGATGATTTTATGATTATTTGAAGATTTGAGATCTAGCGCGTGTTTGGTAACGAATAAATTTTTGATAAAAGTTTTGAAAAGTAAAAAAAAAAATTATCAAATGATGTGATATGGTAGGGGTAATGATGAGTAGTAAAGAAGATATAGTTAAAATAGATAGATTAGTTGTGTAGAAATGATTGAAAAGTAGGGTAGTTGTATAGGAAATTGTAAAAAAAAATGATTAAAAAATATGATAATTATGGAGAATGAAAAATTTTAGATTGAAAAGTTTTAACTTGACATTTTTTATTAATGCCAAACATACCCTTGAAGTTATCAATTTGTTGACTGTGTGTATATATGGATCTCACGTCCTAGTCCGTTTTGTGATTTTAATTATTAATTGGAAAGATAGTGAATTAAAAATATGATGTATTAGAAAATTTCAATACAGATGATGTAAGAAAAATACATATTTCCATTTTTAAAAGAAATAATTATAAAATAAAAAGAATCACAATCATAAGTTGTTTTCCACCTAGATAGGGTTGGCTGCATGGCTCATGTTGTGCCATGTGAATAAAAATAGACTAATGTAAATTCCAAAATGGAATGGTAGATGTTGTCAAGTAGGTGTTAATCAGTAGCCTAACAAACTAAAAACAGTAACGACCATGTACAAGCCTGAAAAATATTTATAGCATATGAATTTGATACAAGTCTTCTCGACAATTATTTCAATAGCAGTCATCATTGAACTCCATGTTACATGTGGTTCACATGTAAGTACTGAATTGAGGTGACATTTATTTTTGAAAATTTACCCTTTTATTTAATTTTTTGTCCCTTTTTTGTTTATTTATTTATTTTGCCATCATCACATATTTTAATTACTATATATCTACCTAGTTACATCCAAAAAGGTGTTTATTAATGATATTGAAGGTACTAGCGAGCAGTAGACTTGTACCGGCAGGGTCTTTCCAACAGTTCTACGGGTTGAATTAGCCCCACATTGCTTCTTGCAATCTTGATCGTACAAGGAGGCAGTGTTGTAAGCAGGTAGTAGGCCAGAGTAATCTCTTCAGATGCATTCTCAGGTTGTACGAGTTGATAGGGAGAGCAGAGCAGAGCAGGCCACCCTCCCATCACATGCCATTCCTTCTCGTGTTGTCAATGCCGGACTCATGGTGCAGTGATGAGACTCTGTCCCACTGACACCTTAACTATCAGTGCCTGCCTCAGCTGCATTAATTTCCCTTTAATTTTTAGTACTCGCTCCACCCTCTAAAAGCAAGCAGCTAATTTTCACTGTCATTGCATAATCAATACCGCCAAAAACAGCCAAACGAGCGACGCTCGTTTGGTCGCCGGGTGTGTAACGATGCTTTCGTTTCCACCCGGCGGTGGGGGGTTTCGAATTAAATTTCTGTGGGGCAGGTGTGTAGTCTTTTTTGTTTGGTTGGGAGCTGGTGGTTTCTTTCGTTGATATTTGGAAGCTTATTGTCTCCCCATGGAAACATTATTAAAATTGTCTTTGAACTTTGAATATATTATGAGTTGAGAAATATTGTAAATATACTCCGTAAAAAGAAAAATTACGGCCAAAAACAACATGTTCAGGTACATATATATATATACATGGACTGATCAACAGTTGAGCATCCTTACTTTTGCCAAAACCAAGCGATTTCTCCCTGAATGGTCTTTTGAGTGGGAAAAGAATTATTATCAATGCTTCCCCATGTAACCATCTTCATAATTGCTAGCTTTCTCTTGCTTCGCGACTTGAAATGTATCTGTTCGTATCTAAGTTATTTCAAAGACAGATTCAACCTCATTTGATTTATGTTATGCTCATCTGGATTATTTTTGTCCCTGTTAGACCCACGTATTTGTCTTGTAAGACATTTTGGGACTTAAAATAAAGGAGATGCAAAAATTTTCGAAACTAGTAAGACATTTTTGGGACAATAATAAAAGGAGCGATTAATTGATAGGTTTCGACTCCATGAATGGGCTCTGTGAAAATTATAGTCCCCCCAATCCCGACCACACCCACTTTCTTAGAACTCATGCAATTAAGGACAACTATTTCTGAGATAAATTATTATTGCTTCCCCTTTCGTAGTTCTTATCATAATCATCGCAACTCAGGCTATTAACTTTATCTTGTTTTAGTTTGTTAGAACTCATGCAATTACGGACAAGTATTTCTAAGATAGATGATTATTGCTTCCCCTTTTGTAGTAGTTATCATAATCATCACAACTCAGGCTATTAACTTTGTCTTGTTTTAGTTTGTAAGAACTCATGCAATTACGGACAACTATTTCTAAGATAGATGATTATTGCTTCCCCTTTTGTAGTAGTAATCATAATCATCACAACTCAGGCTATTAACTTTATCTTGGTAAAACATCTTTCCACCCGAGTGAATCAGGATCCTTAATTATATTATCATGGGACATTGCAGATCAGTTCTTTCCAATTCATTATCAACTTGGCCAGTCTTAGAACCTGTGTACCATGCGATTTTCCCTGAATTATTATGATTTCACAGCCCCACAAACATTCAAGTTTCAACCCTCACTTTACAATAACAATTGTGATCATAGAAAGTGACCATTTAAGGTGTGGTCCATGGGCTTTATAGTCTTACAGGTTTAGAAATTGAGTTGGTAGCTTCCAGGCTTCCCACCTAATTAGATGTTCCATGCTTTTTTGCCATCTCGGTCTTCCACTTCATAGTTCATACTTGCATTTCCTACCTACTCACTGCCCCTCGAAACACAGAAGTCGGAGCCAGCAGACACTTTCCTCTTCCATCTACATATGAAATTGGTGGCTGCTGCTCTCTGCATGCGACTTCAACCGTAGCATTCGACGAGACCTATTTATTATTATCTGCATATATTGGACAAGCCATATATATATATATATATATATATATATATATATATATATAACACTAAAGCGGACAAGATGATATGAAAACATGTGTGTTCACCCCAGTAACCTTGAAAAGGCCTACAAGAAGCCATCTCTTTCCAAATAGACCTCGGCCTTTTACGCGAGTGGCCCAAGCTTCCTATTCCCGTGGAAACATTAATGACAGTGGCAATTTGAGCAATCCCCACTAGCTGCTTTTTCCCATGTCCCATGGACTAACGGTAGAGAATCTGGAATTTTATTTGGGACATGAATATTCCGCGAAAAGCGCTTCTTCCTTCAGTCTCTTTTATTCAAGTTCAACTTAATAGCTGGGCCCACCCTCGTGGGAAGGTGTGAGAAATGCGGCTAGTGATTCATCAAAAGCAATAGCTTGGAATGGCAAATACTGTGGTTTACCACGGTTTCTTGCAGCAATGGGGTGAAACAAGCAATGCAAAAAACCATTTTGGACAATCCCACAACAGAATGGACGCAGAAGTTGCTTTTACAGAGTTCAGATATTGTTTTAGCTTGCAGGTCTAAAAGTGGTGGATGCAGAGCTTCCCAAGTGCAGCAGATTTCAAGGCCAATTTAGCATGTCCTCACTTTTCAACCAATGGCTCTCTGTTACAGGCCACATGCTTGTTTGTGAAGATGTCAGCTGGTCATTGTAGAACTTGGAGGGGTTTCAGTTTGTGAGGGGGACAAAGGAGCAGTGAACCAAAATGAAGGCATGTTGATATGCCAAATGGAGATAGTGGGTAGTGTTTGGAATTCAAAGCTATCTTTCTGTGTCCGGATTGCTAGAGTGACCAGCTGTAAATTAAGCTATCAAGATGGCGGCAGATGGCATATATCCATGGGCCATTGCCTGCTCCTTTGCCAGCTATATATTTGTGATGCACTTCGTGAAAAATGCATTGTATAATGACAGAAGAGGACAATGGCAGCGGCTGCTCCTTATGGCTTTCGTTTGAAAAATTCCTGGAGGCAATCATAGAAAGTTCAGATTGTTGTTGGCTCAATACTAGCCAAGCAATTATATCGGAGGTACAGCTGCATTTGCGTGCGACTCGCTGGATGAGTGAATCTATGGACGGGGTTTTTCTTTGCTAGATTTTTGGGAAGTGATAAAAAAAGTTTTTAACGTAAAAGTTCTTAAAATGGGAGAAACTGATATAATATAATAAAAGTAACGATGAGGAGTAAAAAAAAACTAAATCTAAAATAGATCAGTCGTATGGATAGTTATGTACAAAATATTGTAAGATAAAATAGTTATATAGAAAAATATGAAAAATTAATTAAAAATAGGATAATTATAAAGTTTTAGAGTGAAAATTTTTTGCAAAAAACAAACATATTTGTAATCACTTTAGGAATTCCTTAGAGAGATTAATTTGCTCTTACATAGAATGGAAAGAAGGTGGAAATTTCTGCCATTTTTTCCATTTCTCCGGCCTAACATGATTTGATGTCCTAATTGCTTGATAATTTTATTTTTCATTTTTATTTATGTTTTTATCCTTGTTTTTCAATTTTCATACAAAGTCGGCTGATTTTATTTTCGTTCACTTGCATTATATCATTTGGTCTATTTTCCTCACTTTTTCGTATTCCTTTCTCTACTATTTTTTCCATCTCCTAGACACAATTTATTGTTAGCAATATAAGGGTTTGGTTGTAATTTATTGAATTGATATAAATTTGCTGCTACCACCAAAAGGATGATGTTAATTATGATGCTTAGGTCGAAAATAAATACAAGGTAACGATTATGGATAACAACGCAAAAACGGAAGTATGAAAAATATACATATATCAAATCAATTATGGGAAATGAATTTTCCATGGAATTGCATGTAAATAACAATACTTTAAATTGCATGATTAGAAATTTATTTACATGTCTTGAAGTTTATACTTTTGGGTATGTGTTACATACGGTCGTCCATAAACGGGATGCCGAAAAAAAAATATTTTTTATAAATATGTAGATTCTGCCTAGATCTTATCCTACGTGAAATTTGATATTATAAATTTTATTTAGTATTTTTTAAGTTTGAAAATCGACGTGGACAACATAAAAAACAATTTTTTTCATCCCACCCGCAAATCATCCGACTTACAAGCTTCCAAGCAGCCGCATAGGATTGCCGCACATACTTTATCCACTTACACAAAAGAGAAGATGAAGAAGCTGCTGACTAGTACCCCAAGCTGCCAGATTTTGAAATACCTTTCACATTGGAGTGTGATGCTGAGTTGTATAATAGAGGCATGATCCTGTTAACCCGCTAACAAATACAACTGTTTGTTTTAGATATATTAATATATTACAATCATCTCAAACATGCGCCTAACAATCTGACTCTCGAGACATTCCACCGAATTTTTATAACAATAATCTGCATGTATAGCTAACAACTATCTTTTTTTTTCCTCACGCAAATCTACCTAAAATCTTCTATGGACGCTCCTACATTTGAGGAGACAACATGCCACAACGCCTTTCTATTTTTGCCGCTACCCTGAATCGAATACGAGCGCGCCTTGCCGTGGGGCGAATGCTTGTATCGTCGTGTCAAAAGCATGATGACAACAGATACAACTGTTAGCCTAGACATAAAATACAGTTTCTAAATTTTCTTTTTGTTTTGTATGGAACTGTTAATGTTTTTAACCTGTAAATCAATTGTTACAATTTCTGAAAATGTATACTTTTTTTGGATTTTAAACAATGAAGTATTTTAATCCTTTTTAACGATTGTATGAAGTATGAAGTAGCTACTCATAAAGTTCTAATTATATAGGCAGTAGTTGTGAAATGAACAAGTTGCATTTCAAACCCTTTTTTTATTGCTATTCATACATTGTAATTATCTCAACTGATATTATAAGCAAATTCTGAAACATTCTTATAATTTTTCCTAACAATTGAGACATTCTTACAATTTTTTCTAACAGTAATCTTACAAACATCTCAAACACCTCAACCGGTAGACAATAGCAGACACTCCTGCAAACAGGGAAAAATAACATCATTACACAATATCACCACACTACACAATGCAACAACTGCTGCATGCAGAAAATGCATGTGTCGCATTTTAAACTGAAGACAACAACGCTTTAGACCCATCTTCTTGATAGAAAGGCACAGCCTCTTTGCCGCATTTCAAAGCTTTTTACTCAAGAAACCAAACCTTATTTTTAAATTGAGTTGACTAAAGCTAGCTTTTTATAACCCAAAACTCAAAATCTCAAACGAAGCTTAAAAATGATTGAGTTTATGAAAGCTGAGAAGTGATCCTGTTAAATATATATATCTAAAAATGATCAAATTTATTTTATATATTAAATATACTTAGATAAACTAGTGTACAAAGAAAAAACAAAAAAATATTATGAATGAATTTTTTAAAGAGGGTTAAGCCGGACACTGAACTAACAATACCATTCTTCATGAAAGCCAACCAAGTTGCTTCCAAGCCAGCTGCATGCTGCGAGTCACAGATGCACTCCACTACGCAGAAATATCAATAGTCTGTAGCCAGCCCATTCTAATCACCAGGTTCCAAATGGGAAAAATTAAGACCCCCGTGCATCTCCAAGTAAACAGAGGGAAGCCCAACCATCGATCCAAGGGATGGAGGACAAACCAAAAATTCAGCCAAAAATAAAACCCATCGATTAACTTAAAATAAATAAAGTAAATTTGTATTTTTTACCCATAAGGTAGGATAAGCTTCTACCCGGTATAATTAAGGTACGACAAGTTCTACGGTTCGAGTACTGGGAATCAACTTAAGGGTGTGTTTGACAATTTGAAAAAGTTGTCAAATTAAGGGTGTGTTTGGTTGGAGGTAAAACTTTTGATGAAAAGTTTTAGAGGTAGAAGTTGTCAAATTGATAGAAAA
>JAXCLR010000092.1:6211992-6224177 GCA_035584095.1 Annona squamosa | reverse complement strand
TTATTTTCTACTGATTTGACAACTTTTACATACAAAATTTTTCATCAAAAGTTTTACAACTTCCCAAACACACCCTAAATTACTAATAATATTCAACATTTTTTTATGAGACATTATACCTTTGAAGATATAAAATATATTTTTAAAAATATAGAAACCTATTAATAAATGCATTTTAAAGCTATATCGTTGTTATATAAGTTATAAGTTTTTAAGTAAAAAACATATTAAGATTATGATTTTTCAAATACAATACCAAGGCTAATGTAAAGAACCAATTGAAACCAAACTGACATTAAAAAATAAAGTATGATAAGTTTAAACCAGACTTGACCCAAAATAGAGACTTGACACAAAATAGAGAACCCAACTGACATTAAAAAATGGAGTAAGGTAAGTTTAAAACCGACCGGAGACTATCGGACTTAAGTTACACTCCTAATTCCTTAACTTAAAAAGGAATGGGTTAGCATTGACGGCTTAATGGACTAACATATGAACTGTAATTCCTTAACTTAAAAAGGAATGGGTTAGCATTGACGGCTTAATGGACTAACATATGATATTCAACAGTTCATTAGGTTTTAAAATGAATATAAGAATGAATTATCATACTCACAAAACTTTCAGAGGGCACAAAAAAAATTACTCGCATGCGAACATTTTTCTAATATATATATATTTTGCTATCCACAAAAACTATAGCACAAAATGGTTTGGATCTCATAAATCGATGCATCTAGTCATCAAACCAAGAGATTACTTCCAAATATCAAAAAATGGGTTCTCATCAATGATACTGGGCGTCATTCAAAAAGAAATTAATTAAAAAAGAAGAAAATTCCATTTCTAAAACGCAACAAGCATAATGAACTTTTGAAAGGACCATGGCAGAAAATACATCAACATCCCTACAAACCAACGACTTCTCTGCCTTTTTTCAGCCCATTAATCAAAAGTCTACAACAAGATGTTCCCCACATAAAGCTATATTACAGTACAAACAATTGCAACCAGATTAATAGATCTCAAATACTGTTTGAAAGACCAGAAGTCCTAGACAGCACTGAATTTCATGGAGGCAAGCAGAGTCTCAGTCACTTGCCACTGGCACCGCCATCACCAAAAAGGTAGCCAAGAGAGGAGCCGCCGCCTGGGGCAGCATGAACCTTTGTTGAAGGTCGGTCCTGCACCGAGATAAAAATAAATTGACAGGGTCACCTTGATGTGTAAACAGGTGTAAAGATTGAAGAACAGATTGATGATATGCTGAGAATTTAACAACATTAAACCCTGTCCAAGAGACAAAATGTCAACAGGACAAAACATCAGTCATTGTAGGGAATGCCTGAGGCTTGACGTAATAGATGAATGATTATGAATTTTTACAGGCCTCAATGCAGACAATGCAGGTAGTCTCACAGGTGTTCTTGCATGCTAAGGCACAACTTTAGACTGCTCTAGTTCCAGCAGACATAATCAACTGCAGGTTTGCAGGGAGGCAGGCAACAACTTGGAGCATCAAACCCATAATTCCTTCCACATTACTACAATACTACCACAGAACAACAGTGGAAATTGCAAGGGAAGTTGTATCAGATATGTTTTCAACAGTCTGCAACTCAAAATGCAGACAGACAATCTTCCGACTGCCCTGATCATTGCAGTCTAACATTTTTGCAAGAAAGTGCAGCAATCAGTGGTAGTGCAGTTTCTACAATTTCTTTCGTTATAAAATCATTTGAAATTCCTACAGCCATTTCTTCAGTTTAGCTTGAGCATATAAATAAACAAAATTGCAATCTACAGACTAAGATTAAACATTATAATAAGATTGGAGATAAAGCAAGTAGGGGCATACAGTAATGAAATTGCCACTATTCTGGCCATCTGCTCGGAAATAGTTATTAGCAAGATTCCCTTGGATGCCTGCAGGGACCTGCTTTGCATTATCCACAGGCTGAGCCTTGTTGGCAGGTGCATTGTTTTCAGCTGGTGGTGGGTTAGGAGCATCTGTAGCAGATTTGGGAGCCTCACCACTCCCAAAGAGGTAGCCTAATGAACTCTGGCCCCCTCCATAGCTGACTCCACGACCCATCCTTTGTATACAGCACAGATCCTATACATATTCACAAGGAGAGAATATTATAAAACAAAGTTCACAGATTCCCTTCCATAAAACACCAAAATGAAATAACAAAACAGATCAAAAGCAAATCAGCAATTCCCATTACACAAACAAACAAATAAATTCAATGTATTTCTTTGGAAGAATAAACAAGTATACAGAAATGCCATTCACCCTCAATGATTCTGGAGGAAAATTATTCAAGGCGCCATTTGGTAACAATGGGAGGTGAAAACTCTCCCCCACACTTTTCAAAAAATGATTTGATATCTCAATTACCTAACTATCATACTTTTTCTATTTTACTCCTATATTCCAATAATTTTTGTTACAACTATCATATTTTCTCCCACTTTACCCCTAAATTTCAAACATTTTCTTACACAACTGTCCTATTTTTTCCCACACTATACCCTATCATGCATATCACTCTCACATTTTTGACAAATATTTTCATCTCTACTTCCCATTGACATTAACAAACAGTGCCTGGCAAATGACACCTGGTTTAAATATTAGCATAAATACAGATCAGTGACATTTGGGAAATTTGACAAAAACTATCCTGTGGTAAATCGGCATATGCTCATTCAGTAATTCAGATTTCTTTGCACTTGGCTTGGGATCATATTCATGCCAACCACTCCCTAATCATAATTAATGCTTTTACTTCCAGATCTGGGTCCATCACATTGAAAATGACACAGATCCAGAAACCTTAGAAGGGAAATTGGATGCATGAATTTGTACAAGCTTGAATTGCAAGTACAAGCCAAATGGAATCCAAGCTCTTTGTGGATGCATCACATGCATATAAACTTGAGAAGTTTTCAATCCACCCCAATCGCAAGTCAACTGTGAAGTTTTGATTAGAATTTCAAGTTCACTTCAAAAAGCCACCCCAAACACCAATTAGGCCAAGTTCCACAGATGAATGGAACCTGCTGTATGACCCATCCACCTATTTTACTGTAAATCCTGTCCATCCACCAAGTACAGCACAAATGACATGACTTTCAAATTCAGGGTGAGGGCAAACCAAGTTCCCTTTACTGTAAGAATTTCATTGACATTCAAATGCAATGCACTATAAGTGCACAAACTATTCTTCAGGAAAAATGTTAAGGCATAGGCACAACTTCCACTTCAGGATACAACAGTCAATTAATAACTGTTACCTATGATCTGCCACCAGCTGTCTAAGGCATTAAAGAAAACTATATCTTTGAAATTTCTAAACGAGTGGCAGTCATTGATTATCTTGTTACACGCCCTTCGGATGCAACATTCAATGCACCTGATCCTTTTCCCTGGTTAGCTGAGATGAAGGACTCAACAATTGACAGCCCTTCCCAGCTGCTATTTAGAAAGAATTCCAATGACTGTAATTAACAGATTTCTTCATTATTGAATTTTGTTCTATCCTTCTTCAGTCTTTCCCCCTTTTTCTAATGTAAAATTGGTATTGATAATCGCTAAATGATTGCTACATGTATTACACGAAGAAGAGAGCAATCCTGATCATTCATTGACCTTAACTGATTTGGCCATTTCCATCACCAACAGAATCGCATGAATGAACAGTAAGAATCTCAGACAGTCGAGAAAAATTTTTCCAGAAAAAAATGCTACTGCTAGCCATTATCTTACATATGCCTGACAATGTGGACTGTCAATGTCGGATAACAAAACTCGCATTCACCCACTGATCCACTCCGATGCGTTATTTTCATCAACAACACCAAAACCTAAGCCACTCCTTAGATTTAATCACATGAAACACCTCAGCGAAGCACGGAAACAACAGCCAAATGCACGCAAGCAACAAACAACATAAAATCAAACATAAATGCCATCAGATCAGCATATTTTGAAAGAAGATGTCAAAAAAGTAATCTTTTCTCAGATCTGGCATCTATATGAGCAGATATTGATGTAAATGGATCTGAAGATGAAAAATAGAGATCTATAGGGTTCGGTTACCTCTACCCGGATTGGATATCGCCGGAGACGCGAGATCGAGAGCCTGCAGAAGGGATATGGGCGAGTCATTTAGAGCAGGGAGCAAACGTAATTTATAACGGGAGAGATCCGTTTCCTGCATCGCGCCGTATGCACCAGCACACATCGCCTGGCCCACCATCACCGAAACTGCCGTCAGATGATCCTCACCGTAAATCGTGTTAGTGATTTCAAGAAAAGGATGCTTCTTTTATTTGCATGACGTAAGATTTAGGCTATGTTAGATGCTTATAAAGCATCCACGAATTGCAATTCGGAACTCGGGCCCTGAGAGTTGATGATCTGGCCGATGATGGATTTTTCTTGTGGAAGGCGTCCCCACCGCAGGGAAAGTGAAATGAGCGGGGAGTTTCAGGACATAAGAGTCGATGCTCTGGCCGATGATGGATTTCTCTCGCGGTTGGCGTCCCCACCGCAGGGAAAGTGAAATGAGCTGGCCTCCCTATGAACCTGGCGTTTTAAATCGCCGCTCCCATTCTTGCGTTGCACTGTTCATATATTTCTTAATTATTTGAAATTTTGGACAGCTGAAGGGAACTGACAAGCTGGCGAATTTCAAATGCTTTCGTCTTAGACGCGGCAGGATAGCCCATTTGCCCATCATTCACAGGCCCAAATGGACTAAAATTTTCAACTCATTGAATTGAACCAAAAATTAAATAAATAAAAAAGCAATTTTCCAACCAAAATTTTTTTTATTCTCCATAACTATCGTATTTTTTAAATTATTTTTTACATTTTTCTACAAACTACCCTATTTTTTAATTATTTTTACACAACTATTCATATAACCAATCTATTTATTTCAATTTTATTCTTTTTACACCCCTTTCAACTTTATTCTTTTTACACCTCATCATTGCCTTGATCACATCACATTAGTTTCTTTCAATTTGATAACTCTAACCCAAAAAAAAAATTTCATCAAAAAGTTCGAACCAAAACACACCCTGAATTTTTAAACATAATAGCACTAATTTAATAAAAAAAAAAAACATTTGATTTTAAGGGGTTAATTGAGGCAGCATTTTGTAATATGCATGTGGGATAACAACTTCACCCACCCTGCACGCTTTTCAAGTAATAATTTGACATTTTAACTACCTAATTACTTTTTTTCATTTTTACTTTAATATTTCAATTTTTGTATTGCACAACTATCTCATCCGTTCCACAATTTCCTAACATATTTCCCTTCCTAGTTTCCGACTATCGGCCTTCTCCCATTACCAAATGGACCCTCAATTATGAGGTGTCAAAAGTGACAAATTGTGCTAATTCACTCTAGAGATATACAGTCTTAAAAATTGAAACACAACCATAGCGTCACGGAAATTGGAATACTCAAAAATACAAACACAAAAAGATCTAATGAGGCGAGCAAATTATCAATACAGAAAGGGGAAAGAAAAAAGATCGCGGCGCAAAATTACTAGAGCTTAGCGACATGTAAGCATGCTGCCACATGCATCTGTTATGTGTACATCTTCACATTCAATCATTCACGCAACAAGTTGATTGGCCGACCTATTTGATATGTGCAAACGACTTGCAAGCTAAAGAACATTTTCGCCGTTGAATTTAAATCAAATCGCTACACTTGGGATGATAATGAATAATGGGAAATTGATATACATAGCGCATGTGCATCTGAACTCATGCCCAGGTTGTTGAATCACGCAAACAAGGTTAATTTCAGCAGCTGCTGCCGCTGCTATTCCGACTAAATCGGTTTTTACCTCGCTGGCGCCAATGGTACCTTGGCAATCTCCACCAAGAGCTTGTGGAGCGCCTGAGGCTTTGAAAAAAAAGGTGCATGATCACCCCCTTTCAGCCGGAATACCCTTTCGGGAGGATTAGCATTGATCATGCTTTGTTGGAGAGGGAGGGGTATAGCATTGTCCTCCGATGTCTCAATGTAGAACCGCCTGACCAATCCATATTTGCCATCTGTGAGAGAGAGCTTCTCTAGAATTGGTGCGAAGGGGATGGGTCTCAGAGAAACTGAGGCCAAAGCAACATCCTTGAAGAAAAGGCAACATCATAAGACCATCAGCAACAAGTTGTAAACAAATCAAAAGGATTTACAATATTCCTGACTTAGAGCTTGTGCAGTATGTAGAAGGTGGAAAGTGCAAGGAGTGGAGATCCCATGTCGTTTAGATTGAATATCAATCAAGAAGCCACCCACCCAAGCCAGTAGACTTGCAATTCCAGCCATTTTTACTAGGAAATGGCGCAAACAAATTCAAGAATGATCAAACTACTAATCCATTTTCCCACCAGAAACAAATAATTTCTGAGACGCCTATGCCATCTTTACATTATAAGGAGTGAGAACCACTTGTTGTGTCTGACTAATTAAACATGTATGTAATATTTGCATGTCACACAAGCAGAGAAGTGAATATTAAGCTGCTTCAGACCACCAAGTTCAGTCGTTGATGATCATTTTATGATTCTAAAGGCAAACAACCTATTGAAGCATGTGGGAGTAAATTTGCCAATAACAGAACCATTGATTTCTGCTAATAGCCTAATACACACAGTAAAAACTTCTCTGCACTGTGGTGTCCTCTTTTCCTTGGTTGGAAGACAACATCAACGAGTTGGTTGTGACTTCACAAATTAAGAGTTTTCGAGCTTAATAACAATGCATGATAAACAAACCTTGGTTGGACTTCGATTAAAGAACAATTCTCCCAATAAACCCTTGTCTAGGTCAATGGCTGTCGGGGCACAATCAGTTCCATTTGCGTATAACATTTTTTGAGCAGCCAGCATGAGTTCGTTTAGACCAGGCTGAAAGGTGGAGGGCATCAGTAATACAGACCAAACAACTAACTTCAAATAATCAACTATACCAATCCCAAAACTAATAATATAACATGACATGCTTCATTCGAGTATTAAATGCTACCATGTATCTTATAAGTGGTGTTCTGGGTAGGAATAGCTTAATCAAGGTATGAAAGAATAAAGGTATAAAAATAGAGTTTCGAGCAGGAACCATAACTGGCAGTCATTATCGATGCTTGGAAGACATAGCATTGCCTGCTGTGCGATTCATAAATTAAAAGGTAGAAAGTTATACTTGCACTACGCAGAATACCATTGCCTCCATCTTACATCATCATAACCCCTCACAAAGGAATGATGACGATAGTTCACAAGTTGATTTTGAATAGCTAAGGTCATGCTCCATAACAAAATTGCCTGGGTGGTACATACACCAATTCAATGCAACATAGCCATGCTGCACCCAGCCAAGCATAACAAAAAAAATTTACAAGCAGGGATGAAAATCATATTTCCACTACTCATGCTATTTCATCAGGAATTCATTAAAACTTAAAACACAATTCAGATAGAAGATAAATTCTCATTCTAGTATCTGGTAGGAGATAAAAGAAAGAGAAGAAAACCTGCTGGGAAAACATATCAAGAGTACTCAGCCCATTCCTTAGCATTGCTGCAGAAATAAAAATAGCTTTTGCAACCTTCAATGGGAACTCTTCCATGGCATAGGAGATGCAAGTACCACCAAAATCATGTCCTACTAAAATCACCTGCGCAGAAATTAAAGAGATGTCTTCAACAGACTTCAGTAGCACTACAGAGGACCTTCAGACAACATTAGCGATACAGAGAAGGTGCAAAAGCACTACAGCTCACTATATGCAAACCAATAAAGATCTCCTCGAACATCAAATAAAACAGTTTCCAGACAAATGTTTTCCACGTGTTTGTAATCCATTTGGGGTGTTTGGAATCAATCCAAAGCACTTCAACCTGTCACCCATCTAGGAATTACGTAACCAATCAATATGAGCTATGATCCTTCTTTCACATTTTGCATAAAATAACTCAAATCTTTGCAATTTTCCCCATGCTTTGGACAATATGTTGTTTGCTTTTTATTAATAAACAATCTTCCACTTAACAACAAATTATCCAGCTTATACACATTTTGGCTCCTTTTATCAACAAATTATATTCATGAAGGAATCTCGTCTGCCTCATTTATTTCTATTTCATTTTCTTCGTCACTTCTCTCTTGAACTTAGCTCTCTCTCATTTACATTTCATTTTCTTTGTCACTTCTCTTTTGAACTCTCTCAAACTGCCCCTTTTTGAGAACCATGCCTCCCTTTGAAAAGCGTTGGAATTGCCCTAAGCACTGGGGAATATAAGTGAAAATGCATCTTCTGGCTTTTTCTTGTCAAAGGCCTGACGCTTTGACTTCTATATGTAAATTACCAAACGATTCGACTCTCATTTTGAAGCATGGTAAAAAAAAGTGATTGTTTACAAGACCTCTGGAAAAATTATCAGCTGCCAGTCCATAGGGCCATTGTAGATAGGACCTTTAATGGATCCAGCTATTTATAGTTCCTCTTCAACCATTTCCTTTTAATGTTTATTGTGCATGTAGAATTTAAATAAAAATAAAATGCAATCTTTATGCCTTCTTTTGAGAGAGAGAGAGAGCACCTTTTGCCCTTCATCCAGCTTTTCAAGAAAATCAGTGAGGGGCTTCACATACTGCGAAAGGGTCTTAATATTGTTTGTATCAAATGAATGGATCCCAGAACCAGTTAAATCTATGGCGTCAACTTTGAATCCACCCTCTTCCAGAAGTGCTATGGTTCTGTACCAACACCAAGCACCAAAACCACCTCCGTGAACAAGAACAAAATGGTTGGTCTCCAGGGTATCAATGTTTAAATCCTGTCAAAATAAGTAAAGAATGAGGAAGTGGCACACTTGCAAAGAATATGTTTGAAATATGCACTATTCATTTGCTTCTAAAATCCAAATATCTTAAACATACCACACCCAAACCCCCCCTCCCCCACCCCACAAAAACCGCGCGCGCGGCCAAAAAAAAAAAAAAAAAACAACAAATAACATATACATTCCAAGTGCAACACAACCAATGAACGGCACCAAAATTAATGCCGGTGAATAGAGTTTGTGATGAGCAACGTGGCATGTCAAGGTCGGCCCAATGCACAATAATGCTTCCTTGGGGATGATTTGTGGATGGTTTGGGTGGCTAAATGTCAGAATTGAAAGTTTCTGACATATGGGGGTCCTGGGCTTAATTGGTAATGTGACAGCACATCATAGAAGTAACAGCTCTTTAGGCCAATGGGAAGTATGGTAATAGGAATAAATTTGAACTACTTTTACCTTCATTTATTTTAGGCTTCCTAGCTGATAAGCACATTATTCATTGATCCATAAAATAGTGGGTTGGAGGGGTGAAGAGAAGTCATTCCACACTTCTCACGATAACCAGGTAATAACTATAAATTGGCTTTCTTAGTGTTTGCAGCAGATCCGCATTAAAAAAAATAAATAAATTTCAAAAACAATTAGAACAACTTGGGTGAGTTGAGTCCAGACTTCCTAGTTCCTCATTCCAAAGGCAACCTAGTTTGTACTGGAATTTGTTGACCCAAACTCATCCTACACCCGGAGTATCCATATGAGATTTGGGAAGGTCTCTTGTCTATTCATTTCTTTTCCTTTTTCTTTGGCATGGGAAAGAAAGGAAAGAATCAAAAGAAAAGAATGAGAGAGTAAAAAAATGTGATTGCTTTGGATAAAAGTATTGTTCTCATGGATTTATAGTAATCTCTCCCGATGCAAGATTTTCAGGAACTGTGAGAAGCCAGCTGAATTGCACAGAGTTCGCACTCTTTCAATCAGGTAAATAGATAGACAATGTCTTCTGCGAATTCTTTTAAAATTCTACATTTTCAATTTATTCAAAACAAATGAAAATACAAATCAGCATCAATTAATCTGTTCGAATATTCCCAGTATGTCAATGTGTCAGACCAAGCAATTTACAGCTCATTGAAAGTTAATTTTTTTTATTAATTCTAAACTTTTAATAACTTTTGTACAAATTGAGTATCAGGAATAATTAATTTCTTTGATAAAATTAACCTGTCATAATATATCTGAGACCTTAATGGCTCAGACAAACTGAGCGATTCATTATGCCAAACAATCTTTTGATTAACTTCCTAAAAATTTGTTGGAATCATATAAAACAACAAAGTAGTTAACTTCTCCAGATGTAAAAAATTTTTTAAAAATTAAAAAAACGAAATGAAAAACTATGCCGAACAGGACACAGGCAGATATCAGACAGGAGGATAATGGAAATATGTTCTATGCTAGAGAAGAACGGACTAGCCAGATTTTTATTAGGTTTAAATGGAAAATGCTGACAATGGCAGAGCAGACTGACATAGCAGGTTTCATGAAGACAATTCCAAATGACTGGCAAAACGTTTCCTTAGGATGATAAGGATGATGACGCTATATCTTTGTAGGCTTGTGCCAAAACGTCACAATCTCTTGATGCGCCAGAATATCCAAACTTAAGAAGAATGCACTTCTTGAGAGCAATTTTAAACAATTACACAAAACTATAAAATTGAAGAATTTAAGAGAAAGTGAAGAATAAATATACAGTGTTTGGAAATTGTTTTGAAATCCACTCAGTCAAGGAATTTAAGAGAAATTGAAGAATACATACACGTCGCAGTACCAACAAAAGATATGCGACGACCTTCGTGAATTACAAAACTATTAATTGCTTTCGGAAGTCTATCACTTCTGTTTAGTTGGGAAGAAACTGCAGGTAGTTTCTACTTTCTAACCAGTAGCACTATAGTTCCTGTAGCAAGACAGCTATCACCAGTAATTCCTGATTAATACTGCAACGATAGAAACAGTTCCTAAAAACTAGGACCTTTTTCTTTCAACAGCTGGAGAATTTCACAGAAAAATCTTCCACGTTTTGAAAAACTTGAAGAATTTTTATAACAAAAAACAATATCAGAACATTTAAATCAACAATAACAAATAGCTAGAAAAGGAACCAACATCAAAAAGCCTCGAGATCCAAATATTATACTCCGATCGCACCAAAATCACATTTCAGTGCATCGAATCAGCTACGAACCTGATTGACGAGCTCCTGAGGCTGCAGCAGCGGATCGGTGAGCGACCGCGACCTGGAGCTCGAACTCCTCGGCAGCGCCTGCTTCTTAGGCCCAGGAGCGGGATACCGCAACGACGCAGACCTGTCGAAGGGGGGCCCTCCGAGGCCGCTGCCGCCGTTCTGCTGCTGGTGCTGTAAGAGCAGTGCTGCGGCGGCAAGCGCCTGCTGTTGGATCAGGGCTTCCTCGTGCCTTTCTTTCTTCGAAGACCGAATCTTGCTGAAGCGGTTGCTGGAGCCGGAGCCGATGCCGATGCCGCCGCCGCCACCGCCGCCAAGAGGAGGAGGGTTGGAGAAGCGCTTGGAGAGGGAGGCCCTGCTCCTCTTCTTCTTATCGACCTTAGGATCGAAGCAGGAGGAGATGAGGTTTCCCATCGCTTCCTCCGCATGAGCAGGGAAAATTTCCTAGGGTTTTTTAACGAGGTGTTCAACTTTTCTGGAGAGGGGGGAAATGGCGCGCGAGAAGAACCGTTGCCGCGGGGACGAGCTTCGCGTAGGCAACTGGCAACGGGAGTCCGGAGCAAAAACGAGGAAGAGGCATTTATAGGAACGGTTCGTTTGCCAACAACCCCTTGACCTTTCAGAAAATTACAAACTGGAACTTTCAAGTTTATACTGTTGAAGCAGATTCTGTTTTCGGAAAACGGTTTTCCATTTCCGATGAAAACCGTTTGAACTGTTCGAACCGGGCGGTTGAACCGTAAAAATAGGTCCGACTGTGGTTCGGTTCGTTCGTTATTTAAAAAATATATATAATAAATGAAAAATATAAAAACAGCTTTCTTGTGGGCCTCGCTGCAGATGCTCCCCCTGTTCATCGTCTTCACGGCTTCGCCAAGGGCTAGGGTTTGCTGCGGCTCCACCATCGCCAACTACAGCAACGGATCCAGGTTGTTCAGCCGGCCGGAATCGACGTCCGGCAACAGTATCTAGCGTCCGTCATCGCCTATTTCTCCGACAACTCCTCACAGCAAGTTTTGCGCCTTCGCCACAGTTTCGGGCTCCGGCCGG
>JAXCLR010000092.1:6162497-6203205 GCA_035584095.1 Annona squamosa | reverse complement strand
ACACTTTCCACCCGGGAGACCACGCTCCCACGCCTATCCGGGGATTCGATCCCCCGCCAGCCGCAGCTACGGCTGTCAGCGCCGCAGCTGGCGAGCTAGCCTCGGTTGGTGACATGTTGGGAATTTAATGGTTGGTAAATTTCATTTTTGAACAAAAATAGTTGGTAGTTGGTAGTTAGGTAGTTGGAACAAGCAACAGTCTGCCTATAAATGCTATGATTCTTATCCAAATATATAAACATGAATGGGAAATGCAGTAGCCACACATTTAAGACTTCAATGTTGCTGATTTGCTGCATTGTCGAGGCTTCATGCTTACATAAATATTTAATTATTATCTTCTTTATGAGTATCATATATTATTTATCTCAATTGGTATTAAACTTAGGTCTATTCTAACAGCAAATCTAACCATCAATAGGTGGAGCCATGGAGGCTCCCATGAAAAGCTACAGGAAAAAAACACATTAATGAGGCAACTCCTCAATCACTTTTATCCTTACTTGAAACTATGACACAAAGTTCCGTCTATGTCAAATATTTGTAAAGACTCATTTGATAGAAGAAGTAAAAAAAGTCAAAATAAACATAATAAAATTATTAATTTTATGTCTCTATTTCAAACTATTAGTGGAATACCTATATTACTAAAATATTCTTCTTGTATACATAAATGATTCTATAAATTATTATAAAGGATATAAATAATTTTCATATCTTAGAATTGACCATAAATATTTTAAAGATGGTTTATCCTACCTAAAATTTTGATCAAGATGATTTTTATTTTATAATAAAATAATTACTCTAAACACATATAAGTAAATTAAATTTTAATTTGATAATAAAATTGACCAAAATAAAATAGTACTAATTGCATAGAAGTATTTCTCAAGATGAATATGTAGTTAACTTTAGAATAGTTCAATCTCTATGTCACGTTACTTAACTAATACCTTATGATAAGGTTGAAGAAAACTACTAAATTAGGCTCCTTCTTCATTAATACCCTCTCTCGAAAAAGTAAGCGTGGATGAAAGAGTTGTGATCAATAATCCTAGAAGTGCACTTAGTCGAATATCATAACATCTTGCTCGATAGTAATCTTGCATTTTTTTTTCTTGTTAGAAATACCTTAGAGCTACCATTGAGTCAATTTAGCTCCGCATCATTAATAAGTTTACCCATTTGTCAACGCGTTAATCTTTCTTTCTTCACACACCATCTATAGTCAAAAAAGGAAATTCTTGGTGGTTTAAAAAATGAGTCTCAATTAAAATAATGTGATGTATTTTAAAGCTTTGTGGTTGAGTTGGGTAACTTTCCTATAAATTTTTGAGTTCATTAATTACAAATTAAAAAAATTTAATAAAATTTAATAAAAGTTTTGTAAAGGCAATGACTATAAGATAATGTAACATATTGGCCTATTTCTTGTAGTCAAAAATTTAATTTGGTCGCATTTGATCAAATTTAACCAAAAAGATTTAGTTACATCTGATATTCAAAAGTTTTATCATTATTTAGCACCAATTTTAATGACTACGTTATTCTCATTTGATTGCATTTGTTGTAAAGAATAGCTACATTTAATCAAATGCCACAACTCAAAAGTAACTAATTGTTTATAATAGCTAAGTAATCGAATGTAACCAAACTGTATGGATCCAATGCAACTAAATATGTATGTAGCCAAAAAGCATCTACATTAAATGAAATTTATTGTGGGGAATGATGGAGCATTCAATCCTCTTTTTCTGCGGATGTAGTCTATAGGAATTAATATAATAAGAGAAACGACTGCATTGCATTGCAACCCCGGGTACTTGAAAACTTGAAACTTGAAAGTAATGCAACTAGCGTTTCCGAAGTCAGCATTTTCAAAAATCAGGCATCTGATTAGAATGATATTCTCATATCCGGGGTGAACCGCTCAAATATATATTTAAATAAAAAACCAAAAAATATTTATTTAAATATTGCTAGCAATTTGCTGAACTAGATTCTCCAAACCGTCGTGGGTTTCAACTAGACCCCACAAACCTGATATCCTAGAATTTGTTGGCTAATGAATTTTCCACGGCGTACTTGAGTTTTACCAAATTTTATAATTTTTTCTTCTTTTGTTCTTTACATTAAAAAGAATAAGGATAAAATGAATGGGGTAATCGAATGGAAAATGCAAAATAATACTAGGAATACATATAACAATGAAAATATAGAACAGTTGGGTATTTAAGAAGTTAAATTATATCAAAATGGATGAACATATATATATGTATATACATGATTTTTTCCTTCTATCTCAATTCCAAATTAGATCCTAACTAAAATAATTAGGAGTCGCAGTGGTTTTTAAAAAATATAAAAAAATTGTAATTTATGCCCTTCCGTGGTCAATTTGCTATAAATCTAGCTGCCACCTACCATAGAAAATTTGTGTGTTTGGAGCGATGGAGCCAAGCAGACAGGACATGATTTTTCCCATTGCATTATTGGAAGAGAAGCGCTTAAACATCCAAGCATAAAAATACAAAAGGGAGGTTGAAAAATATCAATAATTAATAGCCTAGTTTGAGTTAATGCATACTTCAGCAATATCAGATCCCAACAGATTTTCAGGCTAACATGGGTAAAATTCAGCAACTGTTTTATTGCCTCGGAACAAAGGACCTGGGCCCTTTTTCAGCTGTTCGTCCCCGTATATTGCAACATATGCTTGAGGGCAGCAAGGCGCATATCTTCTCCGACCTCTGTTCAAGATATTATCACTTCTCTTGCATGAGGTCATACGTCTTTCAACCTCGCCCTCTTCATTCTCAATTGTTGGAGGATTTAGTTTTTGCGAAATGCGTTAAGAGCTGAAGGTACGAAACCGGACTTCTCCAACACTCTCAAATGGTGCGAGGATTATTTGAAACAATACCATAGGGCTACTCCCCTCATTCAAGGGGGTGCGATTGATCGACCACTTGTCCCCAGATGTACCAGACCCCCGGATGACACTTTTAAACTTAATGTGGATGCTCGGATTCTTCATCGGAATGCATCTATTGGCTTTGCTGCCGTCATCCGAGATTCGGAGGATTCATTCTTAGCTGCAAAAGGATGGCGACGCTGTGGTTTGATGGAGCCTCTACTCTTGGAGGCACATGCTTTTCTCTTTGGGGCAAGGTGAGGATAGGAGCTCGACCTAGCAAAACTCCAAATTGAGTCAGATTTGCTCCTCGTTGTCAACTTTCTTACTTCGGATGATCCCATTTCCTCTCCCGTCGGCGTTGTGATTGACGAGATCAAGTCTATTCTTTCTTCTTCTATCCATGTCACAGCTCATCATGTGCTAAGGCAAGGAAATGCCGTTGCGTATGCTTTAACTGACTCTCTTTCTGTTTCTTCTGTGAATCAACAGGTTTGGTGGGACACTCCCTTCAAGCTTTACAAGAAAAATTTTGTATAAATAATTTTTTGGCAATGAATTACTCGGATCATCTTATCTCATCTCCCTTGCAAATTATTAGGGAAGTGGGATAAGGTGTCTCCTTTTCATAAAAAAAAAAAGTTGGGTGTCTGTGCACATATAGAGGGACTTGAAAATAATTTTAAAAAAAGATAAAAATTTAAAAATAAAATAAAATGGAGAGATGAAATCAAGAAAATGGTACATGTACACAAAAAATGTTGTGTGAAACATTTTCTGTAGAATTTTTTTTCTTCATTATTTCTATTCACTATATGTGAAACAAAGTTGGTGTTTAGGTAGAGAGAAAAAGAGTTAAAAATTTTTAGTATAAAAACTTTTTTAATTAGAAAAAATAATGTGATATAATAAGGTTAATAATGAAAAGTAAATAATGAGTCCCTAAATTAGTTTAAGGAAACGATATATAAAATAAATCTTTTACGCCTTTTACATTTTTGATAATTTATATAGCATCAAATGGAAAGACAAATTTTGTTTGATAAGAATTTTTCCTATCAAAAAAAATGGAAAGACAAATGGTCAACGAAAAAGGGAAAAAAAATGGTAAGGCACATGTGTACAATAAAGTCCGAAATTTCAATGGACGAAAGCCTTCGAATGTAAATTTGCCTATCGATGTCCCTATCAAATCGTACAAAAGTATTTGGAATATTTCTTTTGGCACGCACAACATGTGGTGACGACGGCTCTGCTGGCTGAAGCCGGACCCTTTTTTCAAATTCTAATTCAGAAAGGTGGGCTTTGTTTGACCAAATGCAGGAAGTCGGATGCCAGCGAAACACTCCAGAAAACTCGACGACGACGATTACGTGCACGTACAAAAGCCTATGCGAGATCTGCTCTTGGGGGTTCGGGTCGAATTTTTAAGAAATATTTGCTGAGATAATCTTATTACCCGGTCATTACTTAGCTCATCTTTAAAAGAAAAAAAATTAAAATTTTTGTTTTTGCTTTTCCCTTCGTACACTTATTTTATTTGTACTTAAGAAATAATAACACTTTTGATGAAAATTTTTTATTATAAAAGTTTTTAAAATAAAAATATAATATAACATAATAAGGGTAATGATAAAATAGTAAAGAAAATAAAGTTAAAATCGATAGGTTAATTATATAAATAGTTGTATAGAAATGATTGAAAAATAAGATAATTAGACAGGAAAATGTAAAAAAATAATTTAAAAAAAATAGTTATAAAAGGTGAAAAGTTTTAAATTGAAAAGTTTTAAGTTGAAATGTTTTGTATGTTTCCAAATATGTCTTAAGTATATTTAATATATAAACTATTTTATCATTTTGGATATGCATATATATTGTTTAAAGATTTTTAAACATAAAGATATTTTTTTTAAAGGGCTAAAATACCTCTATACTTGGGGCATGTTTGGTAACTCAAACAGAAAAAAATCCCTCCCCTCTAAAAAACACATGTTTTTATATAATTATCCTACTTTTTAATTATTTCAACACATCTTCCTATATAACTATCATACTTTTCAATTATTTCTACACATTTTTTTTGTATAACTACCCTTTACTCTATATTAATGAGTGTACGAATAACAAAAAATATTTTAAAATAAATTTTTTGAGATGATCTAAGTAAATCATTACTCGGAATAGGATCATTTTTAACATTTATTTTTGAGTAATTGATTTGTCATACATTTTGCATAATAAATACATATTTTTAAAATTTTGTCTACATTTTTAATCATTATTTTGATCTTCTCTAACTTTATTTTGCATAAAAATTTATTATTTTTATTATTTCCTTTCTAATTAAGTTTTTCATTCAAAAAATTATCATTGTTATCTTCTTTTTCACCATCAATTGTTTTACACTTATGCGAGATTAACTATATAGATTTGATTACACCATTATTGTTGATTACATCACTCCATTATTAACAATCATTGTTTATAAACTTATAAAAATAAAGACATAAGGCCATCAAACCCTGGTGTTATGGTATGTTGTTTGGCCCAAGAGGTGGAGGATAGGGTTCGAAGCGGAGGCGACGCATTGCATGTCTCCATGTTATTTATGGAAGTGTCTACCGATGGATATTGTAGGAAAATTGGATAGAAATATTGTTAAATATTTGAAAGAATGTTGTCCGAAGAATTGTAAGAATGTCTCATAAGTCTGACTCTAATACATATTAAGATTGTCAAAAATACATAAAAAATAAAAAATAAAGATATAAGAAGAAAATTATTTATAAATGTGGATCATATGATACGTAAAGAAGGGCCCATATAAAAGATAAGTTGATTAAGGGCAGAAGAATATAAAGTACAGAAAAATTAACGGAGAAATGACATTTGAATCATGAAAATATTTTAAAATTTGTTAGAGAGAAAGTTGCTAGATTAGATTTGTAAGTCATAAATTAAGAGGAAATAAAAATGGTAGTATTTCATTTTCAGGCTATTTGATAATTAAATCAAAATCTAATTGACCCATTTCGTGTAATGTTATTTGTTTTATTATGAAGCAAAAATTTATTTTAATTAACGTATTTTGACGAACTTTAATTTTTTAATTATAAATAATTTTAAATACAATAAAGAAAATAGATTTTTTGTTACATCAACAAGGAGGAGAGACATTCCAATGAAGTTCGAACTGCGAATGATGTTATCCAAGATAAGATGCGACACCAATAATATATGCCCGGGTTCACCTGAAAAAGAGTAGATTTGAATTTAATTACCAAATAAGCCAAAATAAAGTAAAATTATTTGACATATTTCAAAAATATGGACACCATTAGACTAAGCCTCATAAATTTCAATGGTGTAGATATGAGCTATCATCTTGTTACCTTAGGTTAAAAGGTATATTTTTTTAAAAGCTAGTTTTAGTTTTTTATGAAAATATCTTTAATTGTATTTAACTTACATATTAACTTTTCAGTTTTTGTATAAAAGTTCGTATATTTTTATTTTCAAAAATCAATATTATGGAATATTTAACCGAAAATTATGAAGTTTGAAAATGTTTGTGATGAAGCAATTGATTGAGCCGCACGCAATTGATGGCTCGTTTTGGACCACCCTTCCGCTGCACCCTAGGTTGCGTGATCACGTGCCAGTAAAGAATGCGGCAGGTGCACGTGGGGGACGCAGCGCAGTACAGTAAAGACTCCCAAGGGTAACGGTTTTTTGGACGGCTTTCCACCGCCCCTCACCTGCCATCATTCGGATCACGATTAGCGCCGCTAGAAAGAGCCGCCGTAAACATCTTTTCGCGTTCAAAGTTGTCGCATGTGCTGTATTCCAATTCATGAAAAACAAATGGCAAATTATAAACGTGGTCCGCCATTTTGGATTCTTAATAAGATTTTTCTAATCATGATTTATTATTCTTTCGTATTATTTATTTTCATGAAACTCTTAACTTTTTCCTTCTTAATTTCCTACCATTTTAAGTATGATTTTTATAATTGAAAGGTGAGAAAAATAAAGCGATGTTTAGGAATGTGGAATAAGAAAAAATTATGGGACATGGTGGTAATAAGAAAAAAATATTTAGAGAATTATGTGATTAATAGAAAATAATATGGATAAAGTTGAAATAAATATATTTAAGTAAGGATAGTTGATAAGAAAAATGATTTGAATACATGAATAAAAATTTTAAAAAATATAATTATTATTTGATAGATGACTGTTCTCAAAATCTACTTTCCCACCATTCATCGTGAATTCCCTCATTTAGCCAATGCATACGTCTCCTAAATTGGACCGCCTAGAAGTGCAACTCATCCATTTTCTTATGTTTTAATCATGGTCTATTTTTTTTCCTCAAAATCTGATCTATTTCTTTAATTTTTTAATTTTTAGTACGCTCACATTTCGAATATATTTCATTTATCGTGTTTTTGGCATATGCATCATCACAAGAAAAAAACATTTTCTGCAGCCTTTGTTAGCAAGTAAAATGTATGTTTATAAAATCGACTGAGTGTCATACCAGTTGATGAAGACACAGTCTTCATGTCTTGAGTTTGAACGTCCGCACGGGTGATTCTGAACCTGACATATTGAGAGAAATATATTTCCCTCAATATTTGATGGAATAGTGTGTCTACACAAAAATAGATGAAAGCACATGGTTTTCTCTAAAAAATTTATGAGAATATCTCAGTGCTTGAATATAATATAAATTGAGATAATTATAAATATTTACATAAAAAATGTATATGAGAAATTTTTTCTTGATTATGATAATAATTTTGTGAATAAAGAAAAACTTTCTTACTTATAATAATATCCCTATTAGCAAAAAATAATTTTCTTGCTCATGATGGCCATGATATTTAGTAACCAATTAAAATTTAGTCGTCTAAACACAAAAATAATGAATTGTTAGTAAACGAAAATTGTAGTGGTTGTTACTTGACAAATGCCATAAATTATTGATAATTTTTTTTGTTTTTTAGGCAACAAATTGTTATTCTCGCAAAAAAAAAAATTATTTAGCCACCAGAAATCGGAACTTTTGAAGTGCGTATTGATTCCATATCAATTATCATTATCATAAAATACCATGAAAGGCTTCACATGGTAAAAGCACAGAAAAGTGCAGAGCGGGAGATGCAAATATCATTCTCCTACTCTTAAATCATGATTGCCTTCTCAAGTGATTAGAATAGGTTTTTTAAGACATCATAGCTAACATGTGCTCATGTTTTATTTATATCATCCACCTTGTGCTCATGGGAGCATCTAGTCCAGAGGTCTAATACGGATTTATACATTTGTTTAATTAATTGGTTTTTGGTACTACTAATTATTGTCCTCCTCTTAAAGTTCAGTTTTGGAAAATAACCCACGGAATTAAAAAAATTTCATTAATCTATATTTTGGCCAAGTCTTGATGTTTCTTTTGGTCTAGCTATATATATTTGTCGAAATACCATCTTAGTATTATGTTTGGATGGGCCTACTTTTTCACGCTTTTTTCAGTTTTGTTTGACATTTTAAATATTAATAACCATTTTAATATTCTTCTATTTTAAGCTTATTTAATTTGTGAACACCATCATTTTTTTTTGTTATCCTCTATTTCAATGAGTCATCCCATTTGAAGAGTGAAAAAGAGTAACAACCCAACCCAAAATAATTATCATTATACAAACAACTTAAGTCACTGCAAGAATGTTTGAAATTAGCGAAGTTTGATTTTTAGCAAAGAATCTTGCTTTCTTCTCAACGTTGAGTAAATATTGACACCCCACCATTAGACCCAAAGATGGAAAAAATAAAACAAGGTCCAAGCCCAAGCAAATTCAAGACAAAAAGGAAGTTCAAATCATCTATGCGGGCCCTTCCGCACTCAGCCCACGAGAGTGAAGCTCCACTAAGCCTTGAAGCAGATTTCTTTAACAACCAGACTAGGCCCACAAGAGCAAAGCTCCTACAGGCCACCTTAACGGGCTCCACAATGCAGCCCACCAAGCCTCAGAAGCAGGTTTCTCCACATCTTTGGGCCTCTACAACGGCCCACCCAAAACTACGGGCTTAGCCAAGCTCTAGCCCACCAAGTTCTAGCCCACTATGGAAGGAGTCTGCCAAGCTCAAGCCCATGGACCAAGTCCAACACCTCAAGTGGCCCAAGGCCCATAATCCCACATCAAGCTCAAGCCCATGGACCAAGTCCAAACAACTCAAGTGGCCTAAAGCCCACTCCTACATCTATAAAAGGAGAAGCACCCCCTCACTTGAGACACACTTGGAAAGGCATCCTAGAGGAGAGGACGAGAGTCTGTAGTAATATCTCAGCGTCCCGGTTTTTCCCGCTCTACGAGCTACGAGCCTCTCTTCCACTCCCCCTTTTTCATATCTCCCATTCTCTCAAGTCTTTCATTTTCCCTCTTTTACGCCGTATAAACCACCTCGTGTTAGCAGATTTTGCCATATTTGTTTCAATCCGAAGGCCAGAACTCGGACTCTGTACGACTAGTGCCTTATTTCATTAAATAGGGTCTGATCTTCCTTTAAAGATCAGTGACGACTCCGTTTTTTCTTTATTTTTGCATACATGTTTGAGTTAACGCTCAGGCAAGGTGGGTGCACACGGGTCCGCAGATTCCAACATAATACGCTGCCGTGATGCTGCCGGATTTGTGACTTGATCTGTGTACGGAAAGCCCCGTATTAGCCGTTATGCTGCCAAAATACGAGAAAACACCCATATGCCGGATTTACCCAAAAATCGTGAATCCTAACATATTTTACCCCATGTGGATGCAGAAAAACTAAGCCCACGTTGCTGTCTTGGAGGCGTTGAAAACTCATCCAACACGATCCAGATTTCCAAGGCGCAGAAAATCATTCCGAGCCTATTGTAGCACTCGCGGCGGGTGCTACAGTAAACTAAGACATTCAGCCACTAAAATTTTCAATTTTTTTGATAAAAATATTTTGTAATGACGTTTCAGTAATAAACCCATAAACAAGAATTTATTGCTTTAACATTTTTGTAAAATTTATAGCAAAAAATTCTTTCTATCACAAAATAATCAAAAATTACGTTTTAAGAGAAATATAATTTTTTTTGGCTAAAAGCTAACTTTTAGCAACATTGCCTCCTTATTAATGGAATTTTTTTTGTTATTAGTAACACTAATCATAAAAGTAAGTATTGTAACCACTTGAGTGCCTAAACTGGGTCTCTGCAACATACCTTCGATAGTGTAACGCATAGGCTCGTAGAAATGATCTTGGGTCTGTCCGTCATTCATGAATTTCACAATTTAATATTACCTATTCTGGCCTAATAGGTTGACCGCATGATTTTAAAGCACGTCAGACTACATTTCAAGCTTAGACCTATTTATAAACATCAAGGAATTCTATCTCTGTGCCGATGTGGGATTTAATTCTAAGTTGTTACAATTAAATAACTAATCGGTTAACATATTAAAGGGGGTGTTTGTTTAAAGCTAAAAATTTTCATTTTCCACAACTACTTTATTTTTAATTATTGGTTCACGTTTTCATATACAATTATCAATTTTTTAATCATTTCTATACAACTAACATATCTATTTTTAATTTTATTTTTTTTATTCTTCATTATTATCTCTATCATATAACATCATTTTTTTATTTCAAAAACTTTTATAACAAAAGTTTTTCATCCAAAAGTTTTATTACTTTTTAAATACATTCAAAACAAAATAACGAAAGTAAGGACATAACTTTTAAAGGTCACAGGAAGAAATTTTAACATGGATAAACTAAGAAAAATGTTATTTAAATTTCATATATGTTCTAAAGTAAATTTAATAAGTTGTTTTGGCTAAACATATTTGAAATAGGGATACCCTAATATGTAATATGTTGTACCCAAATTAGGGAGCACCATTAATGAAACGAAGTCCATGTCAACGATAAAATCAAAATCCCACTATTCAAATGATATAATATTTTTCTATCATGGTACTAAAAATGTACTCAATTGCAATTTTTGATTGGCCACATTTTCTTAAAAATATAGTCATATATAAATTATGAAAACACTTATTTACATTTATAAATATATTAAAATGTTATAATACTTCACAAAATCGTTTATCCATGTAACAAGATGAGACGGTTTAAATATTATTTTAACAACTCTAGATCAATTCAAACAATTGTATTCCGTTAATTTTACACCTTTTTTAGGGTGTTTTGTACGTATCTAATTTTTTATGAAACTTCTCACCCTAGTTAAATAATTTTATTAAATGTAATAAATGAAGTGAATTCTTTTTTTTATCATCAAAGTGGTCTTATTTATCATGGTGCACCTTAACCTTAACTAGCGCGCAACATGGTGCATGCTAGTATCCTTTGAAATATATATGTTAATGTTAATGGACTGGATGAGAAGCATTTTAATAGAAAATAAAAGATATTTATTGAAAATAATCATAATAACGACAACGACAGGAAAATATTCAAAACAATTCTTATACCGCATTGTTTTCTTTTGGATATCATTGTTTGTGTTCATTAAAAAAAACAAAAAAACAAAAATCCTCATGGGGAATATTTCTATAAAGCAGCTTGCAATTGTAGGTGGGTAGTGGGCTTCTTTCAAGTGTTCCACGGACGGAGTTAGAGTTCTATCACACATGTAATGCCTTTTACAAAGGATGCAGCCGTGCAAAGGACTCCCTAAAAGCTAAATAGACAGATGATCGGCATCGAAAGGAGTAGAAATTGCAAATCAGTTCACATGCATGGTACCAAACCCTCCTATGGACGGTGGATGTAATAAAAGTATTCTATGAATTGGTTAACTATTTCGATTAAAAATTTAGTGGGTCGTAACAGAAGCAGACTAATTATTTATGAAGATTTTATAAAAGATTTCTTTGGAATATTAGGAACTGTAAGGATTCTTCGTTATAACGATCACCAATGAAGAAAACTCACGAATTTTTCATTCATTGTTGTTTACCCAAATTTCAACCAAAAAGCTTTTGGTAACCCTGAATATATAATTGAAGACAAGTATAATGTTTGGCTTCTCAGATCCGATACGAGAATCATGGGGTCTAAAAAAGAAGAGGTTTCCATTAAAATGTTTAAATGAAATTGTTTCCACATAAATTAATATTTGTTTCCATATGAATATTTGAGTAGTTGTCTGCATTGCCAGTTTCACTCATATGACCAAGACAACCAGGAAAAAAAATGTCTAATGTTTACCATACAAGTCAAATAATTAATGCGGTAAACAGATCATGCGAGTTAGCTTGTACCACCAAGATTTATCTAATTAGCTAGGTAATAATATCCATATAAAAGGACTATATTTCTTGATCCCGTTAGATTACTATTCCCAAAGAACAAACATCTGTATGGAATGTTGAACAACGCATGCTTCTAGATAAATAAAAATCCACAATGGATGCGTTTTAAATTGGCACAAAGCTTTCGCACCCATGGCCTATATGGCATGGATATCAACCACTTGTTCATTCAACGAGATCTGAGTTTACGAAGCGAGAATTTGACAGGATATCAGTGTTGCAGAAGCCATATCCTCATTTCATATTCAGATGAAAATGGTAGATCGGGGTAAGCCCATCCATGGCACCCAAATTCAGGTCTGAGCCCAAAATTTCAGCAATCAGTCTCGAAAAAATTGCTTATTTCCGCTCTGATATTTGAGAGAGGGAAGTAAATTTTGTAGGCATGCGGCTGTCACTGGTTCTTCTTTTCCTTCCACATGCTCACTGCTTGGATGATCCGCACTAAGTTACTCTGGTTTGAGATGATGTGGAGGCGTGGATCGGATATCTGGCCGATGCTTATTGGTGAAGCTAAACATATATTATGTGTTCAGAGCGAAATCACTTTTAGGAGGACTGTAGATGAAGCTTCAAGGAATATTAGACCTTATTTTGTACTTGAAAGGAATTTACTCTGTCCAATTACAAACCCAAAAATCCTATCGAACATGAGTTTGTTTGGTGCTCCATTTTGAAGCCTGGGATGAGATGTGGCTGGTCTGGTTAGGTGCTAAACTACATTATAAGTTGGTCTCCCTGGCCAGTTTTTCCCCCGCAAAAATCCCCACACATAAAACAAAAAATCTTATATTTCGATTTGCAAACAATAGCATACAAGTAACAATCAAATCAAAACTTCCATCAAGAGTCCTTTCCTTTTCGTCCACATGGTGATTGATACTTAAATGAACGGCCTTGTTCGCCCCTTGTTCAAATGGTGGGGAAGCTCTACCGACTGGCACTACTAGCCTTTTGATCAGGTTCCCCAACCAACCCTTCTTTCCTCATCTTCTCTTCCTGGGCTTTCCTACAGAAGACTACCCAGCTATTCACTTCCATTGAAATGCAGATCCCCACCAAAGTAGAAAGGACCAAACAATACCCCAGCTTCTGATAAGAAAGTCCATACCCCATCACTTCAAACCCCTGGAACACATTCACCACCCCGAGAACTACGCATGCATACCCCACAAAATGGTGGTACGACTTCCAATACTTGCGGAACTTGTGGGTGGTCTTGGGCCTGAACAGCAGTGCAAGTGTTTGTGTGGCACCCAAGCAGAACGCCGCCACCCCGAGCTTCCGGTGGAGACCGTAGGCCACACCCGGTGACTCCTGCCCCAGAATAATCCCGATTGCGAAACCAACGGTCCCTATCAAGAATCCAGTGAGCTGGACGGCGGCATGGGCGTAGAACCACGTGGGTCCCAGGGACTGTATCTGGCGCAGGTACCGGGCTCCGAGAGCCCCTGCCGGCAGCAAGAACCCCCAGGAGATGGCATTGAAGATGCCATGCACCACTTTCAACGTGTGCAGATTGGTGGGCCCTGTCGCGGAGGCGCCGGACATGAGATCAACGGTCCTAACGGAGCTGAGATCAGCTGTGGTGGTGGGGTGGATGGTGGGAGAGTAGCCCTGCACGTAGAGGCCTCTGTTCCAGACGTGGTGGACCTTGGTCCGATTGGGGACCAGCTTCAAGGTGGCCATGATCTGCACCGTTGATCCCTCGCGGACTGCGGACAGCGATGTTCCCCCGCCGCCGCTGAGGACGGCGGAGGAGGCGATCAGGTGGACGTCAAGCGGCCGTGAGAGGAGGGGGGTGCGCTGGAGCTTCACCGTTGGGTCGATGATGTAAGGGAGGATAATAAGGCGGCCGGTGCCGGGATCGGAAAAGGCAATCAGGGCCCGTGTGCCGGTCATCTCCGGTGAGGTGGGGTTGATTCCCCAGCCGACCCATCCGGAGGGCGAGATGAATGTGCCGGTAAATGCTACATCGAGGGTGGCATTGTATGGGTAGTATGTCCATGCAAGGGAGGCTTGTTGGGTTGGGAGATTCATGCACTGTTGATAGGCTTTGGTGCCAAAGGCAGTGGTGCAATGGGCTGCAACTGCGGTGTGAGGCTCACAAAAGAGGTGGAGAAAGAATAAGCACAGCAGGAGCAACATGTTGCTCTGTTCTTTTCTGTTCTGTTTTCGAGAGAGAAGAACTAAAGAAGGTAGCAAGTAATGAGAATAACTTGGGTTTGCTAGTTTGTATGCGACGCCTTTGAGTGGATGGGATGTTGGGTAGCGGGGCAGGGAATGATGGCGGTCTGTTTTGGGTGTGTCTTTGCTTTCAAGGGAAGGGAGCTTTGGTGATATCATTTGAGGATTTTGACTTGGTGGGTGATGAGTGCTGTATCTTCACAGCCCTTTTTTGCATGCTTTCCTTCTTAAAAAAGCTATACTCTCTCTTTCCATCTCACTTGAAATGGATATTCCTTCTTTCTATCTTATCACGAACTTGGACTTGATTTTCTTTTCTTTTGATTTGATGATGCTAATAATAATATGGTCAGATGACATAGCTGCTACGTTAGGTATAAATGATTGTGGTCTGCCACTTCCATTATCTTTATGTTGAGCATAAACGTTCTGTTTTGCTTGAGATAAACGCTCTCCTAAACAATTCCAGAGACCTGTTTAATTGACTTGCCGGGAATTTTTTTCCCCCTCTGACAAATAGAAGAATACTGTTTACTTGGCCGAGCATAGAGTTAAAATCTGAAATGCTAAATAATAAAGGACCAAACTGCCGAGTCATAATTCGTTGAATGTCATTATTTAGAATAACATAATTGAACATTTCAGATAAACAATAATAAATAAATATTAATTTGGCAAATATCAATTTGATAAATAAATATAGAAAAGCTAAAAATGGACAATTTATTTACAACTCTATTTAAGTGAACGGAAATTAACTATAATAAAGGGTTAATAATTTGTTAATCTGGCTACATGCAAGCCTTCTGCCTGAATTTCACACCGTCGAGGGTCAAAAGGAAATTACGATATTTTTGAAAATAATGGACGTTGTGAATATTGGGAAAATGAAATTTTCAAGTAGGCTAATAAAAAAGAAGCATCTTTTAGTTGTCTAGATTTTACTAAGAGTACTGGAACTAGAAACCAAAAGCTTTTTAGGGCCTGTTTGATCCATTGGTTTATAAGGACAACAGGCTTTCCCACTTTAAAACTAGAATGTAAATTTTATTGCGTAACTTTGAGGTATTCCATTGAGCCTTGCCATTTCATCACATATGGCTAATTGGCAATTGAAACAAAATGCTAAAGGATGGCTTGAAAATGAATTTGAATAATACACGGATATCATGAAGAAGACGCTTGACTGCTGATGAGCCCCCCAAAACATTACTATGTCAAATAGTATGAGGCAACCACCAAAACATGCTGTTACTGTCAGCAGCCATTTCATGTTATTTCCAAATCCCAATCTGTGCACAACATCCCATTCTGAGCTCCGAGAAAGCAGTAACTACTGTTACTGGCACATCAAAAGAATGAATCAGGCTGAAGCTTGCTTCTCCACATCCTATACTCTTATTCAGTTTCCACTAAGATGCCCAATCAATTTGAAGATCGACCATGGCTGACAGAAAGATACTTGAATTGATTCAGCTACTTGTGGAATGATGAACAATATTGATGAATTTCCTCTTTGCAAATGCCAACCACCATTTGTTTGGAGTGCCATTTGGTCGGTAGGCACGGCTCAACAATCTCCCGCTCGTTTCCTCTCTTAGCTGCCTCAGATAATTCCTGAATAGTTCTGCATTCCCATAATAAACCTTAAGTCTTGCTTTTTAGGATGGCAAGAAGAGTGGTAAGAAGAACTGGACATGTGTTTATGGGCCCTATAAGGTTGTGCAGCAAAAATAATCATAAATAAATGAAATGATGATCATCAGAATGGGGTATCAATCATGGCCATCAAACTAGTCAAGTAACACTAACTATCCACGGACAGACACCAAATAGGACACGGGTCCTTAAATGTAAATGGGACTAAGTATTTCCAATTGCAAAAAATTAAATCATTACCATCTTCTCTGTTAGGATCTCGATAATTTGAGAGCTTATCACTCCATTTTCAGGAGAGTTTCTGCTATCTTCAAGTGGTTGTCAACTGTCAGAGGATCCTGGCTGTTATGATGTGCAAAGCAACCCTAACATCCATTCTAGACTTCTAGTTACTAAGGGTGTGTTTGGCAATTGACAAAAAACGTTAGTGAAAACTTTTCAATCTAAAACTTTTCAATCTAAAACTTTTCACTCTCTACAACAATCATATTTTTTAATCAATTTTTCACATTTTCCTATACAACTACCCTACTTTTCAATCATTTCTACACAACTATCCACACAACTAACCTATCTATTTTAACTTTATCCTCTTTACTACTCATCATCACATCATTTGGCAACTTTTCCTCTCAAAAACTTTTCATTAAAAGTTTTATGTATTACCAAACACGCCCTAAATAAGAATAATAGAATCACTTCAACAAGAAAAGATTTGTCTCTGGCACATCAGAATGTATGACCGGAGTCCTGGTTCATCGCTGGGATTGGAGCTCAGATGTTTGAGCCAAAGGAAGCATCCCCTATATAAAAACAAGGGTAAGCCTGCATGAATAGACACCCCTCCCTGGATCCCATAATATATGAGAGCTCTATGCACCGGCTCAGCCCTTCAGTGCATCAGAGTATAAGCTCTCCTGAGTCCAGATGGTAACATCTTGGTTAGTGGCCCTAGCAATGGATGAGGATAGGACCTAGGAATGCCTACTTGAGTTCAGCAACCTTCAGTTCAAATTGCTGTGAGGTCCACACATGGCCAAATAAAATTTTTTCTCATGCGCAACCTTGACAGTCCTGAATAGCACATCAAAAAGCAAACATAATTCCAGTGTTTCTTCTGGTTGTTCAAACTTCAATCCATAAACCAGAGAGTAATAGTGTTTAATATGTAATATCAATTAATAACTAGAGTATTATGAAACTTCAAAATTAGCAATTTTTAAGGGCCGCAGGGCCAACCAGGTTTATGAAGGTCAGTATGGGAAGAAGAAATGTTTCACAGTCAAGCCTGTAGTAATTGAAAGGGCAAGCCTGGTCTATGGTTTGTGCCTTTGTGACCCATTGGTAGCTTAATTTTCAACACCAGGGCTTGATTGCAAAACATAAAAGCCTCCCATTTTGTTCAGGCTTTTCCAGCACCCGCACCCTTGTCTCTTTGCTGTTGTTATTTTTATTTATTTTTTTTTTTTTTAAATGCCTTTCAGCAAGAAACTATGCTCCTCTTTCTTCCCCATTTCCTTATTATCTGATAAAGAACACAGCATCCTTCTGCCCTCCACATCTCTTATTGTCCATATCATGTTGCTGCCAACCCTCCCACAACAAAGCTGTCTCCTTTGAACACCACCATAATCACATCCTCCTTTACTGCCAGAACAAGTTTTAACACCACATATTGAATTCATATTCTCATTTTCATAAGAATTCATATTTGAATCTGAGTTTATTCAAATCATTCGGACTTGGACACATTACTACACACAAAATTCAAACAAATTAATGACACTGAAATGAGATTACCAGGATAGAATTATGTTAGCCAACAGGTTGTCCCTACAAAAATATAAAATGAATGATTTAGGGAAGGTGCTAATATGCACATACAATATAGATTTCAGGGATTTCCAATCAGGCTATCAACCTCATTTCATTAGTTCATCTATTCATAAGCGTAACTAACAAACAGATTGTATTATGGCAGCACAGAATGTGAAGAAGGCGACCTAGCAGAAAAAACAGGTTAATCGAGTGGCTAAAAGCAAACTAACTCCAAATTCACTTTCATTCCGCTCTTCTTTCAAAAATAGACTTTCTAATAAAAAACATAAAACAGGAAAAAGATAAATGCAAGGTTAGAGAAATATAAAGGGGGAAAATGCACCTGCTTCTTGCCTCGACTGAGGCAGTGCAAAGAGGCTACCCAAGGGGAAATCTGGCTCTCCAGGAACAGGAACCTTCTCAAGGCCCAAATTGATTATGGCTTTAGTCCCCTCGGCCAAAGTTCTGCAACCCTCAAGCCTTTTTAGAGCAATGTTGATATAAAGTGTAAGGTATATGAGGAGCTTGTCTGCTGAGCTTTGAATATTAAAGTTTCTAAAGAATATATTGGCACGGAAAAATATGATTGCTTCATCAATAATATCATTTGTATCTGCAAAACCATTTTTATACCAGAGACAATAAGGTTGAGCATACAAAATATTTGTTCGATGAAAAGCGGTTTTCCTTAATATCAAAAAGAAAGTAGGACGAACCTTGATCAGAAATTGGAGCTGGGCCCTTGACATGACTTTTCAGAGGAAGTAGAGGGCATCCACAAGCTTTGGCAATGCCTTCTTCATTAACAAAAGTTGAGTGATACATCTGTTAAAAATAATATATTTCAGTTTGTATTTTGGAGCAGAAGGAACTAAAAATTACTGAAATATTGAATTAAAAACCATATTGCTGCTGTAAAATGCATAGTTGCTAAAGGCACACCTTGCTCAGGCACCCAATTGAACTTGCTTGAAAATGTTTAAACTTTGAATGCTTAATTAGAGTTTTGAAATTTTTTAAATTTCACTTCTCTTTTCCAATCAAAACTCTAGATTGAACAAAATTCTAGGTTGTCTTCATTCATAATGGCTATGATTTTGGAATATGCTCAAATCATATGCTAAATATTTACATAATTTATTATTTATCCTAAAGAATTACACATATTATCATATTTATTTAATATAATACGATGCGCCTTACTTTACTTGGGCATGAACCTCGCTTATGCATCTTGCGCCTGGGCCCCAACAGACCGTGGCGCCTTAGTGCATGTTGGGCCTTTAACAACTATGGTAGCATGGCAACTTAGTAGCAAAAGCAGAAATTTGCAGTCTAATTATTTCCTTGGTTGTATTGGTCAACTATTGGCAAGATAACATTATATGATTCCATGGAGAGGACTTACACAGGCCTACTACAGCTACGTGTATAACATTACTAGGCATAGCTATTGGAACGGGTCCATTGATTGAAATTTGAAGGTTTCAATCATCCAGTTCTTCAAACCAGCTGAACCACTGGATCAAACCATAATAGAACAATGATGTAGAATTATATCATTATAATGATATTACGAAAAACATAATCCTTACATATTAGCCGAATGATCATTACCGACCAGTGATTTCAGACCGGTCAAAAAATATATTTTTTTGTTTTTTTTTTTAAATTTTTTTTTAAACATGTTAATCTAGTTATAGTTAATCTATAAACCAAGTTTTACAATTTTTCAATATGTATCTATCTTTATTTTGGATTTTTAAATACAGGGGTACTTATAAAAAAATTTTCAAAAAACAAAAAAATATATTTTTTCAGATCGGTCCGTAAGGATCAGTGCTCTACATATTATGCATAGTATACATTAAAGCAATTTAAAAGAAGTAAGAAGATAATCAAGTGGGCACCATATTGCATCGGTCAAAAACTTTTTTTTCCCACTTGTCATGGAATGTTGTCGTTTCTTGGATCAATTTAGGTTTGTGGGCGTGCAGAAATGATAGATAGATTAGATCTTAAACCCGACCTGCTGGTTGGCATCATCATTAAGTATAGCACTAAATGAATGACTTAAGCACCTCAAGAAAATTCCACAGCCATGAGATCATAAATACCAGATCCAAGAGAACGCAAAATCTTCACAAGTTCTGAATTTGATTCTACGCAGAAACTCAAAAAAAAAAAAAAGTTGATAATAACTAACCAACCATAGGGCCCAAAAAAGAAAGGGGAAAAAAAACCTTTCAGCGTTAGCTAACAATGAAAGATGTGAGATAACGCCAGCCATATTGAATCCGCAGTTAAAACTCGAAAGATATGGAATTACAGTCAAAACCCCAGAGGGAGGATGATGGATACTTGAAAACAACAGATATCAGAAAAGCAATTAGGGCCCAAAAAAATTGAGAAATGAGAGAGAGGAGAATAGGGAGAGAGGTTTATTTGTGATCTCAAACCTGCTCCGTTGGGTTTTACTTTCTGGCCGATGATGTAGATTACAAAGCCGATCTCTTCTTACTGGGTTTGATTTTTGAGAAATGTTTGTTCATTTGTCGCAATGAAAATGAGGTGTTAGGTTGAGGCGCACTCTCCTGTGCAAATAACTCGAGGAGAGCAAAGTAACGGAGCCCGTCAGAACGCGGGCCACTGACCCAACGAACGAATTGGGGTCGGAATCCGGGTGGGCTGCACCGGGTCTAAATGTGCTCAATTCCGACTTTACAATTTAAAAATGTGGAGTGATCTTATTAGTTTATTCTAAATAAAGCTCTGGCTTAGCTCACCTTCAAAGATTCACTTAGAATAAATTTTTTATTTTTTTCGTACACTTAATTATCTATTTATATTTAACATATAAACTAAGTTTTACTATTTTTGAATATATATTTATACTTTTTAAAAATAGTAATATTTTAAACACATATATACGTGTAATATTCTAAAGAGATTGTATTAGTATCTTTATTTTACATTAGCAATTTCATAATTGAAGGGAAGTTAAATTTGATGATGAAATTAAGTTCCACACTACCATGACATTATCATTTACATAACTAAGATATCAACGTACGTACGGGTGTAATTAGGGGTATAAATTGAGTCGGGTTGACTCGGATCAAGGCAAACATAACTCCAACTCATCTTATAAAATCTTAACTCAATTTTATTTTCAATCATATTTTTAATACTTTAACCCAACCTTATTTTAACCATATAAAAATTTGTTCGTTTCGAGTTAAAAATTAAGTTAATAAACATATAATATTTTAAAAAAATTACTTAATTAAATCTATTTTAAAATATAAATTTATATCAAAGAATAAAAGGTAATCATTTCTACAAGAATATTTTTCAATTTATTACTTATACAATGATAATTGTAAATAATATTATTTCAAATCAATAATGTCTAGTTAACTCTTATTTATTATGTACTAACTTATCATATAAGACTATTTATTAATAACTTATCATATTATACACTAAAATATGAAATCGGGTAAGTTCAAATCAAATTATAAATTTTATTTTTTTTTTCAAAATATCTAACCCAACCATATTGTTTACACACCTAGGAATAACATACTACACCCCCAATATATCATAATTGAAATTAATTTTTTTTACTTAGTTTTACTCCGACAAATTTACCTTACCACTTAAAATAAATAAAGGATGTGTTTGGCAATTTGCAAAAGTTGTCAAGTTAAAACTTTTTAATTTAAAACTTTTCACTCTCCATGATTACTTTTTTTTAAATTATTTTTTACACATCTTTCTATATAACAACCCTACTTTTCAATTATTTCTACACAACTACCAATACAACTAATCTATTTATTTTAAATTTATTCTCTTTACTCCTCATCATTACCTCTACAATATCACATCGTTTGACAACTTGTATTCTTTAAAAGTTTTCATCAAAATTTTTATTCATTACCAAACACACCCAAAATTAAAAAGACAAACTTTATTGTGTAGGCACCACCCTTATTTTAGGCTTATCTTACTCATTAAATCAAAATCTTATCCATTAATTTACTTGACATCTTTTATTTTACACACGATATTAAAACTATCTCAATCAAATTCTTAAGTGGGCTGTACTTGCTAAAATATATAATTATTCGTAATGATTATGAAAATATTTAAGCTTCGTTTGGTATGAGATAAAAATAATATTTAAATATTTTCCGTTTCCTTTCTACGCAACTTCTAATATTATCGATTCTTTTTTTTTTCCTCATTTGGAATAATGTTAGAAATGTAACCTAGCTTATCCTTTCCTCCACCAAAATTATAATCCTAGTATCCAAGTAAAACTTCTTATACAAGTTTTGGCATGGCCAACCAATTTGAAAAATACACGAACTATTAGGCCGCAATAACATGAGGCAGCCGAATGGACATAAAATAACAAAAGCATAAAAATAATTGAAATTATTAGGATGGCAGGTGCCGCGCTACTCTCGGGCATGAAGAGATGCTAAGCCACCGCTCTTCTACAGTACAATGAGGCCGTTAGCGTGGGCCGATAGTACGCGCCTGGAGCATGTTGGGGCACATACACTTATTTTTTAAAAAGAATTTATTTGAATTTTTTATAAAACTATTAATATAAATATATTTAACATTTTTATAACTTTTTATCATTTTTAAAGTATTTTAAATATATATTTTCGATTTTTGAAAATTAATAGTATTTTAGATAATTGAAAATTATCTTTACATAAAATGACACTGATTTTAAAAAATGAAAAATAAATATTTAAAATACTCCAAAAATAAGAAAAACTTATATGCATAATTAATACACATAAATTAATAATATTATGAAAAAATTTCAAAAAAAAAAAAAGAATATATATTCTTGGGAGCATGCAGCGCATTGGTATCTTTTGATCACCCATCTACCCAGTCCAGGTAAGCACGAAAAATTGAATCCAACCCTCCTTTTTTATCTCTCTTCTCTGCTAAAACGTCTCTTTCACTGTCTCGATGTGGGATTGATTCCATCCACCGGTCTCTTCGTCTTGCTGGACGTGGGATCGATTCCATAACGACCACCCTTGCATACAGTGAATGCTCACGAACCTGGAGATATAAATATAGGTTGCTAATAGCCTAATGCTAACAACTCTTCACCTTCAATTTTTTTAACCATCCAGAGAAAACGCTTCTTTCCTGCATATATGGTTGATCGATTAGTGTTTGAGTTCAAACTAGTATGTGGCCAACTGCCTATTTCACATTATCGTACAACCTATTATTAGCATAAATTTCACATATATCCTCAAAATTTATCCTTAATTCTATTTATACTTACGAATTTTTAAAAATTTCAAATATAATTGCATATTGTGCCTAAATTCCATTTATATTTATATTGTTAGAGATTTGTTAAAGGCGCTATTGAGCTTCCGTGAAATGACAAACATATCTAAGCTGAAATTTTAATTATGCCACTAATTTAATAATTTTACAACTACACAATTATGTATTATCTGAATGTGAATTTTTAGCTTTGAGGAAAGCAATCCCAAGTTATATTCCGTCATTTTATAGGGGTAATAATGGCTCTCTTTAATATATTTCTAATGATGTAAGTATAAATGAAATTTTAAATAATATATATATATATATATATATATATATATTTGAACATTTGAAACTTGAGTGCAAGTAAAAATAATGGCAAAATTTACAGATATATGTCAAGTTTACCTTTATTATTATTATACAACTGCTTGCCAATAATAAGGCCCAATGTAAACAATTAAATGGGGATTGTGAAGCAAAATCCATTTAGCTTGCAAAAATAAATATTCAAAAATTATCATTTGATTAGGGTTTTTTTGCAAAAATAACATTGTAAAATTTCCTATCTATAATTTCAACCTCATGGTTATGATATTTGCCAATACAACCTTCTAATTTTTTTCTGTTGTACAATAATAACTTTATGAACTTAATTAGACAACTAACATATGAGATTTTTGATATACATGAAAATTTGTATGACATAGATGTATTTGATATGAAAAATGCATGTTCACATAGTTATTCTTGCAAATATCAAAACTATAACAATATAAGATTATGAGTCATGATAATATACAATATATTGTACATTAGTTTATTATACAATATTTATTTTTTATTTTTTTGATTTTTTCTTCGTGACCATGTTTTCTTAAATGTACTTAATTTATATACTAAGTTTTATCATTTTATAATAGTTTTACCTATTTATTTTTAATTTTTAAAAATCACATTTTTAAGGTGCTAAAATGACTTAGATGTCCATGACTTTTAAAAATCAAAAGTAAATAGATAAAAGTATTATAAAAAGGTAAAACTTGGTATGTAAGTTAAATATACTTAAGCAAACATATTTATGAAAAAAATGAAATAAAAATTTGAATATCATACTGTATATCAGCACTAATATACAATACATTGCATAATATCATGACCCAAATCACAAATAGACAAACTTGTAGAGTTATTTTTGCAAATAATCCCATTTGATTATTTTAAACTTAAATGAAAAGATTTATTAGATTGAACAAGTAGGGGCCGCGCGGACGCGTTCCCCCTCTGCCACAAATTATGACGTGCACTCTCCTACTTGAGGAGATGCTAAGCCAGTGCTCCTCCGCGTGCAATGAGGCCACTGACCTAGGCCATGGGCCTCCTTGATCACCCATTAACCCCGTCCAGGTAAGTATGGATTCAAAGACTTATCCCTCTCCTTTTTGTTTTCCCCTTCTCTCCGAATGCTTCTTTGCCTTCTCCATGTGGGACTCGACAACAGCCATTCTTTGTCCTTGACATGATTCCATTCCATGTTCCATATCAGATGACATTTGCTGCATTCGTAACAGAAAACTCAGATATTCTGTCCACAGCCCTTCCCACCCTCATGGAACAAATTCATTTATGCTTAGCCGTGTCCTATGCAAGTCACTGGCAGGATGATAATGTAGCAACGTCTTAACCGTGGTTCAAGACTTGCCAGTTTACTGAGGTGTTTGAAACATTCTAGAACAACGATGATGCAGCTAAACTCAAAGATGTATTCTGAAACCAGCGACCCATCAACAGAAAATTACTGGAGTTCTCTTTTTGTGCAAAATTACAAATGGGTCACATGGCATTGCAACCCAAACGTCAATCTCACGGTAACGCAGCATGGAAGTAAGAACAGACCACATGGATCCCCCAAACTTAGATTGAGTTGGATTCCTTTTGGGCTTGATTGATTCGTTAGTGCTCATTTCCTTACGGCTGCTAACCGGCTAACCAAGAAGTCAAATGGCAGGGTTTTTAATCGCCGCATTTGATGTAGCGGAATCACCATCACCACACTCTCCTGACACAACTCCCATCAATATAATTCTCCAAGCTCCGTATTTCCCAGCAGTGCATGCAAGCGGGAACAGCCACTCCAGGCAGAAGCGGTTGATGCATATAATGGTACTATCGACAAGAAAAGTAAAGACTAGCAAACCTACCTTGATTTACCTCGAGTTGAAATTGATTAGTGATTCTTCAGGAAGCTGAATTTTATTATTATTTTTTGGTTGACCAGAAGCAACTAGCAAGATGTGCGAATGGAGAAAACATTTACTTTTTGTAGCAATTAAAAACATAAATTTTTTGTTGTTTGACAAATAATATGCAAGAAGAAATGGCATACAACTTGATATATTACAACGAAAATCGAAGTGCAGCCTCGAGGCTTTTATATGGGTCACAGACCATCTGAAAAGGATGCTGAGGATCCAATATAAGTGCGTTCCTAGTAGGACCCATTGATTTTTCTCGAATGATCATGCGATCAAACATGTTGATCCCTTCCTGTATCTTCTTATATGATATGCAGAGAGGAGACGTTGATTATTGACCATCTTCCTTCTTCCCTCTTCACCATTTTGTGAACGGTAATGCATCCACGAAACGTGGATGCAATTTTGAAGGCATGAATCCAAGAATATGAAACGTATTAACGACTGAACTACATTCCCACAACAGGCCTCAAGTAACCAAACTTGGTTACTCTTTTCTGCCAAGTGTCTTAATTATAGCCTCCAAAACCTTGATCTCTTCATCTTTCCTTGCAATTACTTCTTGTTTTGCTCGCAGTTCTTCCATATGTAGCTCAAAAACTTCTGCAAAAACAAATGATGTTTGAGTTTCAGCATCTTTTCCTCTTCTGCAAGTGCCATTCATAGTTGTACCAACTACTATTGTCAATATGTTGAACAGACTTGAAGCTATAAAAACCAAGCTAGCATCAGGCCGTACCTGCCATTTAAAATTACTCCATCCAAAACTGAGAAATCTATTTTCTTAGACGGATTATCTTAAAGTCAAAAATCAAAGAAATGGCCATTGCAAAGGCAGGAACCAGCTGACGCAAGACTTGCGCCCCATGCACATTATGTCTGGTTGATAATTTGACAAATGTAGCAGCAAGAGGAAGTGAACATCTGACATGGTTGCACTTCAAAAGAAGTAGAGAAATTATATAATTCATGAAAAATGTAATGGAACTCCAAATACGTACTTGTTGTGTTCTCAAGCTCCCTGGTTACCTCTTGTGCTTGAAGCTCAGCAGCTCGTTGTGATGCTTCTGCTTGTCGCTTCTCAGAACGAGCACGGGCAGATGCTGAGATTGCCGCATCAAGCTCTCGTTCCAGAGTCTCTACCCGCTTTTCAAGTGCCTGCATGCCCAACAGATTTACACATTACTGGACTAATTCTCACCTGGCCCTTTACCTTCTCCAATCTTGCTCATACGGCCCAGTGTACAACATGGTAAACTTAAGCTCCATTATTGGCAATGCACTCAATAGGCAAGATGCTAGACACATTTATCTTCTGTGCGGTGGTTAATTGAAGGACATAAAAATAGTACCGTTTGTCAACTAAATAGATTGTTGTAATGATTACAGAAAGAATAGTATTATGAATGTTGATAAATGGGTAGTCCAACATTCAATGCATTTTCTTTCAACACTTTCTTAGCATGGAAAAAACAAATGAAATTTTCCGCATGATAAAAACCATCCGCCGACAGTTTCTTAACATGGAAAAAAAATGCAATTATGGACAAGATAGAAATTATCATGGCCAACGCTTACACGCAGTGGCAACTTTTTGTAAGAGTATGATGCCATGTGAAAAAAATAAGCCTCAATAAAAATGGAAGGTGAGATCGCTTTACTTAAGAGACAAAGCAAATGAAACCTATACTTTTGCCTAAGCTATGCCATTCAGATAGCCAAGTTTCACAAATGCTCCAGCAGCTCCTCATATCTCAATGGTTCTCATGTGGCTCCCCTCTTTGTGAAAATTTACATGAAGCAAAACTACAGGAAAAAGTGATAGCATTTCCTGAACATGTGAAATCTTCTTTTTAAGAGCACAGTTGTACATCTTATCCAGTCTTTTCGTTAATTATAGATATAATAAAGAAGATTGCTGCCTAACGTTGCCAAACTGTTGCGTCTCTCATTTAATGCTTTCTCCTTGTGATAAAGATGGTCATACTTTCTTTTCCTATAATTAAGCTGATTGCCTTAGCAATTGCCTAACTGTTGCGGCGCCCATCCATTCCTTTCCTTTCCTTTCATATTTTCCCCTTCAGAGAGCATTCATTATTTGAGCTGCGTTGTAACCTAAGATTCACTAATTCTGCTCAGGTGGCATACATGTTTTGCAGCTATACCTGCATAGATTTACATAAAAAAAAAAAAAAAAATCCAAAATCACAGTTAGCTTTTAAAGGATATATAACCAATTCCTGCAGAAGACTGACATCTTTAAGAGAGTGGGCTAGAATTAAACCAAACCCTAGTAAAGATTCACAACACTTGGCTGGCCAAAAAAGACTGGATGAGGAAAGAAAAAATGATTTACGAAAAATTCAATCAAGATCGAATCTTTGGGACAATTCAATACTCGGTCATACACATTGTAAATGATCCGGCCTAACAAACAATCATTTTCATTTTGCTATGCTTATCTACACTTCCAAATCAATAAGTCGTGGTCAGATGATCATCCAATCCATCCGCGTGAAAAGGAAGACAAAGTGGAAGAAGAGGAAGAAAAGGGAAATATACCTTGATGGTTCTGGCCTGCTCGGATGTGAGAGATGCTTTGGCGTAAGCGTCTTCCTCCACGAAGATCGCCTTCTTCAGGAGGAGCTTCTGGAGGGATTCGAGATTCGAGCCCATCTCTGAGAGATTTACGATCGCAGCTCCCCATCTCTCGCTTCCCTTCCCCTTCTCTTCTTCCATCCTTTCCTTCTTCTTCCGCCCGTCTCTACTATTCTTCTGGTGCTGCTTTTGCCCCTTTGATGCGGCGGCGAAGGACAGTTTCGTAATTTCAGATCCATAGGTAACTCAGACAACTGCTGGTTCCACCCGCCGAGTTCTCGTCTCCACTTCCAACTTGCTGCGCGTTCATTTAACCGTACGCATGGAAAGCTATTAAAAAAGAAAAATCTAACTGTTTTCTAGTCCTTTTGTATATTTTGACACTTTAACTGTTTAATTATTATTTATTATTATCTTTATATCTTAATTATATTTATTTTCTTTACTTCTAATTATTATCTTATTTTTAAAAAAATTTTCTCATAAAAATTTCCTATTTTTCTACCTTTTGCCAAACCGAAATGCAAATTTTGTTCAAAAATTATGAACTATCAACATTATTTTGGAACTCATTCTAAATTTCTACATTCATATTTCCTCTTTGCTTTTTCTCTTAGTGAAAGCTAATGTCTAAGTCTAAACTTGAGTCTTAGGCTATTCACTCACTTACACGGCTACTGACTATCAAGCTAGCTAAAGGTATATTTTTTTATATGAAAAATTGAAAATGAAAAATGAGACTGAAATTGATATGAAAAAGGCAAAGTAAGGATAAACAAAAAATTATAAAGCAATTGCATGAAAAATATTTAAAAATATAAAAAAGATATAAGATAATAATATAAATATATAGGTAAAAAATATAAAATAGTTTGATTAGGTGTTAACTTTTGCGTTCTATTTTTTATTTTTATTCTCATAAAAAAATGTTGAACTGCAATAATAATATGATGGTCTTTTGCCAAAACGGAGGTTAAGGTTCCATTTATTCGTTAAACAGTAATTTGAAATGTTAATAAAGGTATCTTATGGACGTTGGATTGAGTGGTTGCATCCATCTCACTATTATATGTGAGTATCCTACTAAAGAGAGAAAAATAAAAAAACATTGTAAGAATATTGTTAGCGATTTGTGAGAACATTATATGAACATTATAAGAATGTTTTAAAACTTGATTATAATACCACTAAGATGATTATAAATACTCATGAAAAATATCAAAATCCATTCGTAAACTAGAGAAGCAAAAATGCAAAGATAATGCCAAAGTGAAAATTAAAAAATGTAGGTAAGAGCATGTAAAGAAAATAGACTTAAAAATAGAGAAGTGATTAAACGAAGGTCTTGGTTGCTGTTGTTGTTTTTATTTTTATTTTATTTATTTATTTATTTTGTTTGAAAGTACATTTTGCGGCTGCCTGTGCATGGAGAGCCGAATGAGAAGGCAGACTACGTATGAGCTGTGCGACCGCGTGAGCATCCGGGCATCACTTGTCAACGAAGGCGGGTTCGTAGATCAAGATACCGAACTAGGGTAAAGATTAGGAAGGATCGAAGAAGATAAAAGATACAGATGCGAGCAACTGAAGCTCCAACCTCAGGTTCGCTCTTTTCCTCCCCTTCTCTGCGGAAAATTCCAAATCTCACCTTCTTTTCGCTCTCGGTAAATCCTGCATTTTTGTGTCCTTCTTTTACTGTCGACCAACGTACTAGATTTCCGCATCATTCACTGCTCCTTATTTCGCATAAATGAGCGACGATTGATACTCTCGATGTTGGATTCGTTTTTGGATTTGATTGCATGAGGCTGTGGTGTGGCCGTCCAGGGCTCTCTCTCCAATGACCTTGACTGCTTGCGTTATGGGAAGCGCAAAAACACGCACATCTTTTGGTTTCTTATTTAAACTGCTGCTGAATACCCATTTTGACGGGGAAGCTTGTTCTTTAGAAGTTATCTCTTCCGCAGCGAGATACTGAGATTAAGCTAAACATGGTGGGCGATTACACAAGCTTAATGATATTTTAAGTTCGCGCACTATCCATTTTTGGGATCATTTCTCGCAATATTCTTTAATTTATCATATTTTGTTAAAAAAATTTGGTGCGTTGCATCGATCTATAGATCTATGTTTTTTTTTTTTTTTTTAATCGTCTCTTTTCTGTTTTTCTGCTGCACTTTGTTTGTAATTCTCTTGTAGTTGGTTATGATTAGATTGTTTCTGCTGCAACTGTCTTTTTCGAGAAAGGCGATGCGGAAACGTAATTTGTTGATGGCTTGGTGCTTACAGGGGATACCGACAACTTTACGCTTTTATTTTGCAATTTTTCTTTTGCATTTTTTAATATATAGGTTTTCTAATGTTTATTTATTTATTTCTTTATTTTGAAATGTACATTGAAGTGTGATTGGAGCAAAATGGTTAGGCAAGTTGCTGTGGGGTTGCCTCCATATAAATGGAGGAGAAGAAGAGAAGATTGTGCGTGGATTTTGTTTTTTGGAGTGAGTTTAGCGAGAGAGGGATTGGTCAGTAGTTCTTGTAACCGAGGGTCTGTTTCTTGTAGCTGAAGTTCTGCACTCAGCAGGATCTCAATCGAGAGAGATCCGTGAGGAACAGATCAGAAATTGTCAATTGTAATTCTCTGATCTGCAATAGGACCCTGTAATTCAGGAGCATATCAAAGTGTTGTTCTTGTTGGATTCCTATTTCGGACCTTATTAATTGTTCTCAATCATACTCTCAAAAAAAAAAAAAAAAAAAAAAATTCTCAATAAAAATTATGTTGGGTTTTGATTCTTGGTGATTGTTCAGCATGCGTGAATATTTAAAGTATTGCATCAGGTAGATAGGTATCAGTGTTTTGAAGTATGCTTATTGTTTTTTTTTTTTTTTTTTTTTAGAATTCTTTTTTTCTCCATGTTTGTACAATCTGTTCTATGTAAGATGGAAGCAACTTGAGTAAGTTCCTTCGTAAATTTACCAGAAGGCAAAATTGCAATTAAACTTGGCAGATTGGTCATGTCTGCCACATGGATTGTTTGGCCTGTGATTCTGGTGATGGAAGACCTTGCTCTTTAATTTCAATGCCTTCTGCATGTAGGCCACATTCGACTGTTTGCAATGTTGTTCAAGAAAGCCTGGTGTCTCCCCCCTTGATGATTTTGTGGCGTCCACACTCATTTGCCCAGTGCCACATGTATTTCTTGTATGCCAATCCAACTGTGGGATGATCTAAAACTAGCATTGGTTAGAAGTGAAAGATGATATGTTGGATTTGATTAGATGCATGGGCCTTCATGCCATCCCACGTATTCATTTCTGCTAATGCCATGAGATGGTGTACATTTTCCTGTGTGCTCTCTGGTAATTCATAACACAGTGGTAACACAGTGGCTTTACAGATGATAATGAAATTTATTTTTGGAGTCGCAGTTTTTAAACCAAGCCCACCAACACACCCTCCTGCTCCCACTCTTGCCACATATATTCAGTATTCTATCTTGAGCTAACATTATTTAATCTGCAACAGCAGGATCTGATCCAATAAAGAAGCAGAAGACGAAAAAGTGCTCTGCATTTCAGAGGGACTTGGAGGCGGAAGATCTCAGCAATACAGGAAAGAGTGCAGAAGTTCGAAAGTGTAAAAAGAAGAAAGGCAAAGATCCCAATTTTACAAGTCGGGATGATTTTGCGTTATGTAAGGAGAAGAAAGGAGATTCATGTTATGTAGCAGGGCCCAGTTTATCCAGTGAGAAGCATGGCTTACCATCCTTGATAAATCAGTGTGAATTAGAAAAGAATAGTTTAAGCAGAAATACATTAAATGGAGAGGTTGGCTGTCGTAGAAAGAAGAAGAGAAAAATTGATATCTCTTCTTTGCAGAATAGTTTGGCAGCATACAAGGAAGGAATTAGGTCCACAGAAGTAGATAGGAAAGCCCCTGATGTTGACCCAGAAGCTGACATACAATTTGTTGTCCAAAATGGAGAAATTATTGAGAAAATAGCCCCATTGAAGGGAAAGAAGAGAAGGAAGAGGAGGAATAAGCTAAACACTAACACAAAAGAGAAGCGAATACTGGAGACTGTCTTGTCTGAACAAAATCACAGAGGCAGGAATTCCATTAGTATGGAGACCAAGGCGAATAATGACAAGCATTTCAAAGGTATGGATGCTGACACAGTGATGGTTGAAACAAAATCAGCAATGGTCAAAAACTCTGCTAGTTCAGTGGAAAATGTGAAGAATGGTCCTGCGAATGAGATTTCTGCTGGCAATTTAGTTGCAAAGCCTGTGTTGAATACTGCTCGAAGGAGGAATGTGGGGGAGCAGATTGATCAAGTACTTAAAGACAATGTTGAAGATAGAGATGATAATAAACTAGATACTGATTCAGTCACGGTTGAATTCAAATCAGGAGCGGTAGGAAGCTCTACTAGTTCGCTGGAAGATGTAAATAATGGTTCCGATGATGACAATTTTGCTGGCAATTCTGTTGACAAACCTTTATCGGAAACTACCAAGGGATGTCCAAAAAGGAAGAAGAAGCCAGGGGAGCTGATTGATCAAGTAATTAATGACAGCGTTGAAACTAGAGATGTTGATAACCTAGATCAGGTGTGCTTGGAGGAGTCAACTAAGGCCAACAAGGTTGCTAGTAAATGTGTGTCATCTGTGGAAGAAAACGTGAAGGCTCTAAGTATTTGTGAAAAAGGTTCTTTTACAGACAAGTGTATTCTAGACGGTTCATTATCATTAGATTTAGGGCATGTGTCTAATTCTCAGAGTAAGGTGTCTACTGGTCCCTCTAGTAGAAAACTCCTTATTCTTGATTTGAATGGATTACTTGTTGATATTGTTTCTTTTCAACCTGATCGTAAACCAGATTTGAAAGTTGCTCGAAAAGCACGTAAGTAACATCTATGCTTATTTTCTTCTAGAAAAATCCATTAAAAAGTTAAATGCTTATTGAATAGTTTTGTGCATTGTTTCAGTTTATAAGAGGCCTTTTTGTGATGATTTCTTGAAGTTTTGCTTTGAGAGATTTAATGTTGGTGTGTGGTCCTCCAGAACTGAGTATGTTTTTCAGTTTTGAGTCTTTCTAATTTCATTAGTTCTTACAGGAACTTGACATGTTCTGATGCTCATAGCTTTAAGATAACAACTAACATAGCCTCTTCTAATTGTTGTGACGTCTATTATTTATTTGCAGAGAGAATACAAGGACTGTGGTTGATTTTCTTATGGAAGATTTCAAACATAAGCTATTGTTCTGCTGGGTTAGTAGTTTGCATTCTGGAATGTGTTTATTTTGTTTTATATCTTATGTAGAGTCGATGCCTACGTATGCTAACAACTGTAATAAACATGTACTAGACCACAAGTTATGGGATTCCTTCCACATTCTATATCTGCAAATTGATGAAAATGATAGTTCTTCCTGAAGTGCAAAGCTACATGGCTTGATATATCTATTCTTATGCCACGTCCTACTCCTCTTATTCAGGTTGGGGGGTCTACCCATTTTTGCCATTGGAGAGGTACTTGGCACCAAAAATATGAGCATCGTGGGTGGCCTTTTCTTTTCCTTTTGAAATCTCCATAGCCCCTTTGAAAGAAAGGGGCTTATAAAGTGGTCTCATATTTTGCATGTTCTGTTGGATTTCATTTTAGATGACTAAATGATAACTTTTTCTAATTTTCACTAATAAAATTTTTGGATGGAAAATGGGAAGCTGAGATGTCAGTTATAGGTATAAAACAATATGATATATGTTTCTTCTTTCCAGTGATGATGTATGGTTTAAGAAGCCTTCACCACAAAACAGTGCTCAGAGATCTGTTAGATGATATATGTGACATCATCAGCTGCTTTTGAAAATGAAAGTTGTTGGCTTCATGGGAAGCTTTTGGATGCATTCGTGTCCAGCATCCTACTGACTGTTGCTGGCAGTCCAGAATGACGTTTGGACGTTGATTTTTAGAATCCTCTAAAAGCATATCATGTTTATGTAATGAGATGTGCAGTCTTTAAGTGAACTTTTGTTTAAGGTAATTTGATTATTTGCAGCAATTTCCCCCCAATTTCTGTAGGGCCAATCGAAGTGCACAGTAACAGGATTCCATACTGTCGAGGATAGGCATAAGCCATTGTTTTTGAAAGAACTGAGGAAATTGTGGGACAAAGAAGATCCAGATCTGCCTTGGAGAAAGGGAGATTATGGTCCAGCAAACACATTGTTACTAGATGACTCTCCTTACAAGGCTCTCCGCAATCCTGTAAATCTCGCTTCTTTTTGGTGTTTTCTACTGCGTGGATTGCCATTTGCCCTGTGTTATCTGTTTTCATTGATGTGTTGACTTTCCATTTCAGCCATTCACTTCAATCTTCCCAACATGCTATACTTTTAAAGACGAAAATGACGACTCCTTAGGCAAGTATTACTATCCATATCTGTGCTGCTTTCTCTTTATCCTAAAGAATTGGAATGTCATGATCTGCCCTGGCAAGTGCGATGTCCTTTCTGAGTCTAGTTAGAGAGGCTTGGCACATCTAGCTGTTTATTTTGTTACATCTTGATAGAATTTCCCAAGAAGCTTGTTGTTTGGCATCTGAATCTCCCCTTTGTTGGTGGCTTGAAAGCCTAATGGTTAGTAATTGACATGTGACTCCACCTTGGGAAAGAAGTCAAGTAATTCATTGTCTTTGTTGTCTAATACAAGTTTTTCGTGCATACCATATGGTACAACTTGACTAGACCTTTTGAATGGTGACTTATGCACTGATGCAGGGCATACTAGGACATTGCATCTGATCTGATGTTTTTCAGTTCTACCAGCTGTGTTGCAAAGTAAAAAGTGTATAATGTTCATAAATTAATTTCCATGCAGGTCCTGAAGGAGACCTTCGAATTTATTTGGCAGAAATTGCAATAGCTGATGACGTTCGACATTTTGTGGAACAACATCCATTTGGTCAACGTGCAATTACAGATGCAAATCCTTCTTGGTCTTTCTACCTTCGAGTTATTGGGGATAATAAGAATTCTTTGTTACCAAGTTAACAATATTAGCAAGCAGCATAATATGAATGTAGACTTTCTGTTCAGAAAGATTACTGTTCCAGCAGTAATGGGCCTAATGGCTCTAGATCTACCTCTAGGGACTGGGAAGAGCAAATTATTTGAATTTGTTTCCTATGTTTGTGATTTTTGTTGTGCTGAGAAAAAAAATTTGATTCTTGTAAGCTTCTTTTTTGTAGTTGAGAAAAACATTTGATTCTTCTAAGTCTCAAATAGTTATGTTGAGTTGAGAGATGCATTTGATCTTTGCAAGTTGCAAGTAGGATTTCACTACAAAACGATATTGTTGTTTCGAGTTTATAGTGTTGATAGCAGAACATTGCTCATGGTCATTGACTTTTGAAGGAAACATGACTGGAGGCTAGGGACAAATAATCACGAATAATATGGTTTTTTAAATAATGGTAAGCAGTACATGGACTACTGTTGTGATTAGGTTGCTTTCTGCACTGAAAGAAGCATATTTGCTTGCAGATGATGGCAAAAAAGCTTTAGTGGGCAGTGGCATCCTTCTCATTATTTAGTTCTGTTTGGATTGATTGTTTGAATCTTCATGAAGGGGGAAATTGACTGTATTGATGTGTTTCCCTTGGCCGTCTGAGCAAAACCTGTGGCTGTTGGTTGCATTTATTGATTTAGTCAAATGGTGAAAATGGTAAGTGCTCTAAGAGCACATGAACGTTTATTTGTTGGGCAAGACGTGGAACCTGTCTGCATGTTATGATTTAGTTGGACGTTTAAATCTTCATGATGGAAAGAAAAGAATAATTTATTAATGTGTGGCTGTGTTCCTTTTACTCCACTGCATCTAATTAAAATCAATAATTCCTTAAGCACATGAATGCACTTTTACTGTTGCTAATCCTGCACCAGTAGTGATCAAGGCTGTGTTTGGTACTCTGTTCAAATTGAATGTTTGAACGGCGCTGATTCAGGCATTGTTTGCATGGTAACTTCAGTGCACACAGTTTCATGGTTATTTTTTGAAAAATGTTGGCCCAAGTATGAACATATTATACATATGTGATTTTATAATTTTTTGATTTAAATTTTTTTTGAAAATTTGAAAATAAAAAAAATCCCACATGAACAGCTCCAAAAATTTTGAATTTCAAAGAATATTTAAAAAATAAAAAAGTTATAAAATTAAATAGATAATATGTTCATGCCCACGTATTTGTGTCAAAAAATAAACAAGAGTCACACAACCATGTGCACTGAACTTTTCCGGGTCCATATTTGTATGAGGAAAGATAATGAATGAACTGATGTATTTTCCTGTCCATGTGAACGAGATCTAGGAATGCCGTATGTGCTACCGGATAGTTCTTCTGAGTTGGCTGCTGTTATTGATTTCTGTTAAGTGGAAAGAGTTGTACTTCTCAAGCTTATGTACATGTCTATATGCAAGGTTTGCATGCTATTGATAGTCTAGCCAGTTTCGATTTTTATACCTTCTTTAACTGAGTTGAGCCAGTTTTGATTCAAGCATTCATTTTGTTCTAATTTTAATTATGCAGGGCTGCTCCTTGATCATCCCTGGCATGTGGTTTTGAGATGGGCTTCTGATCCATTTTATCCCATCAGCTGTCCCAACATGTATGTGCTTTTTCTGTTCAGCTTGATTCTTCAGTTATTTCTGTTATTGTAGTGAATAAATGTGGGCACCAAATTTATCCAGGAGTTGCTCCTATCGAACAGTTGCAAATTATAATAGCTGTCATTTAATGTTTGTCTTCTCCTTTTTTGGACAATAGATCTGTCACTTTATGTTTAACGGTACAGATGTGGCCTGAGTAATGAGTTGTGTAGTAAGTTGTCAATGTGTATTCTGGTGCAAGCTTTATGCTTTTGGTTGGACCATTTTACACTCGCTGGGTAATTTTAATGAAATTTGGAAGTACGTATTTATTGAAGGGTGCCGATGTTACAAGGTTGCTGATATCATGGTGGCCGAAAAAATGTGTGGGCCCCATCTAGATATTCCACTGTTGAGGTTTTGATAAAATTTTGAATTTATTTGATAGTATATGTTGATTTTTGAAAATAAAAAGTTAGACATGCCCGTTGGATTTTCAAAAATTAAAAAAAATATATGTAATTTTTTTTTTTTTTTTTAGAATGTAAAATTTGGTACGAGAACTGATTTAGGCAGGGCTCATGTATCTATGAAACAAAAAAAAATTATATTTTTTGGCTGCCCATATATTGCCCGATATACAGGCAACCATATGCGATCAGAATGCTTTATTGAAGGCAAAATACGGGCAGCTGCAGGCAATCAGAACAGCTTATTGGGACTGCCCTTTATAGTTTATATTAGTGCACTGATCTTATTTAACGAAAGCATGACATGGATGTGGTGGTTAGCGGTTACAGTCATTGGCCACTTCTATTGTATGTCAGTCCTTGAGAAATGTAGGATCTCTTATGGAAATCCTGGGGAGAAAATCACAGAATTTTCCTTGAAAATGTAATTCTGTATTTGAGTAAGTGAGCAACCCAATGTTATGGCACATGTTCACCTCATCGGTAACTTTTGACTTCTAAGATGGTGATCTTTTTGTTGATTTCATGTTCGAGTTCTCCATATGTTGACATGTCGATAATGATATATAGACCTTCCCAATTTTAAAGATAATTCCATATTGAGCCAGCAACTAAGGCTGATTAATGTTAAAAAGGTTATGTCATAATTCCGCAAAAATGTCTTAAAGACTTGCTTTTAAGTTACTGAAAGTTCTGAGGCATGCCAAAATATTAGAAGTGTTTACTTGGTGGGGAGGCTTGATCCATGCTGGCCCATGCTTTTTGTCATTCTCTGACATGAAACGTCCAGTTCCTTTGTCTAGATAAGTTGGGAAGCGGTGCATATTTCTGTTTTGATTAAAGGTCTGCCATACGGTCTGGTTTTTTATTTCTGCTTTTTATGTCAGGTTTCAGATACCCTTTATTTTTCTTTCTCCTCCTGTTTTTTGGCATCCATGTTATTGGTGGGTCTTTCTCCTTGTGGACTTGGTGTTCTTCCAGGTCTCCCATGGTGGAGCTTGAACCAGCAGGCAACATGTGTGATCTATGGATCAAATGGTTCATTTTTTGATCTTTCAATGCATGTTCTACAGTGGGTTTTCTCCATCTGGACTGGCCACTCCATCTCATGGTGGGGCTGAACCAGCCGGCAGCATGTATGATATTTGGATCTCCAAGATTGTTCTTACTATTATATATTATTAAAAGGGCGAATCTTTGCTCTTTTATTTATTTATTTATTTATTTATTTTTTCAATGTACATGTAGCTCCTGGTTAAGCACCGTGTCAGGGATTTTACCCTACACGGATTGTATTTGCATTGCTCAGTTCAATTTCATGAATTTGTTATTGGATATTGGATCCTGTGAACCTGCTAAGGGACTGTTGGGCTCCACGTTATTTCACCTGTATGTTGAGATTCCTCAGAGTACAGGGTTGATGGCAACTTCCTCTTTTTTAATTTGTCCCAGGTTCAGTTGCATGCGTATTCACTATGCTATGGTTTAACACATGAATGTCCCCTTTTGAATCACTCTGGGATTATCTTTCTATATGCATTATATTTTTATATTCATATTATTGTATATTAAAAGTCTATTTATTCAATTTTTCTGGCATTGCCTCATTATCAGAGCAGATAATGAGATTTATTTGTCTCGGCCTGCCATGGTTTTGTTAACAGGTTTTGTAGGTTGTCTGTTGCTTTCTTTCAGATTTCCAATGTAGTGGTAAAAAGGCAAGAGATAAAATTGCGTACAATTGATGATTAGGTTAGTGCAATAAAAGTTAGTTTATTTTTTGCCTGTCTGTTATCAAATTGATGGTTAAATATATCCGATTTTTAATCTTTAAAAAATTTCCTTGTTCAAGAAAATTGGGTTGTACCTTTTATCTGCAAAAACAGGTTGGCAGATATACTGAATTTTCCCTTTGTGAAAAGGGTGCAAAAGCCTCTCTTTTTTTCCCATATGAACTTCGATTATCTCCAAAAATCTTATTTTTCCCGCTATTTCAATAATTATTTCTAAATTCCACCTTCGTGGAAAAATGTTGTCTATGTTTATCCACCTTCGACTAACTTTACACCTTGTTTTTTTTTGTCTTATATTTATTTATTTTGGTTATGTTAGGAAAATGATAAAATTTTTAAATGAATAATTTTGTATAAAAGTTGTTAAAATGAGAGAAAATTATGTGATATGATAGGATAATAATGAAGAATAAAGAGAAGGTTAAAATAGATAGGTCGTATGGATAGTTGTTTAAAAATAATTGAAAAATAGGATAATTTGTATAGAAATATGTGAGGAAATAATTAAAAAATTAGGTAATCGTGAAAAGTGAAAAATTTTAAATTGAAAAGTTTTATTGAGAACCAAATACACGCGAAAAGTTTTCAGCATAAAAGAGTTGGGAGAAAAATGTGATATGATAAAAGTAATTTGAGGAGTAAAGAAAATAAAATTAAAGTATATTGGTTTGTTATCTTAGTAATTGTGTAGAAATAATTGAAAGGTAAGATTGTTATACAGGAAGATATGAAAAAATGATTAAACATAGGATTTTGTGGAGGGTGAAAAGTTTTGGTATGAAACAAAGATGCCTTTTATTTTATTTTAGTTACGTACGTCTGTATACCCAAACTTTCCATTTTCTAGCTTGATCTTAGAATGCAAATACCATTTATTTTTTCGTGTAACTTTTCCATTTCCCATTATTAAATAAAGATTTTATTTATTTATGTCAAAGGGTGTGAGAGCCCAACCTTCCCAGGAACAGCAGATAGCTAAACCATGGGAGAAAGAGCTTTGATTCTGGTAAAGATGATGGTGATAATATTTATCCTTCGTCTCCTCATTGAGACAGGGACCATTGCATTTCCCCTTTCCATTTGATAATAAAAAAAAAAAAGTGGAGTACCTACAAATCAACTCGGGTCCCTCAGTTTCAATGGCTGGGCCAGTCCCATATCTTGAAAAGCCTAATTAATTTGGTCTGATTTACCTGGATGGAATGCGCCCGTACCAAGTTACACATGCCAAACCGCTTCCAAAGTCCCTGTCCATGTGCTGTTTTGTTTTATATACGATTTGCAAAAGTTTTTAAAAGTAGCCGCATGAGGTCTGCATCCCACGTACACCAACCTAATTCCGAAGAGGCTGGTGGATTATGCACTTCTCTTTCTAGATTCCTAGCTGTACAGAACCTCCGAGTGGTTGCATGTCTTGCCTAATCTCCTCTTTTATTACGAAATAATAATTTTTTATTTTTTCATTAAAAAAGAAAGGAATGCTGTTCCATCCAACGAACACACTTGTCAGGACGTAGATTGGTTGGGATTGAGTGGACAGCAGATTTTCGGCCCACGAATGCTTAAAACATCCAAATCTAATCTGCAATGTCATCAGGCGTACCTGTCATGCAAGCAAGACAAGATTAGTTTTTTTTTTCTTTTT
>JAXCLR010000092.1:6146357-6162456 GCA_035584095.1 Annona squamosa | reverse complement strand
GATGAATCCTGATAGATATGATGAGAATAAAGACGGTTGAGAATTGATTCATGTGAGAATGATGTTTATAGATTATAAAGAATTGATTTATGTGAGAATGATGTTTATAGGTTTCCATTTTGGCTGTTATATATGAGACGAACTTCTTTCTTCTCTTCCTTGCTTCTTTTTGTTTTAATATGTAAAAATTGTATGATAACAGCATGATGAAGGTAACATGTGCGGATGGGGACACAGGCACAAATTCAATTCCGCTTATGTCAATAAATTAAGCTGCAATAAAAAAATTATTATAACCTTTTCGTTTTTTTATTTTTTGCCCTCACAAGATGCAGCAGCCTTAAAATTTTTGTAATTATTTATTTGAGAAATAATTCTGCAGACTAGGAGGCAGCTTTTCTACACTTTTTGGTGGGATTTTGTCATTTTTCACGTTTTATAAAGTTTTAAATTAGACCCAAGTCGTACATCAGAACCATGTTTACACGCGCATCTGTTTTTGGTGATCCCGTAAATTGCTTTGCTGGGAAAATAGATGGGCCAAAATAAATACGAGCTCATAAGATTCTACTATTCTTTTGGGCATTGATCCAATGAAAAGATTTACACTGAACTTCGATGTAAATGTTTGTATGACCTTTTATATATATATATATTTGAAAGTAATATGTCAGCATAAGCATGTATTTCTTAGATATGAATTTTTTTTTTTTTGTAATTTTCTACTTTTAATTTTAATATTAAAAATATTTAAAAAATAGAAAAATCATGAAATTTCGTGGGTTAGAAATACATGCTTGATCGGGCCACTTTTTTTTTTTTTTCCTATTAAATTTTCGACCTTCAAGTTACACTTCCAATGCCATGGTTAATCATTTATTTGTGGTGCAGATACAAGCAGCAGGAATTCACCCCTCAATTTACAGGTTCAACTTTAGAACTCAGACCACACACAATATGAAAAAAGAAAAAAGGAAAAAAAGCAACAAATGGATAAAAGGATACGCTGTCGGATTGACAAATCGTCTTAAAGAAGGGGTCCGGAAAGATGTTCCATGAGAGAAAATTGGCTAGTGGATTAGTCAACCGCAGGGCTAATGAAGTCAATGCTTCGGATCTCTTGATCTGATGCATGTATGGGATACGGTGGACTTCTTATTTGCAACCATTCAAAGTTTCTTGCTAAGATCATGTAAGCAGATGGGATTTGGACGCGGATGAATCACTGCATATAGAAATCAGGGTTGCAATTTAGGTAGGTTATCCATGGTGATGTAGCGAGGGAAATGTAAAACAAGGCTATTACAAAGCCACACCTCGAAGTTGGTAAACAAGTCTTCAAATGAAAACTCAATCACAGGAAAAGAAAAAACTTATAAATTCTTATTCATAGAAAACTGTTGACAAAATAAGAGAAACCACATATTTATAAGCAAATTCTAACTACCACCAACACACGTACGTAAAACACATGCAGAACTCTAATTACCTACTTGCGCACATTTTTCTAAAAATAGTAAAATGCACAACTTACTTAAAATAGTAAATTCAAACTTTACTAGAAATAGTAAATTAAGAATTTACTAAAAATAGAAAAATATTAATAAAACAAAATTTATAAGAGTTGAATTGAAGTTGGCTTGCTCATTTATCACTTTAGGATCCTTCCACGATGATCAGCCTACTTTAAGAAGTCTATTGCGATGGCGTCCGTGTCACATGAGTATCTACCAACTTAACTTTAAATTTAGTAGCGGAGGATAGAAAATTTTACCAGTAGGTGTGGGTAGAGTTGAAATTATTACTCAATCATCTAAATAGAGTAAGGGTAGGATCTGCATGTTAGGTATCCTGAACTAAGTCGGATGAGTACTTTGATATATAAATAATTATAAATATGTACATATAAATAAATATATAATAGTTTTTATCTACACATTCACTAACAAATTATTGTTTGTTTGATTTTCTTATTTTTTTTTTTATAAATTGTATAGGAATTGTGTTTATGATGACAAATATTAATGGCAATGTGATTATTAATGTAGATAATGCGACTATAAAGAATGTGAAAAAAATATATAATGAAACTAATTATAAACTATAAATCTAAAATGTAAATGATTATTGTTTTATCATCATCATTATCATAAGTTGTTTCCCACCGAGGTGGTGTTGGCTGCATGGATTTTGTTGCGCCATTCTTGGCGTTTTAAGACTAAATTTTCTGTAATTTATAATATTTTAAAATCTTGTTTAATTACTCCCATCCATGTTTTTTGCGTCTTTATCTCATTCTCTTATCACCTTCTACTTTGATAGACTATGTTTCCCTAACCGGGATTACTTCAGGCATCCTTTTAACATGAGCAAATTATCTTAATCTATTTTCTCTTATTTTATTACAAATTGGTCTCACGTTTAAGTTTTCTTGAATTATTTTATTCTTAATTTTATCTTTTCTTGTTTAACTACTTATTCACCTTAAAATTTTCATTTCTGCTACGCTTGTTTTTTGTATTTGTTGTTTTTTAACTGGTCAACATTTTGCCCCATAAAGCATAGCAAGTTTAATCGCAGTCTTATAAAATTTTCCTTTAATTTGATTGGAACTCGATGGTACATAAAATTTCTTATGTATTTATCCATTTCTTCCATCTTGCTTGAATTCTATGCACTATATCTTTATCAATTTTTCCGTTCTCTTGAACTATTATTTATATTATTTAAAACGACACAAAAAATATTTTTTCGCTTATTGTCATTGGTTACTATAAAAACTTATTTGAAGCCGAAATCAGAACTAACTCTACAGGCACTAAGTAGAGTAGGGTATACTAGGAACTAACTCTGTAAGTAGGCAAGGCAAGACAGGTTTTTTAGAAATAGGATATAGGTAGGGTAGACTACTATCTTAACAAAACCGACCCAAGTCGCACCTCTCATAGAAAAATAAGAAAAGTGGAAAGTAGTTCCGAAAATGAAAATATAAGATTGTTATACATTGGAAAATAAGATACTACATTAGAAATTTTTTAAAAATTAGCAATTAAAAAAATTTATCCCCTTCCCTCCCCATTTGATCCCATACAATGGGATGACCTTGAACATGTTTGGTGATCTAATTACAACATTTTAAATGAAGAAAACACATTTTGCCATGTGATCAAATCAGGTTGGATGGATAGTATGTGACCTGTCATTTAATTACGAGACTCCCATTCATTGACTCCAATTCAGAGTTTCAGACTACGTTAGTCTAACAAAGACCTATTTATTGAGTTTTGACTTTATTTTTCTGATCAAAGGCTAAAAACTAGATTGCATCTGCGTGGATCAGAATAGGCTGGCTTTCGTGATCCGAGTTTGTTTTCAATCTATTCCATCTTGGACTTTATATGTTATCAGTTGTAATTTGCAATTTCAAAATTTTGACCCATAACGATGCTTCATGTAAATCCAGGAAAAGCATGATAATATCCTCAAGTTATTTACTAAATCGTCTTGGTTGAGGATTTAAGTGGACCACAGCAAATGGAAACCAATGAATAGAAAATATGTAGCATTATTTTCAATACAGATCAGCTCTACATGATTGTCCCATTGAAATAATTCTTGGGTCTTGACCAAATGTTAAATTAAGAAAAGAAATATAATAGTTAAAGGCCATGCCATCTCAAAATACCAAGGCTGCACATGAGAATTTTCCAACTGTTTTGATTTATATTCTATTGCTCATATGATTTTTTGATGAAATATTATTTTTATTATTGATCTGTAATTTTTACGATAAACATTACTGATTCATGCCTCTCAAGCAAAACTCGATTTTCTCTCCATGATCCACTTCACTTTGGCATGAAAATACATTGGAGTACCTAACGATTATGTTGAAGGTTTGTTTAGGCAAGACTATCAGTCAAGTATGTTCCCTTAAGGACAATTTTCGGTGAAACAGCTAATCAATGTTTTTGATGAAAGAGACAGGAATTAAGAACGTAGCACCAGGCACATTAAATTTCATTGTCGATCAATCAAATTACATTGAAATGATTAATCAGTGCAACATAGTTACAGGTGCAATTACGTCGGTTATATGGTTGGAGGCTAATCCAACCTTAACTCACTTTAAAGACTTTACTTTAATTTATTTATAACTCATTTATAAAAATTTTAGTAATTTTCGCAAATAGCTTATGAAGTTTTACTGATTGCATTCGTGTTTCTAAGTTTACCAATATTGTAAATATGCCCACAAAGTTTGCATAAAATTGCAAACATATTTCTTCAATTTGGATATTATTAGAATTTTCTACAAAATGACGATAATGCCTTTAAAGCCGAGTAATGCATTTGCAAGTTTTCAAATATTGTAGTAATATTTTATATTTCATTATTTTATATATTTTTACGCATAGTATTATTTATATTTTTTGTAAATATGCTTATAATATTTGCAAAAATTGTAACTATAACTCTAATGCATTAACATGAATAGATTGGACTTCATGTTGCTAACAGGTAGCAAATAGGTTGAATAAATAATAATAATAATAATAAAAATAATAATAATTAACTGCATAAAATATAATTTAAACCACCCATGTGATTAGCTTGAATTTTAAAATAAATTTTCATATTTATTATTAATGAAAAGGTTGATTCTATCATCAATAGTTACGCGTAATTTATAAAATAAATATTAAGAAAATAATTTTTTTTCAAAATTTATTGTATAAACAGGTTGTGCAGGCAGGTAGATGAGTCAAATGAGTTGATAGGGTTCGATTTTTCATACTATGACAACCACTTTATTCAGATATTTTAATCCGTGTTACAAATAAATGGTCCAACCATAATTCACCCCAAATTGGGTAGGGTTGGCCAGGTCAAGGTCTGTGGACTCTGAACTGGTTAAAGTTAAACCACTAAACAGGTTTTTCCCGTTTCTTGTAAAAAATTTAGCATTTTTAATCCCCGGCCCAATTACCGAGATTAAATTAATATTATACCTCGTTGATTTTCAAACGTCAACGTCACATTTAGATGCTGAACATCTCAAGCTATTTAAAATTTTCTATATATGTATATATCTCACGCCCTTTTGACTACCTAGTAATTGTTAGGAAGCTAGCAAGCAGCTGCCTTGAAAACTACATCTGTGGGACAAGCAAAAGACTAATTAATTCATGTTTTAGCTTTTCTTTCGTTGTTGCTGTTTTTTTTTTTTTTTTTTTTTAAAGTAAAAACCATCTTTATACACCCAAAACTAATGTGATGCTTCTTTGATTCTATTTTAATTTTCATTGATCCATCTTTAATTTTCATTAAAAAGTTCACTGGAAACACATATTTCAACTGCAAAACCGCCGTTGTAATGTTTAAAATTGTCCTATCTTGATTTCCATTAAATTTTTCCACGGAAATCCATTTAAGCCATGTTAACAGTATGCAATATAATGGGCGGAATGGAAGGTATAATTAATTATGATTAGTTCTTCAGTGTAAAAGAGGATAAATATGAAAATGTCAAAATAAAATAGTAAATAGAACGGAAAAGATAAAACATTATATATGATGGAAACAGAATTTTTTAAATAAATAAAAACATTAATATTCTGATGCAAACGCATAATTCAAATAACTAAAGACTCTCATAAAACAATAACTAAAGACAAAAAAAAGTACGAGCAACATTCAAACTCTCAATGTTTTAACTTCTTTGATTTGAGAATATGATATCTATTTAGCATTAGTTATCTTTCCCTAATATAAATATAATTAAGCTAGATATGACCAACTCCACAATAAGTATAAAATAATTTCGGTGTAGTTTGCTCAAATAGACTCAACATGCATGTTAGTTGTATTAATATTTTATATAATAATTTATTTATATATAAATTATGAATTTTTGATAGCTTATATAAATTATGTCTTAGGTATAGGTTAAATGTTGAAAAAATAATTTTAAAATTTTTATTAATGTTAAACTATTTTATTATGTTAATTTTGTAGTATTTTCAGACAGGGCTATACACATATTCAATTTTGATAAAAATTGGTATACTAATAAAATAAATTATTTTAAATACTATAAGTGGAGTAGATTGTCATTTTATAATCATGTAAAATCCATTTTAAGCCAACTGTAACGTAAAATATGGTGCACTTAACTGCACTTAAATATTATATACATAGGGTATCAGGGCCTTTCGAAAATCTTGACAAACCTGGCGACAATATTAATTCGTTACATGTGGCTACCTTTTATTTTGCAAGCTCATGGACAAAAACCATGGAATATATACGTTGGTGCAATTTGGACCACTTATAATAATTTAATTTCTGGTCACTGAAGTTATTAGCGGACAAAAGCCGTTCTGATGTGTAAGTTTTGAACAACGTGGAATGGTCTGTTTTTTTTTTTTTTTTTTTTTTCCTTTTTTAAAAATTCTCATTTAGTACAACCTTTTAATAGATAAAAAAACAGAAGGGATAACAATTAACAAAACAGACTTTACAGGAAAAATTAAAATAAAAACAATGATAAAAACAATGAGATTTATTAGGCTTGTTGGATGTAATTAAAATATTATATCAATATAAAAGAAAAGGAAGAAAAATAGCTACATTAATTTAAACCATGTTTCTATATTACATCCTATTTAAAAGGTCTTATATTCTGAATTAGGACATAGCCCAGTGGTTTCAATGTAAGAGTGTGCGCCTCAGTTCTGTGTTCGATCTGGATTGGAGCGTGTCTCCATGTAATTTAAAAAAAAAAAAAAAAATTATCACGCAGTCAACTGCGAGGAATCCATCCAAATAAATTAGAAATGGCAATCTTTTAATTATGCATTTCAAACGCATGAAAATAATTAAATTCAAGGTTATCATAATTGGTTTTTTCTTTTCTACGAATACTCTTAATCCTTCCCTCCATTGTACAATGAAAAATGGAGCCCACAGTCGCATAAAAGGATTTCCCTTGTACGGCATATAATTCTAGTACTCAGTTGTGCACTTGAAAGTCTGATATTGGGTCACTTGTTTTAGAAGAAGGCTAACATCGCACAAAAGAAAATCTCATGAGTGACGACTACATGTGGCACATAAATAACCAAATCTTGACCAATCAGCTGTACAAAAAAAAAAAAAAAAAAACGTTCTTCTTTTTTTTTCTTTTCTTTTCTGAAGGCAAAAGAAAACGTTCTTGAACATAAAAATATAACTATTGCTTGGATAGATTCATCAATTTCTAAAAACCTTAGGTCCTACAACCAGTTGATATGACAAAAAGAAAGGGATCGTATTAATTTGACCTTCCTCACACTATTATCATGTGCATATATTCCAAAGATACAAACCAGCTTCTTTCCCTGCCCTTGTTTGATGCTTGCACTCTATATTTTCTGTGACTTCCTGAGAAATTAATGACCATGTAGGCCAAGTGGACCTTAAATTCAATGCGCGTGCTTGCATATGGGACTTGCTGCCATCCATTTCATTTAATATTACTGTTCATTAGGTTTGACTGACTTACATCAGTACACTACCATAACAGAAATCATAATAATCCGGAGGAGGAAAAATCAGAAACGATTAATATTGAAAAGAGATTATCTATGTATGGCCCATATTTGAGACACTGGAAAAATATTAATTTATTGGCCGAATAGATAATCCATTCTAGTTTATTTTTCAGGTCTGTTAGATGCAGTGAAATAATTATAATTAAAAAAAAAACCCGTGACCCTTTGAAAGTGGAGAAATGTTATATTCATAGTCGTATTTTTTAAATGGGATGGTTGTGGTGGTCCCACATTGACAGTGGGCCCCACCATGCATGACCAACACTCGTGGAAGGCATGGACCCCTCTGATTGTCAACAATCCATATTGAGTTACATGAAGGACGCAACCTCTTCATCAGACTCAAACATATGAAAAGGGATCCTAACACCAAAACCAAATGAAAAGTTGAAAATCATTAAGATGCTCAGTGGTCCAATTTCTAATAAGGGGCATCTGATGGTTATAATCACCAATTGGGGGTGTCTGGATACATAGCGTGCAGCCATGTTTGCAAGAGGGAGCTAGCGATCACTGCTTTTTAGGATAGTGGTGAACAATCATGGAGATGGAGCTTCAATTAATATCTCCATAATGTGGGAAGACTTTGTATGGCCTGCACACATCTTGTGGACCATCCTCTCCCTGTCATGGTGCCACTGATTGGAGGGCATGAGCACATGGTGATTAGGTCATGAAAAGAATAATTTTTTTTTTTTTTTAAAAAAAAAGAAGAAGAAGAGGGAGGAGGGGTGGGATGACAGGCCAATCAAACAAGGCAAATGGGGGTGTGCTTTGGTTCCTTGGAACATGGGTTTTGGGATGATTGGGACTGGTTAGTTGGCCCTGCCTGCTTAGCTAAAGGCAAGCTCCCCATGTGATCCTACCACTTTTTGCATGTGATGATAGACCTCCCCCACTCATGTCCCGCCTCCATCCATCTCCATCGCCTATTCACGCTTGCCTTCCGAGATTGAATTCCATACAACAGTTGTACAGACAATAGAATCCACGGTACTTAATAAAAATGTACAGGTTTGAGACTTGAGAGAGGTGGGCACTCTCTAGAATCATTGAACATTGCTCCCATGGTGTATGTCTGTGCCCCACACGTATAGATATATACATACATATATGCACCGGGGCTTTGGATAAGGATGATGATTTTAGCTAGCCAGCCATGCTCTGTTAATTTGATGGGACACATTCCATCCAAGGTTAGAATGAATGCTTGCATTTGCTTGTCGAGCTATCTGGACCCCATGTTTGGACATTGTTAAAAATACTATTCCCATGAGGTGCCAATATTGATGCATGTCATGACCTTCTTCTATCGAATGCTTACCTATGCCCGTGATATTTTGACAATCTTAGTAGAAACTATTGAGAAGCCCCTGTAGATATGGGGAACTGATTCAATGGTGCATTAAAATTTTAATGTGCCGTGGCGCAAAACCTTATTTTTTAATTTTTTTTTTGAATTTTTTTTAAATAATTATTAATTTAAGTGCATTTAACATGTGTATCAATTTTAAATTACTAAAAATATTACTAGTTAAATTACTAAAATTGCCACTGATTTTTAAAAATCTAAAAAAAAATTTTTAAAATCTCTAAAAATGATAAAAATTGATACACATGTTAATATATTTAGATTGACAGTTGTATGAAAAAAGTTTCAAAGTTGTCAAAGATACGTGGACACTTATATATAGTTATTGCTTATGATTTATTGTGTGCTAACACTATAACAAAATAAACTTTACGCCACGCTTGTCAATATCTTCATTAATTTATACTGTGATGTCATTATGACTAATGTTTTGAAAATCGGACCAAGCCATACTATCAAAATGGTTTGATCGTCAACAACAACAACAACAGAAATCACGTTTTGGTTCACGTGTGCGGTTTAGCTTTTTTACTAACGGTGAGTTTGGTTAGTTTGGTTACACCCAAAACTCTTTACTTTATGTAATTATCTTATTTTTAATTATTTTTTACATATTCTTTATAACTATCTTACTTTTCAACTTTTTTTGTACAACTACCTTTACAATAAATATATCTTGAAACTAACACATGTATTTTAATGTTATTCTCTTTACTCTTAATTATTACTCATATCAGTTTATATTATTTTTCTTATTTTAAAATTTTTCTACACTAAAATTTTTGTTTAAAAGTTTTACCATCTTCCAAATACGCTCAAAAAATTGAAAAAAGTACGTTGAGCGTGTGCCGGACCACGAAAACAGGTCCAGCCATGGTTCGGTCCACTCCGAAAATAGAATTTCTAAAAAGACAGCGTATTCCAGTCTTTGTATCATCATTCATCAACGCTTTTTAGTTATTCCGCAACCACAATATGATTTATGTGCCTTTTTGACTGGATTGGCTTACGGGCAGAATTTCAAAACGAATTTATTGAGGACGTGATTTTTTCATATATGTAGCCATGATTTTATTTTCTTTTTGCAATTTTCCATTATTATTCTATTATTTTCATATAAGTACAGATCTTACTGCATATATAGGTAATTTTAATATTTTTATTGCATAAAATTGTACACATTTAAATTTATTTCAAGTAAATTAGTATAATTATTATTATGTTATATTAACTTCATAATTCAAACCGATTTAAATCATTGAACCAGAAACGATTCAATTTAGCCACAAGGGCGTGCCCCGGTGGTACAAGACAAGGACCCACAATCTGCACACCTGAGTTCTAGTAGTGCCAAGTGCAGGTTTATTGCATTTTTTCCTCGTTGTAGGGGTTTTACAAATTTCCCTCAAATGCGGGGGTGTTTACAAAATTCTCTCGATGTTGTGAAGTTGTGAAAGTATTTTATTAAATTAGGAAAAATTCTTCGCGTAACGATAACTTTTGGCTAATATTCCTCTTATACCCACAATAAGTCAAAAATCCTTCACATACCCAAAACGTTTCACCCATAATTCCTCTGTTACCAATACTGTCACAACCGTCAATTGGAGAGAAAATGATGATTTTGTCTCAAGACGAACAATTCTCCACATACCCGCAACATTTGGCTTTTATTCATCTTATACCCATAACATTTCAAAACTTTCTTACATACTCAAAACGTTTTACCCCTAGTTCCTCTTGTGCCATTATCGTCAAAGTCCGTCAAGTTACATTTGTCATAATTTTTTGAATTTCGAAAATACTTATCTTCTTCCCAAGAGCTGCCTCTTTCAGCTATAACTAGGCGTATAAATAGAATTAGTTTTAACCAAACATGACCAATCCTAAAATAGGTTAGATTAGGCATTTTGAAAAAAATAAATTATATCACCCAATTTGAACCGAACTTATTTCGAAAGTAGGTTGGTTTGGGTTGGACAATTGTAAACCTCACCCAATTTCATATATTAGTGTATAATATAATAAATTATTAATAAATAGTTTTACATTAGCACATAATACATAAGAATTAACTAAACATTATTGATTTAAAATAAGACTATTCAGTAATTATATCATTGTATAAGTCATGAATTAAAAAGTATTCCTACAAAATGATTAATTTTTATTCTTTCATATAAATTTATAGCTTAAAATAGATTTAATTGAGAAAAATATTTTTAATATTATACGTTTATTAACTTGATTTCTAACTCGAATCAAACCAATTTCTATAGGTTTAAAATAGGGTTAGTTAATGCGTTGAAAAATAGGGTTTAGTTGAAATTTTATAATGCAGGTTAGTTGTGTTTACTTTGATCCGAATCAAACCTGATTTACACCCATAACTAAAAACATGGGCCTGATGAATGAAACTTAGCGGGTAGTGACAGTAGTAGCACGAGAAGAATTATAGAGGAAATGTCGTGGGCATGTAAGGAATTTTTAAAAAATATCGTCTGTATAAAAGGGATAATAGTCGAATGTTGTAAGTATATGGACAATTTTTTCTTATCAATTTATTAAAGTCTAGGGATAAAATCCTCATTTTCCCTCAAGTTGATGGTCATTTGCGATGGCGTGGGTACCAGAGGAATTATGGGTGAAACATTTTGGGAATGTGGGGAATTTTCGATTTAATGTGGATATAAGAGGAATATTAGCCAAAAGTCATGGGTACATGGTGAATTTCTCTATAAAATTATTATTTTACTAGTTGTCATATTGTATAAATATCAATATAAAAACAATTCACTTCACGTTCAGTTTTTAAAACATTTAATATAACTAAGTCGCTATTAGTCAGCCTAAAAAGGCTTTTGTGACACTTTTTTGTATTTATCACTGTAAGTCATAATAATTTTTGTTATTAAAGAATTATTTTTACAACATTTCTATATGATTGTTGCTAAAAGCTAGTTTTTAGAGATAATAACTATTTAATAAATAAAACTTTTTGTGAAAAATTGTTAAGGATCTTTAAAATCGCGTGACAAAATGTTAGACCTCTTGCAGTGACATAAAACTAAAAGTAGGAAAAAAAATCCCGCGCACGTAGCACATGAGGATAACCAGGAAGATCGACCCAGTTGGATCTTCTTGATGGAGCACAGCCATAATAAGGTGCTTCCCCTTTCCAATTATGGTACATGAAATATGCAAAAGATTAAATTGTGTCGGTTTGATAAGAGGTTTAAAAAAAAAAAAGAGTAAGGAAAATCATTTGTTGGAAAATTTTGAGAAGTGAGTGTGTTATGTGATACAGTAGTAATTAGGAGTAAAAAAATAAAAACAAAATAATTAAGATAATTGTAGGTAAAGAGAAATTTTCAAGTGCAGTGGCGTCAAAATGGGCCTCACAAGATGATAAAATTATAATCTACTCTATCCATTGTATTCAGAATAATGTATTCTATTATATATCAATTTTTATCCCAGTTGGATATGTGTATGAACTCCATCTGAAAATGCTATAAATTGAACGTAATAAAATAGTTTAATATAAATAATAACCTTACAGTGATTTTTTCAATATGTCAATCATTTACTATAAAATTTATATATAGATAAATAATTGTATAAAATTTTATTATATTTTAATATGCGTGAGCCTCAAAAATAAGTAAATGTACTGTTATTCTGGTGCAGTAGCGCTTAATCAGCTGCACTGGAATGACTCTCGTATGTAAATATGTGAAAAATAATTAGATTGTATAAATAATAATAGAAAAAGTAGTATAGTTAAACAACTTAAATAGTTAAGATATCAAATTACAATAAAAGCATGTAAGATAAAGAGGTAAAAAATAATTTTTTTTTTAGTTTTACGAAATCAAGTTATAGGGTTCATTTAATTTGTTAATTGTAAAAAAATGGGAAAATTAATCTTAGTTAATTTTGATCAGTGTGTGATTATACCAAGTGGTCCACCAATAACCAAAAGTCTCATCATTAATCATTATCATAAACTTTCACTTAGGGCGTGTTCCAAGTAGACCCCCCATCGGACACTACCTTAGCATTCTGAGGCCTTCCTTCCTATTAATAGACTTACTAAACAGACTAAGCTGAGGCTCCTCGACCAGGCTCCTCGACCAGGGAATCCTCATTACTATTCCCAAGACAGCTTTTTTAATTTTCAATACAACTTTACTCATTTCCAATCTACATTATTGCGTTTTCATCTTAAATACAAATTCGATCTAAGAATATTATATGGTTTAAAACACACCTTATATTATATAGTTTGCATGTCCAATATTAGATAATTACAGGGAGACATTAATATCACATGAATTGTAGGATCAGCAGTCAGTTGTTATCAACTTGTACTGCCCACATGTGCTGCAAGGTGCCCCAAAATAAGATGTCTACTTGTTTTATGCATGATTTGTGGCCCACCTGAAAAACATTACATGTGCCATGCACGTGTCACTTGAGCACATGTGGAGGCGCATGCTGGGATACAGGCACGGTTGAAAAGGGTATTCCACCAAATAATTTCTTTTATTTTCTGCTCCATTTAGAATTATCCGTTATATAATATATATACAGACTCCAAATTCCGTACATGAGGGATCACGTACGTACATTCGTGTTTCTGTAATATCTATGGGATGCTTTATTCGTGACAGCTCCAGAGCTATCCCGGCCGTTCGATTACTGGCCTTTCTATGAAGAATGAAGACCTTGGAGGGTGCATTTTGTAATTACTGTCTTATCGTAAAAAACAATTGTGGTGTAAGGTAATGATTAGTTGCCAGGTGATAGATTTGGTATGATCATCGATCAGAAGGATAATTATTTTTTTAAAAAAGAAAAATACAACTTCGTCTCTCATGATATATACAAATTAACACATCATCGCCCTTTCCGAGAATTAATTGGCATACACGACAAATCCTTCTTCTAGTACAATCCATTCCATGGGAGGACTCTGATTATTGTATTATATAGGTTACTTGGGTCTTGTTTTTATACTTTTTAAAATCTTCTCTCACCATGAATTTCATGAACTAGCGACGTACATCATGACTTGTAGACTTCCATCTAGCTTTGCTTGCTACCCACGTTACATTGTCTCATTTCACATTCTGCATATGCATCAGATGCAAAAAATGGGGGCCGCCAATTAGCGGTGTGACTATCTTTAGAGTAAGATAGGTGTTCCAAAGAATATCAGGTTTTTGAATGGGATTCCTAATTCTAAAATAACTTCTTTAATTTTTAATATAATTTTTATTGGACAATAATCAAGTGCATTCGGGCAGCACTATAATTGCCGTACAGTTGATGCACAGTGGGGTCTACTTGATCATGAATAAGAAATCTACTTCACCTATTGTATTTAAAATTATTCGCTTTAGTAGTATACCAATTTTCATCTAAATCCTACATGTGTATGAGTCTCATCTTAAATGGTACAAAATCAACATAATAAAATATGATGAATGATCCTGTTAGCCTGGGCTGAGTAAATGTCTCGTTTAACCCACCTCAAAAGACTCATTTGCAACAACTTTTTTTACTTGATTTCTTCGTATACTTGTTTATCAAAGTATATTTAAAATATATATCAAGTTTTACCATTTTTGAATATATGTATATATATATATATTTTTAGATTTTTAAAGATAAAGGTATTTTAAATATATACACATATAGATATTTTAAAATCTCAAAAAATATATATAAAAATATCCAAAATAGTAAAACTTGGTCTATATGTTAAATATACTCAGATAAAAAAACGTATGAAGAAAAAATAAAAATCGTTATAAATGAATTTTTTAAAGTGAGCTAAGAGGAGTATTTGCTTATTCGAGGCTAACAGGATCGCCCCTCATAAAATATTTTAATATAAATATAAAGTGATTTTTTAATATTTAAATCTTTAAAGTATGATTTTTATATAGATAAATAATTGTATAAAATATTATTACATTTTAATATATGTAAGGCTCATTTTATAGTAAACTGTGCCGTAATTATGAAGTAGTTTTTCCACATATGATAAGTTCTCATTTTTAATATTCTAAATATATATATTATTACATTCTCATCCCATTTAAGAATAGTCATGAAGTGCAAAAATTACTCAGGGTTAGGGTGCAATATTGAATATTCCAAATCAAAAGAATCCCAGATCCATGAATGGGATTTGTGTATGATGACTTTTTTCATTCATAGGATAACTTTTTAATTTCTAATGCAATTTTTTATATTTTCAACGTAACTTTTCTTGTCCAAAATACACATCATTATGTTATATATATATTTTTCATTTCATTCAAGTTTCATGAATCTCTACGAACGTGCCAGGACAATCAGGTGAGATAATTTTTGTACACTACATTAAATTTAACCAAAAGCGAGACGTTTGCAATCATTTAATTGTATAATAGTTTTTTTTATAAGTATTATGTATATTATGACATCTGATTTTATAGACACGTTTATAACTTTCATCATCGAGAGACATTTAGTAAATACTTCCACACTTAGGAGAGGAGGGCAATTGTAAAATACCCCAAACTGGGGAATAAATGTTTACACTCCCAACAATGGGAGACTCTGAAGCTTCGATCACCTCACATCCAATACACTCTACAGTGGTTTTATCACCAGCTCAACTGGTGGGTGGCAATTGCATAATAGTTGTGCACCAAATTTTGCCGTCAAAAACACAACTTTTTATATTGAGACGACATACTGTGGATACTTGAACCGACCAAGATATCTTCCCATGTGTCATATGAGTATTGAGTATAAGTTTTTATATATTCTGAGATTATCACCAATATGAACCATATTGTTATCTTTGTAACTCAAATACATTTTTTTAGTATTTTTAAATTTTCTATCCTTTCCCGTCTTGTATTCTCTTCTCAACTTCTAATTTTTTCTCCAAATTAATTTAAATGACTTGGATTGAGGAAAACAATTTGGAAATGGAACCATACCAACCCGGTCTTTACATAGCTAAAAACCCCAGTTGCATTCCAGTAAATAACAGCCAATCTCATGACAATTAATCTGAATAAATGCGCGCGCGCGCGCGCACACACACACACACACACATATATATATA
>JAXCLR010000092.1:6119534-6146257 GCA_035584095.1 Annona squamosa | reverse complement strand
TATATATAAAAGCTGATTCGGTGTAGCACAATTGCACTAGAATAACATTACATTTGATCAAAAGTAGGCCCTATACATATTAGAATACAATAAAATTTTATACAATCATTTATCCATATCTAAATTTTACAGTAAATGATTTACGTGTTGAAAAACTACTTTAAAGTTGTTATTTATATCAAACTATTTTATTACGTTGAATTTGTACCATTTTCAGATGGGGCCCATATATATATATATATGATTGTGATGAAAATTGGTACGATAATAGAATATATTATTCTAAATATAATGGGTGGCGTAGATTATGATTTGATGATCATGTGGGGGTATTTCAGCGGTGCAGCATGCTTCACCAGATTATATATATTGATCTGTATTGAGTTTATTAGAATGGACGATCCGGATGGCATTCCATATTCCCGTATCTTATTCTTTGTCTGACACAAGCTGCCTAGCATTTGTGATGTGCACATGCTATGAGCCTATGCTCACAGTGGGAAATCATAAATTAAATTAAATAGCTTCACATGCGTGACCATGACCGGATTTCTTATAAAATTGCAGTAGTCAATTTCGTTTCTCTGACAAGTGGGCCACTCAAATCAGTTAATCCAGATTGATAAGTTTTTTTTTTTTGATAAAGATCCAGATTGATAATTAATATCGGCTGATTTGCAATTTCTAAATAACTGAGGTTGTTTAATTAGTTTAACTGCTAACTGCATGGATCACTCAGATCACACGTGTTTTTTGAACCTCGAATTTTTCACGCGTTCTATCTTCTCACATATGCCGTATTTTTTTCGGGTAATGATTCAATAATTACGGTTACCCTTGGTTTTTTAATTTTAAAATATTTTTCAAAAAGTTAAATCATTTATCTGTGTGCATTTATTTATGACTTTATAAATTTTTCAAAAATTTTTATAATTATATATTTACTCTCAAAATATGTTCTTTTTATAAGATATAACTTTTCGATGAAAATTATTTTTTGGTTGCGTGATAAAAGCAAATGTATTAAATACAATTAATAAGTTAGATTTAAAAATATTTTAAAACTAAATGCATGTTTATTTGCAATAAAAATATTTTAAATTAAAATTTTCAAGCTAAAATTTTTTATTCCCCAGAACTATCATATTTTTAATTATTTATTTATATCTTTCTATACAATTGTCATACTTTTCAATTATTTTTATATAACTAACTATATATTTAACCTATTTATTTCAACTTTATTTTTTCACTATTCATTATTACCCCCATTATATCGCATCATTCTTGATCAATTGAAAAACTTTTACATCAAAATTTTTTTATCAAAAAAACACTCCTTAAAAATCAGCGGTAATTAAGCATGTAGGGCCGAAAACATGGAATCATTTCATGGAGGAAAGGAAACATGGACGCATATATCATATGTGCACATTCCTAGGGAAATGTCCTCTTAATTTTTCTCTTTCCACTCGCTAGATCAGATATTTTCTCTAGTATATATTGGCATGATCCAATATCTTGATTTCTTACCATGCAAATGAAAAATAATAAAATTCTCTTTTATATTTTCATCATTACCTTTTATCTTTTTTCTGATAAAAGAAATGTATTCTATTTTTAATTTTTACATATAATATTGCATCATATTATTCTTTCCGTTTTCTTACTTTTTCTTAAAAAGAACTTTTCACTTGTTTTCGCTTTTTCTTCTTTTCCCAATTATAATGACTCTACACGATGATCAAGAAAACACTGGCATGTAGGCATGAAATTTAGATAGGTTATTCATGGTTTTTTTCATTGCTAAAATACATCATGTTATTTGACATTACAAGTCAGGCACATTCATATCAAAACACACTAAGCGCTCATAAATCTTCTTTAGAAACTAAGTGTCTCAAAAGCCAAATACTCACAATTGGAGGAAGAATCAAACTTCCACAGCGTAGAAAATTGATCCTATGCCTGCGCCACGGGTCTTGTTGACCGGGTACTCTAAAATGAATATAGAATAATTTGTTTTCTTCTCGATAATGTAAAGTAAATTCTAAATAAAAAATACTTAGTACAAGTAGGGTACAATAGATTTCGGATATCTAAAATCGACATGAGTTAATAATATATTTAATATATCTTTTATAAAATATACTACAATTTAAATTTGACAACAGATTATTGTATCCGGGTGCATTTAACCTATTTTTTATTTTATTTTAAAATTTTTCATAAGAGTGTTAATCTAAGTACATTTAACATGTGTATTAATTTTTATCATTTTTAGAGATTTTTAGATATTTTTTTGAATTTTAAAAGTCAATAGCATTTTAGTAATTTAAACATGTTAAATATACTTAGATTAAGAGCTGTGTAAAAAAATTGCAAAAAAAAAAAAAATATTTACACCCAGGTACACTGATGCTAAGTGCACTCGAATGCATATAATAAGTTCCCTTTAAATATATAAATATCTTTTTAAAGTATAAAAGTTATTTTATTTGTCTATAATTTAGTACAATTAATAAATGCATTTGAAAAGTATATATTTATCATTTTAGTTATTGGTTTTTAAGTAAAATTTATAGTAGGATTATAATTTTCAAATGTAAAAGGAAAGCCATTTCAAAGAACCCATTTTGAATTAAAATTGAAATTGAAATTATCTTTAAAAATAAGATAAAATAGGCTCAAATTTTTAGAAATAATATAAATGTAGAGTCTACAAGAATCGACTACTTCACCCAAGTTGCACCCTTAGTTACATGAGATAATAATTATATTAAGTAAAACAATTGCATACATTCATGGAATTTTTAGATCCAAATTACATGGCCTCATCTGCACATCGATTTCAAACAAAACCATTACTACGAGGAATATATTTGGATGAGGAAAATGTGGCCATTGCAGGTGCTCCTGGGTGTGGTACAACACCTGTATGATTAATTAGAGCTTCTCCTATCATGTAACCTCCAACATCAGTAGGTCCCATATTAGATTAAGAATCAAAACGACAATCCATATGAACTAATATTATTTTTAAAAACAACTAAATAAAACATTTCGCGACCATCTTTTTTTTATGAGTATTCATACATTACAATCTCAACTGGAATTATAATTAAATTCTGAGACATTTTTACAATTTTGCTAACAATTATCTACTATTTCTAAACTTTCCCACCGGTGGACGGCTCCCACGAACTTGGGGAGACTTGCAACGCCACCACTTCAGAAATGCTGCTGGGGAGATTCGAAGCCAGGACCACCTGCTTGTGAGATGAATATTCATACATTACAATCTCAACTGGTATTATAATTAAATTCTGAGACATTTTTACAATTTTGCTAACAATTATCTACTATTTCTAAACTTTCCCACCGGTGGACGGCTCCCACGAACTTGGGGAGACTTGCAACGCTACCACTTCAGAAATGCTACTGGGGAGATTCGAAGCCAGGACCACCAGCTTGTGAGGTCATGTACTGTACCACTGAGTTACGACCTCAGTGGCATTTCGTGGCCATCTTTAAGTTTGAATTAGCAAGGATTGGGTCCCACATACATAGAAGACGGGAAACATGGCATTAATTAGCTCACTGGTGAGAGCAGGGCCGCTTTGAATGCTAACTCAAGCAAAGTGGCGCATGTTATCTGGAGACTGCGATGGCAAGTCATCGAAAGTGGGAAAGAATTACGAAAATATTTTTAACCTTTTCTTTAAAAAAAGATAAAGGATTTGATATAACCAGGACTATATTATAATAATTGATAAGGGGAGGAATGACTTTTATCTTCTTAAGCAATCATTTAGTATTTATTTGATCAGTTGGATAATAAACTGATTAAAGTCAAATAACTTTCATCATTTTAAGCAATCATTTGGTATTTATTTTGATGGGAGAATAGATTAAGAATCATTAGCTGACTATACAACCATGATTCGAATTTCACTGAAAAGCTTTCTCATGATGACAAAAGGAGGACAAGTGATCAATGGGATGGCATCCTAAGTTTAGGCTGTTGTTGACTGGGATCTTTTTGTGTTGCTTGGTCCTATTCATTTTTTTTTTTTCATGCATGACATCTTCAAATTAATTATATTCTGCATTAAAATAATCTTAAAATTTTCTTTTATTTTTGGATTATTCGGACTTCCACTTTGTTTGACCTCTTTCGAAATAAAGACATTACTTAAATTCTTTTAAACTTCTACTTTAGTGGTATTTAGCAATGCTCATGAGTCTCTTCAGCAAACTATTTGCGGTATTTATTTTTTTTTTCGTTTTCTATCATATGCCATAATTCAAAGATTTCTTCTTTGTTAATGGAAAGATTTCTTCCTTTTCGTGCCACACCCATTCAAGACATGTTCTGCTGAAGAGATTCCCTTCCCTTTGCTTGCAGTTGAAGACCTGCAGTCTGTGACACTTAATAGCAGTGTCCTTTACAGCCACGCATGAGAGTGGGTCAGCATGTTTCTTTGGTAAAATTTCAACAATTTATTAGCCTTTTTATATTTCAAGTTCATTAATTTTTTATTAGAATTTCAAGTTCGCTATTGTGAAAAAGAAACATATAAATTGGGTAAACAGAAAAAGGTCGGAAATATCTATTTTTCAAATGATGTGGTTCACATAAGTACTCTAGTCAGCATTAATTTTCTTTAAGAATCAGCATGTGTATTTTTATACTTTTTTTTATGGGAATGTACATACATCTCAACACATATTACATTGAAGGCTTTTTGAGACATTCTTACAAATTTGGAGATACTGCTCCACCAAATAATCAGGAAGACACAGCTTCCAACAACTAAACAGGAGACCACGGCTCCCACAACTATTCAAACGGGAGACAACGGGAGACAAACGCTCCCAAATACATTTTTTGGCCACACGGGGACTCAAAGCCCCGATCACTGCCAGCCCTCGTTTTTGCGGCAGCCGAACAGACCAACCGAGCATTAATTTTCTTTAAGAATCAGCATGTGTATTTTTATACTTGATTTTAATATTTAATTAAAAACAAAATAATATCCATGTGTAGGTGTAAGTCTCTAAATTTTGAAGAAATTAAAATAAAAGAAGTCTTGAGGGAAAATTTAAAATCGAGCCTCACTTTGACATCTAGAACAGCAACTAGCTAGCTTATAGGCTGGTGCCTGCACTAACTAGTGTGCATGTTTGTATCCCATCCACCAAGCACAGCACAGTATAGCAAGGACCTACTGATCAGCCATTGCTTGTTTGTCAGTTCTCCCAACCAGCCATTCACAGCTAATCAAGAAAGAGAGTATGATTGTCTTGGCATGTTTGGACATGTAAAAATAAATAAATAAAATAAAAAATACAAAAAAAAAAAAACTACTGTATACAGTGTTACAAACTACAGTTCTTAATTCTGAAAATTCTGTACTTTCTGAATTTACTTTTCCAAAATTGCAGAGTTTATTAGGTATCTGGGAAACCTAGCCACACTCCCAGAAGACAATTAGTGCTGCCTGCGGCTCCAACCGATCACAATTCAGGTGAATGGCTAGTTGGTGGGCCAGATCATTCAATGCCCATTTTCATCCAACCACTTTCTCAGCATGAGTCTGCCTGAGCTTGGTACTGTCGCTAGAAAGTAGAAACATACTGTTATTATCTGTACAGCCACATTTGAGTGTGGGGCCAAAAAAGAAAATAGCCTAGAAATTGCTGAAAGTTGTGCAATGTACAAATAGGCGGGGTTGAACGCTTGCTCTAATAAAGAAACACGAGGCTCTTGTATATACAACTGTCCTTTGGGTCTGTCATGTTTCAGTGTTGTGTGGATTAATACAGTGTAAAGAGGTGCTGCACTCATGGTTCTGATCAGAATTGAGTATTTCTCTGGAGTCCATGGATGTGATCAGAATGAATGATTGATTACTAGGTAGACTGAAAATAATCAAGTAATACTGCAACGTGTCGGGGTATTCATTTGGGCTACGGCGCTAACAGAAAAATAACATGTGAGAAGTCTTGAACATTACTTATAAATTTATGTATAGATGTGCGTTATGATTTCTTGACGAAAGTCAAATTTTAAACTAATTAAAATTTGATTTAATGACTATAGATTAAACCCGCGTAGTGCATGATTTTAAAAATGTTATTAATTATATGGCCTCTAAGTATTGTAATAAGTGCCACGCGGTGGCATGGGGCAGGGCCCCAGCAGTGGGCATCCCCGATTTCGAATCCCCTTGGCAGCAATTCTGATGTAACATAATTTGGTGACATTATTCTCTCCAATTTTCTATGAGAGTGTTTATTAATTCTGTTGTTTAGGATATATTGTCAAGAGAAAATAGGAATATTGGTAAGATGTATGTAGGAAAATATAAGAATGTCTCCGCAGCCTAATTGTAATACTAATTAAGATGATGTTATATATGAATACTCTAAAATTTTCTATGAGAGCGTTTACCAATTGGGTTGTTTAGGATATTTTGTCAAGAGAAAATAAGAATATTGGTAAGATGTATGTAGGAAAATATAAGAATGTCTAATTATAATTCTAATCGAGATGATGTAATATATGAATACTTATGAAAAAGTGTCACGTGGATGATGGCAGTGTGGTAACCCAACCGGCTGATGTTTAGCCCGGATTCGATCCTCTTTATGGTTGAGGAGATTTTGCCATTTAGCCCCCAGTTTATGGGATTTTTCAACTTTCCCTGGTAGAGAAGTTTTTACAGAATTGCCCCTGTGTAGGGATACTTAGGAAAATTTTCCTCCAAATTAGTGATAGCACTTTTTTGCAAAATTAATAATTATGGGTAAAATTTTCAAAATTGTAAACGAGAGTAAAAAACGCAAATGCACCTTTTTATTGTGAAAAATATTTCTCTGAAATAAATTACCTCTCAAAGTTTTTTTAATAAAAATTTCATAACAAATGCGCGATTTTAAAAAATTATATTAGATATATAGAAGAAAATATATATAGGTTGGCAAGAATATAATAAGAGAGATGCCTGTGCATCATCAATCTTGCTTTCCGACCGGCACCAGATTTTTTTTTTCTATTTGATTTATCTGAAATAAATGTAACCATCATGCCATTTTATTTCATGTGTTAGGTGAGTCTCACCGGCCAATATTGCATCCAAATGAGTCTTTGTTTGACTGCATCAAGAGGCATGAAATTTATTGGCCATGTTTGGTGGGCCAAGCTAACTGGATTAATAAATTATAATATAGTATGATTAAATTTCACATTACGTGTGTATCTATGATCATTTAAATATTTATAAGAAAACGGTTAAATACTTTGTGTGGGACTATTTGCATTCGCTTCCTCATCCTTTTTGTGATTTTACAATTAAAAATTAAGGCCGATTAACCAAGAAATTCCTCAGATATATCTATATATTCGGTGCAAGGGAGCTATACATGCATGAATGGGATTTTGGGCACTGAGAAACCAGGGATTGGAAGCCCCACTTAGCAGTGATCATTGCATACTTTAGTTTGGCAGAGAGGGGCGGTGGGGGTGGGGGTGGGGGGTGTCTTGGGGGAGCCAAAAGTCTTTCAAAGTGCAAGCTCGCTTTCTCTTTGTAATTTGGCAGTGTTCGTGATTTGGTCTCCTTTGTACGGCAAATGCATATCTAGACTCCATCAATTTTATATAAATCATACAACGAGGAAAACGATCTGGTTGAAATTTTGGATGTATAATTATAGACCTCTCCATCAATTATTTTGACAAGAGAAAATAAAAAGATTGAAGGAAATTTACGGACAGTTATGATTCGAGTTGCAGTTGCATAAAAGTTGTAGTGTGTCACACAAGCACGAAACTGTAAGCAAATATTTTTCACAATAAAAAATGTGGCTAATTTGATTTAATCTTCCTCCGTTTGACTCGTTAGACATGTGCTGGTACTTAATTCTTCCTCTCTAATAAACTAAAAGAAGGGATGTGACTAATTAAAAAATTAAAAGTTCAAATTTTCCATAACTAGGCTAATAATTATTCAAAAACGAGTAGATAAAAAGTAGTTAAAATATCTCCGCATGTGCTGTCATATAATCTTGATCGTTTGACTTAATTAGTGAGAGGTTAGTTTAAGAACGAAGAAAATTAAATTAGGCGAAGTAAAAAGTATAACATTTTGCTTAAATTGTAGTAAATAGATAAAAAATAAAAAATTCTAATAACATCCATAAATTCAAAACCAAAACATTATCACGTTCGATTAATCAAAAAAATTTATACGATGAATTCGTTTATCTTAGAATATAATATTTAAATTTAGATATAAATGGTAATAAAGATCATATAGTTGGTCTGGATTTTAAAATTATATATAACAGCTCCAAAAAAATAAGTATCGCGCCACTGTATCAAAGGAATTTGGATGGGATGAGTACGACGTAATCCTATATTTTCTAAAAATACTTCTTTCATTCCCAAAAAAAAACAATAATTTATTTTTTCAATTTTTCATAGATATGTTTTTTAATTTCATATAATTTTTCATTCCTAACATACAGCAGCACTTTTCCATCCAACATCCCCGCCCCATCCTGCTCATAAACAGGCACTATTTTATTTTATTTTTGCCTCTGTCAGGTTTTTCAACTTTACGCAATTTTTCACATAACAACGTCGCATTACTTATATATTCATTTCAACCATGAAATTATTTTGCAAATAGCCGATTGGGTTGAGAAGACCGTCAAAAAATTAATTTTAAAAAAGGAATTTACAGTTATGCCTACATCTTTTGAGAAAATTACACTCATACCCACATCTTTTGAAAATTTACGGATATGCCTACAAGTTTTGGTACTAATTTCAAATATGTCTACAATTTATTCGGCATTGCTTAATTATACTTTTGCCTCCTACATTTATAAATATTTACGCCTATGCCTGCTACGTTTGAAAAAGTTGTACTTTTGCCTCCAAGATTTTCAGTTTTTAAAAAAACACTATTCAAACAAATTATAATATATTTATTTAGGGTTTGCATTTTCTCCATGCGAATTTTTATTTTGCAAATTTCTCAAGTATTCAAGCAATTAATAATCATCTTTGACCATATTTTATAGTTTAGCTGACATAATCGAAATCAAATAAAGGTATTTTTAAGTCATGCCTACGTGATTTTAATTGCCGTGCGATGGGGAATACAATAAATATTTCAATTAATTTATCGAATCTTCACTTTTTGACTCCACTTATATATTATCTAACCGATTGGTTATAACATTAAGCAAGACATGATATAATAGTATCATGATGTGAACCTGATCACATTCGGGTGGGTCATTTGCGGTGTATGTAGGTGACCATACAATTTAATCAAAATTGACAGGCTAAACTTTCGACAGGACACATGTTCATTTTTAGATTTTTTGATAAAAAAATAATATAATGCAGTTTTCAAAATTAAGAATTTTTAATCAACATTATAAATTGCAAAAGTAATTGGACAAGAATTTGTAATTTTCAATGTAAAAGGGATTTTTGCAAACTAACGCCCTAAAAATTTTGAATCTGTGGGCATAAGTGCAGTATTTTAAAATATTATAGGCACATATATATAAGTATTTCTAAAATTTTGTAAGCATAAGTGTAATTACGTGAAAAAAGATAGAAGCAATAGGGTAAAATTGGAATGTTAAATACAAGCGTATGTGAAATTAGTGCTAAAATACATAGGTATGTTTATAATTTCTCACATTATGTAGGTATATGTGTAATTTTACCCAAAAAATGTAGGCATATTATAAATCCACCTAAAAATAATATATTTCTTAGGATGAAAATATTCAGAGGAATTTTTTTTTCTTTTGCAGTATTCAGAGGAAAAGTCGAAGGCTATGAACAAAGCGAACATTGTAAAACTTGATAAATTCATTACTCTCATATTAAAACCTCATAATGTTGGTCGCAGATAACTAATATTTGATTACACTAAAGCTAAGGTCCCATTTACTAATAAACAAAACTGAAAAAATTACACACTTTCTACACCTCATTTGATGTGATGTTACATATTAACTAGCTCCATTATCACCTCTATATTTTAGTATGTTTTATATTTTTCTAAACAACTGAAATAATGGATATAGTAAAACCCATCATGATGGAGGCAATGACCTTCCTTTCTGGGGTATGATGAGGATTTAAGATGAATCTATGAGGTTTGCAGCGGAAAGTGGTTCTTTTGCCTTGATAAGCTTTTTAAAGGATGATTGCTTTATTTTGTCTTCTATAAGCACTCTAACCCAAGATATCATGGGCTATGCTATGATAGCCAATGCTGTAAAGTACTTCTATGTAGGGGTACAACTTGGGTTGAGTAGGTTTATAAGTGGAGTCTTAAGTTAAAATGGAGTGACGTGTTTTACAATTGTTCAGTTAAGCTATCAAGCGAAAGCAGACAATATCACTATTAAATTGAAATTTTTTTTAAGCCAATGCATTAGTAATGATATCAAAAAAGATCTCCTCTAATAGATGTAGTTTGTATAGAGTTTAGATCAGAAATGCTGCAGATAATATAATTTATATTGACAATGACTTTAAGACTTAGGGAATTGGGACATGTTTATAATATTTATTAAATATATCATATAATACGAATCCGGATTGCTTTCAGGTACTCAACCCCTAGAATTAACTCTGCCCAAATTTGAATATATATTTTTTATTAGAAGTGAACCAATTCTCCGGGTTGGAAATCAAAAATCAAATCTACATATTTTAGGATACCTGATGAGTTGACAAGTAGGTAACCTACCTAAATTGCACTTTTACATCTATGTTCTTTGATCAAGTAATAAAGTTGCCCACAACTTAGTAGAGCATGCAACTATTAATTTGATTGCAAGTCTCGTTCTAGTAGAGATGTCCACTAGGTTTCATTGTTAATCACATGTACATGGATATTTTAGGATTTGTTTAATGGAATATCTTTCTTCATAGAAAGATATATTTATTTTATGATTATTTTTTAGTAAATTTTGTCTTACAATTTTCCCATTCCTTTATATAACAAACGACCTTAAGCACGGATAATACGAGAGAGAACTATTTCATAGTATAATGAGTATTTGGGATGGAAGAGAATTTGAAAATTGGAAAGTAGGATTGCTACGTTATGTATATATAAGAAAAAATAGGTAATAATGGAGACAGAAATGATTGTTATGCATTAGGAGGAGATATTAAAATGAAAATGCATGTGGAGAAAATTTCAAAAATTTTCTAACTCCTTTTGTAAATGAGGAAAGTGAAAAGAAAATTTTCCCTCCCTTTTTGCACTTATTTTAATGTGATTTAATATTTATTTATCTTATTTTCTAATCATTATTTCTTAATTTTAGGGTGCATTTGAGAAGTGATAAAACTTTTGAATAAAAAATTTTTGGTATAAAAATTTTTTTAATATAAAAAATGATGTGATATAATAAGAGAAATGATGATGAGTAAAAAAAATAAAGTTAAAATAAATAAGTTAGTTGCATAAATATATAGATGTAGAAATAATTAAAAAGGAGAATGATTGTATATGAATTTCCAAAAAAATAATTTAAAAATAAGATGGATACGAAGAGTGAAATGTTTTGGTTTTAGAATTTTTTGCCTTTGTTAAACATTCCTCTAATTATTTTTACATATATTTTTATACAAACTAATTTATCTTAACTTTGTTCTGCATTTTTTATACTACATCATACCACTGCTTTACTTCAAAAAAATTTCCGCAATTTTTTTTTTCGAACTACCAAAGGGAGCCGAACATCAAAATACAGAATACTGTGATTCAATATTCATGAATCTCTTATGGAGTTTGAAAATCGGATTTGGTGGTTGTGGAATGAGATGACTTGCATGCAACGTTGAATTGAAGTCTTTGCTTTGCCGGCAAAAAAAAAAAAAAAAAGTTGGAATGCATGTGAAATGGCAGACTCATACATTATCATGATTCATCCATACATCCACTCACCTTTGGGGCGGCTGGTACTGGGTACATGCATTGATATCAGTCATCTTCTCCATCTACCACGTGAATCTGGTTGAATATTATTCACATGTCATGATCCATATATCAGAAATAAGAAACTATGTTGTTGCATGTAATCTATCCACAAGCAGCGCAGTGAAAGGCTTTTTTAGCCTGCTAGCAGCTAGCATATATACATATACGTACGTGGATAAGATGATCGGGACTTATATTGCCTCATATTTAAAAAATAAAAAATGTAACATTTGGCATGAAATGCAATCCATCTGAGCCCACATTTTGGTTTTTTTAAAAAAAAAAAAAAAAAAAATTAACCAGCTGCATGCATCAAGAGAAGACAAAATGGTTGACCGTTTTGGAGCTTGGACTTGGACCACTCTATCATATTCTAGTTAGCTCTCGAGCTTGGGTGTTTTATTAAGGGTTTTTTCCTCCTTTATTATTATTATTATGTAAGCAACTGAACCTTTATACTTATTTATTGTTGTGATCTGTATTGGCAAATTAGACATTATTCACATATATTTATCTAGGAGACTAAAAATAAATTTATTTTATTTATGCTTAATTTGTTTCAATATTTGTTCTATTTTATTTTTAGCAGAATGGCATTCTTTATAACAATCATTAATTGCGAGTGCTTATTTTGCATATGATGTAATGAATTGCAGTTATTCTCCATAATGAATTGCTTTTGCCAAACATAAAATATGTTGCAGTTATTCCATCAGCTAATTTCCTTTCTTTTGTTTTCGATTTTTAAAAATTTTACTTATTTTTTTTTTTTCTAGCTCCATCTGGCTATAAATCTTCCCCTTTTCACAATTTTTTAGCAAATATTTCTAGGACTTCAACGCCATTAAAAATTTAATATTGTTTATGCATTTGGGCGTACTTAGATAGTTCAATTAAAATTTAACTATTTATTAGATTTAAAATATCTAACTAATTGGGACGTGTACATGTTAGTGCATTAGCATTCATACCAATAAAAAACTAAATTATTTTTATTTATGATAATAATTTCAAAAGTATTTTATCCATGCTAATTATATTTTTCCCAATCAATTTTATTCATGTCAAAGCTGATTATTGTGATCAAATTTTCAAGTTAAATAAGGTGTGAATGGACAAAGATGCTCCTAAAGACATAAGCATGATAGTTTTGATAATTTAAGGGTAAATTTTTTTCTATTTCTAACCAATAATTGAGCAATGTAACTCAATTATTAGAATTGGCATAAATAAAATTTTTTTTGATGTAACTAGCATAAATAAAATTGATTTGAAAGTATTGACATGAATGAAAGAATTTTAAAATTATGAATATGAATGAAATTAAGTTTATTTTTCATTAACATAAACATTAGTACGCCTAAAATCAACATAATAGAAAATTTCACTTTAAATATCTATTCTAAATCTATTGATTCAACATCTGTAGAATTAAAAATATTACAAGTCATTGTAACATTTCAATAAATTCATGAATGGATATGAGTGGTTACATATGATTCGATATAATTTTAAGTTGTCGAGGCCTGTTGAAAATTTCTATCGAAAAAATGAGAACTAAAACAAATGATTTTAAAAAAATAAAAGCATATTAAATTTTAATTTAATCGTCAAAACGAACCAAAACGAGATAACAAAACTGAAGTATTTTAATGATTTCATTTAAATATATAGAAGTGTTTCTCTTTGATTAATATAATATTTAATTAACTAATATATATTTTTTGAATTAATCTATATATTATTTTTTAGTCTTTTCATCTAAAAAACCTATTTAGTTGGATTATTTTACATCAAATTAATTGTATTTCTAATTTGTGAATACGAATCCAATGCGTAACCATTTCCATCTTCGGTAGAATATTGTCAGAAAAGGGGTTGAGAGTATAGGTGAATAACGCGCGGCACTAAGAGGGCAAACAAACACGCGGGAAGAGATAGTACACGTGCGCAGAAGGATCGCCCTGTAAACATGCAAAAAAAAAAAAACGACGGTCGAGATTGGCTGGAAGCGAGATCTTTCCAAGAACCTCATCTATTTCAATCCAGACCGTTCAGTTACACAGCGACGGGATTTATATCTGACATCGATCCATTTCAATCCCGACCGTTGGTTCCGTTTCTTGCGGCAGTTAATCTATGCCCACTCAATAGACGGTGCTGATTTGTAGGTGTTGGTGGCATTAGAATGGGAGAGTTGAGATCGGACGCATGCGATCAAATCCGTAGAGCAGATTATCTGACAAAGGATGCTGAGCTGTGTAGGAGAAGATTTTGCCATTTTGGATGGCTGCCAGCTGCTTTTTTTTTTTTTTCCTTCCCCGCTGCGTGTGAGTTTCTCTTTCAATCTCTCAGCGCGGCTGCGTGTGTGATTGCGATAGATTTCCAAATCCCGGAGTTAGTGGTGGCGCGTAGTAGTAGCAGCACCATGTCAAAACAAAGAAATATAGCAAATACGTGCCAAAAATGTTTGATGATTCATTGTGGTTCCTATATATGATCCCAACCGTTGATTTCTCCACTTCACATGCCACCCACCAAATCAAGCAATCCTAACAAAATATTCATTTCTGTCTGCCAATCACCCTAGGAAAAATTATGTACTTTTCTGATTTCTCAGGGAAAGTAGAACGTTTTTGTCACAAAGGCCTGTTTGGTAACGCGAGGATGAGATTGAGTAGGGGAATGTAATGGATATAGTAAAAGTAGAGTGAAAACATATTAAAAAATAAAAACAGATGATGATATTAATTATTATTATTATGTGAAAAATATAAGAAAAATAATTAAAAGATAAGAATACAAATGAAATATAAAATAATTGGTAATTAATATGTTAATTTTTTTGTATTATGCATTGCCCAATCTCATCTTTGTCCAACAAAAACTTTACTTTTTAACTTCAGGCTCTTTTTTAAGTAACCGGGTTACATAGAAATAGATCTACACAATCCCTTTAAATTTTAAATTTTTAACACTTAATAGAAAATCTAATGTATTCATTGTGTATAATATAATTTATTTAGCTAAGAAACTGAGAGTCATCTAAATCAAATATGTGCAGGGGTCATGTTTCCTTGCAAATAAATATATTTATTTATAAATTGTGAAAAATGCAGAGATCTATTTACACATATACTATAATGTATTAATATTTTATAAAATTATTTGTTCATGAAGTAATAATATTTTTAAACAATTTAGATGTTGAAAATTTGGCTTTAAAATTGATATTTAATATTAAACTATTTTGTTACGTTGATTTTATACATTTGAAGATAGAGCTTATATATAATGATACTAGACAAATAAAATATTTTCAAGATACTATAAATAATACTAAATATAATAGATTAGATGAATTTTCTATTAATTATCAAGATATCCAAAATGAAAAGGATTATAAAAAAGAACTGTTTCATATAAGTTTTAAATTTTATAACTTGGATGATTCCATCAACCCTGATAAAGCAAATAGTGACATGGATGTTAAAAAACATTAATCATGTTTTTCATAAGATATGTAGTTGTAGTTAAAAAATTTTAAAAGATGATTTTCAAAATATTTCTTAGCAATATTAATGGGAAATATTTCCCAATGCTAACAAAAGAAAGATGGATAATGATATTATGCATGTCATTATTATTTAGCTAAGTAACAATTTTCTATATTTAATATTTTATTTTTATATTTATGTGGGCCCAAGTATATTTATTTCAAATATCAAAATTTGTCGTTTTTAAATTTATATATTTTTAAAATAAAAAATTTAACTTTTTCATGTACAAGAAAGATAGTTTTTTTAATTTTATAAAAATATACAAAACAAAAATGAAAAAAATTTTATATAAATTAAATAAACCTGACATAAAATTGGAAAAAAACAAAAGAAAATTTGTCAAAAAATACGAAACACAGAAGATTCTATGGATTACTCATTATCCTAAGAAAGAAATGCAGGACATAATAATGTGCTTTAAACAAGATCAGCTGCTCAGAGAGAGAGAGAGAAGTAAGTGGGAGTGGAAGAAAAAGGAGGCCATGGAATTGCATTTGCAGGCTTTCCAGAGAGCACAGCTTGAATCCCACTCGGCTCTGACACACCTCACATGCCCATGGCAGGCACATGTGGGGGCCACCCGCATTATCATCCCACATGGTTTTGTGAGAACACACCAAAGGCAGATCTGACCCACACGTACCCCACTCCTAATTCCTCTCTTTCTCCCTCCCTCTCTGCCGTGTTGCCATCCATCCTTGAATAAATAAATTCCACCCGCTGCATTTTCCATGGTTTCCAGACCCTCACCGCGTCGCACTTGTGCGTTCCAAACCACCCTCGTACTGAAACCAAAGCAAAGCGCAACTCCCTCAACACCCAACAAGCATTTCTTCTTGTGCCAGCTGAAATTTGCGTGCTTGAGTGGATTTGAGCTGTGGAATCGGATTTTTGGCTTATGGGTCTGCTTCTTTCTTCAGATTCTTTGCTGGTTTCTGCACAACCCCCACGGAGGATGCCTGCATTTTTTATGTTTTTAATTGATGGGCTGGATAAAGGAAGCCAATGAAAGCAATTTGCTTCCTGGGCGTTAGAAAATTTGTATGCTGGGCGTTTTACAACTGCAAGAAATAATTTTTTGCCCCACGGTTTTCTGTTTTATCTTTTTGAGTATTCGGTTTTGATAGCTTACAGAGAAGCTGAGAGTCAGCATTCTTTTCTGGCTTTGAATTGGTTTGTTTAGCTGCTGATAGTAGAATTGACTGCGGTTTCAGTTACAGAATCCTAAAAAAGGAAGTAAATTCTCTTGGTGGGAAGAGTAAATGAGTCCACAATGCTTAATAATTGATAGGTTGGACACAGGAATAATTGCCATCTTGGGCGTTCAAAATGTTGTTTTCTTGCAGGTTTCGCGACCGAAAAAGATGTTTTTTAAAAAAATGATTTTCTGTTTTATCTTATCGGGTATTTAGTTTTGAAGGCGGAAAATAGCAGCTAAAGACTCAACATTTTTTTCTGGCCTGAATTGGTTTCTTTAGCTGCTGATTGTGTGATTGACTGTCTTGTCAGTAACAGAATCCGAAAAAGGAAGCAAATTCTCTTGTTGGGCGAGAGAAAATGAGTCTACACGTGGCTATCTTGTTGACGGCTCATGATTCGGAGAAACAGAAATTTCAGAGCCTGAGAATGTCAACGTTTCGGAGCTTGAATTGATTTGTGCAAAAATGGTTTTTGGCCTCACATCAAGGGATTTGATTTATAAAAGGGAAATTTCTGGAAAAATTTCTATTATTTGAGAGTGATAAAATGCCTAGAAAATGACTGCTGACTTCTGGGTATTGCATTTTGAATGACTGTAGTTTAATTAATTAATAAATGTCATAATCATTTAGCCTTTGATTGGTTAAAGAAATACATATTTTCCCCCTCCTTGTACAGCTGTTGTCGCTAATGAATTCAATATATTTTCTCCTTCTCCATGCATGGCTGTTGCCTGCTCTGATACATCGAACTGAATTTAGTATCTTTCAAAACTGAGGAACTTGTAGATTTTCTTGTGTGTTAATAGTTGGATTTGGTTTGCTGATAATAGGGAAGCGAAAGCTGTCATTGCAAGGATTTTGGTGATTTTGTTTGTGGCGAGTCTTGAAGAGGGAATGATTAAAATTTCTCTCCTTTGGGAATGCTGATGTTCATGAATCTTTCCAAAGTGTGAAGAGTTGGGTGATACTGCTTCACACGTAGACTGTAATTGAAGAGAGAAGGCAGGATGTCGGCGAAGCTGTTGCAAGCATTGACAGATGACAACCCAGATCTGCAAAAGCAAATTGGGTGTATGACCGGTATCTTTCAGCTGTTCGATCGACACCATGTTATTACTGGAAAGCGCATCAATGGCCAAACCCCCAAGAGAATTTCTTCAGGTATGTCTGTAACCAATATCAGATTGGAATTCAAATTTGGCAAAAAGTTCCCTACCTGCATTCTTCTGTTGGTTCTGAACTCTGTAATGCGAGGAATTTTCCGAGTGTGTTCTTAGAGAGCTATACACAACCGTCTGATTTTTTGGATGTTGCGGACGAAAACGAAAGGGATTTTGTGAATTACTAACCAAGTATCTGAGGCTGTTGATTGCTTCACTGCAGTGTTTAATCTCAATCCCTTCTGGAAACTAGCCCAATTTTGTGGGGCAGATCACCAAATGGAAAGATCAGATCACCGCACGAGGGCTGTATGTATGATCCTCATATTCACATTCAGGCAAAGTTTGTGAAGCAACGATATCATAGCGTGAAATCCCTGTTCATGATTATAGCTGATTAGTTTCGTTTTCTTTGCATACCCAAAATTATCTGATTTTCCTTGCTTAGATCTGTCATCTTACAACGAACTGGAAAGTCTTTAGTTATGCTTTTTTGTGGCGGAGGGGGTTGGGGCCTCGGGGGTTGGTAATAAGGTGTTCTGATTTGATAGCTTTCTACAGGGCTTTCATTAAAGTCAGCTAACTAGCTGGATCCTAGCCAGACAGCTGTCTCATTTTTTGTTTGGTATGAAATACCAATATTTGCTGTCTGCAATTGTGTCTCTTTCTGAAGTGGAAATGAATCGATGTAGAAGTCAAATGTTCTTATTATCAACTTTTATGTAGATGGTGGTAATGGCTGCCTTGTGTGTCCATGATACTAGAAGATGCACCTTGCTTCAGTGTTTCATTTTCCCAAGTTGATTGATCTTTGATTACACCTATTTTGCTGTGTCGTACTTAATTTTTTCTGTGATCATAAGTATATTAGTATTTTGTCGCAGGAATGTCTCAAGTGAACAGTGCCGATCTCATGGGAGATGTGACTGCACCTTCTCCAAAAACCACCATGGTAAGGACTTCTCTGAAGTTGATCAAAAGTCAGCAGGTGATTGAACCCTTCAACAATAAGGTCCTGCTTCTTGGAATTTTCATACAAGAAATCTCTATGTTCCATAAATGAACAATGATAAATTTTCGACTATTTGCATTTGTGGTGAAGGGATGATATTCATGGATCAATGACCTGGAGACTGAACAAATCTATTGCTGTTTATATTGCCGTTTAATCTTTCTTTTGATTGGGTATTGCTATTTAATTTTAATAGGCTGTATTATTGATATGTTTCCACAGGACTTCTTGGTATTCAGTTCAGTCAATGCCAGTGTTGATTCTTATGTCATTTTTTTCTCCTTTTAAATTCCTTATTGTCTTGAAAGAAAAAGCAAGTTTTATTTGAAACCCAGTCAATAAGTATGGCTGGCTGTTTTTGGTATAGATTTCTTGATGAGATGAATATTCACAAGCATATGTCATGTTGTTTCAGGAGACTAACTCAACCAAGAATCTTATAGAGAATCAAAGAGTATCGGCAGAGTCGTCCCGAGCTTCCTTTTCATCTTCATCTTGTTCTTCGTCATTTTCTTCTATTGAGGGCAATAAATCAGTTCAACCAGATCCCCCTTTACTTGAGCGGGCCACCCCTGATCGATCCTCAAAGAGTCAGCATAAGTCAAAGAATGCAGATGCAGAGATTATGCCAGCCGGTGCTTTTTCACAGACTGGACGGGAATCCCTCGACTTACGAGATGTCATCAAGGACTCAATCTATAGAGAGGCTCGGGGTCTATCAGTTAAAACTGCCTCCAGAGAAGAACCTGCAAACAATGTTCCGAAGTACAAGGACTCGCCAAGGCCTTTTCAATTGTCCAGGTCAATGGATGGAGGATCCTATGTCTCTCGAAACAAAGAAAAATCAAAGACATCCTTGGACTTAAATGAATCACTCAGGGTACTCACAAAACTTAAAGATGGGCCTTGGCATTTCAGTGATGTGAGAGAACCATCACGACCATCATATGAAACTAAAGATGGGTCTTTGTTTTCTATATCAAAGGATTCTCCTCGATTCTCATTTGATTCAAGGGACAATTGTAAACCCAATACAAAGCTCAGAGAACTCCCAAGACTTTCATTAGATAGCAGGGAATGTTCCATGAGGAATTCTAACCTTTGTTCCAAATCCAATCCAATACTGAAAGAGTTGCGGAGTGACTTTGATCAAAGTGTTACTTTTCCAAGTCCAGCCCAGGAGTTAGGGACTCAAAAGCGACAGTCAAATCTTGTGGCCAAACTGATGGGCTTGGAGGAAATGCCAAAGTCAAGCTTGGATAATCAGAGGCAGATGGATTGGATGAAAGCCAGTTCTACCAATGATCAGGACATTTTTTACAGAGAAAAAGGTAGCCATGGTCTCTTTAGAACTTCCAAGATGGCTGATAAAAGCAGTCAAGATCGAAGTTTGAGGTCGCCGAGGAGCTTCTTCAAGGACCCCCTTTCACCACGTAGAAGTCATGATCCAATAATGAAACCTATTTCTAGTTCAAGATTCCCAGTTGAAACTGCTCCATGGAGGCAACAGGGTCGTGGTCAGAGTCCACAAAAAACAACACATAGAAGCCATGAATCCTTCACCAGGCCTCCCACTTCGCAATCTGTACGAGTTCAGATAGAGAAGACACTGAAAGAGCTAGGTTTTCAGCGATCTGATACAGATCTCAGAGCTCTTATATTAGATGCAGTGCATGCAAAAGGGCTACTAGACACAAAGAAAGAGGACCAAATTTCCCTTATTTCTGATTCAAAGAACCATAATACCCTGAATCCCATCATGACTGATCAGAACCCAAGAACAGCAGGCCGGCACAAGCATCCACCAATTAGTCGACCTGGTTCTCCCTCAATCAAGGGGACTAGTCCTCCTCGGACTTTTGAGTCTCCAATTGTGATAATGAAACCTGCTAAATTTGTCAGTAAATCAGGTATTCCAGCTTCCTCAGTCATTCCTTTGGAAGGTTTGGAAGGTCTTCGTAACTGCCAGACAGGTAATTCTATGGATAACAAAAAGGTCTCAGTCAACACTCAAACTGTTAGAGACCTAACTACTAAAGTCAATGTAAGAGAGCATGGTGCTCGGGTCCTTAAATCTGTTGACAAGAAACCTAATTGCAAGGTAAAGGAAACTGCTTCACAGAAACAACGGATACGGTTGACAGATGCTTCACCTAAGTTACAACCAACAACCAGAGAAAGCAATGGAAGCTTGACAAAGAATTCTGGCTCTCTAAGTCCAAGACTTCAGAAAAAGTCTGATTCAGAGAGGAGATCTCGGCCTCCCATCCCATCATCGGATTTGAGCAAGTCTCGAAGGCAACATCCCATTAAGCAGCAAATAGAATCAGGTTCTCCTGGAGGCAGACGTAGGCCCAAATCAGCCCATTCACAGCAAAGTGATGATCAGCTGAGTGAAATCAGCAGTGAGGCAAGAAATTCAAGCCCTCAAGGAGATGAGGTTTCAGTGAGATCAGATAGTAACATTAGCTTCACTTCACAGGTAGACATAGAAGTCACGAGTGCTGATCGGTCTGTGGAAATGAATTGTGTATTCTTCCAACATGGCGATGGGAGTCCTTCTGAGAATGCTTCCAATGATACTGTTTCAAGCCTAAAAGAGCAAGTAAGTTTTTTTTTTTTTTTTTATTGTGCCTGAATTGGATGCTCAATGAGAAGTCTTATTTTTGTTAACAAAGCCAACACATGCATGATGCTGGACTATGATTGTTTTGGATTCTGCTTGGAATAATATGAAATGATTACATGCAGAGCATGCATTGTCTTTTTTTCCTGTCTGTTTTACATTCAATCTTAATGGAATTGAATGAAATTGTGCAATATGAATTTTTTTTTTTTTAGTGCAAGCCAATTTATACCTTGTTCTTTTCTTTGCATGACTAATTTGTCTGTTTTCGGGTTTTCACCTTTTGCGCTCTTCAGAATTCTTTGTTGAATTTCACCGAGGATGGGTTGTTGGGAGAATTTGCAACAGCAGCACCAGAGCAGCCAAGTCCCATATCTGTTCTAGATGCCTCATTTTACAGAGATGATTTGCTACCTTCTCCTGTGAAGAAAACGTCAAGTGCTTTCAAAGGTAAAACTTCCAGTGTTCCTCAGATGATATATTTGGCTTATTCATAGTATAAAACAAACATAAAAGCGTTATAAATTACAACATTACAATTCTGCATCTAGTAAAAAGCTGAATTTTCATTTGTTTCGAGATTATATTTTATGCCTGGAAGTAACGCATTTGATTTTCAGTATATGTCTAACAAATAAATAAGGAAACAACTGCTGAAACTACATGTTTTGGATCTGAACAAGTTTTTGGCCCTTTGAATAGGGTAACAGAGGATCTGAATTTTGCTTTTTTCTTGCCACTTCTAGTGATTGAATGATGGTTGTTGAAATTAGAATCTCTTTTAACTATTAAAAATCTGGTTTTGTGCCCAGATTATGTGGTGTAAAGAGAATTTTCGTGTACAACACCGATGTCTGTTTTGTGTTTTGTCCACAGAATCCACGCAAAGGACAAACTTCCTTTAATGTAAACAACAGGGAAAAAGACGAGTAGGCTGCAATTGAAATGTGCTGTGGTCCCAATTTCTAACTTCATTACACGTAGTTCTGGTAAAGCTGTGGTCCCTATTGGTCTAGATGAATCTGCATGCACGGCAGCATGATGATCTTCGAAGAACACTAATCATTGTTTATACTAGAGTTACATATAACACAGTGAGGTGGAGTTTGAAGATATGAAATGATTGGATGATAAGGAGAGATTCTGCATGCAAAATGCAGCCTGGCTAGATGCTTAGGAGTAAGCCAACCTCTCTTTCCAAGTTCCAACCATGTACTTTCCATCTTATCATAGCCATGAAGCTGATTATGCAACCAATCTATGGAATGTGAGAGGAAATGGTCAGTTAGAAGAAACTAGCCTCCTTTTCACTTTTTTGGGCAATGTAATCCTCTGTTTAGGTTGACTAGTGCATATTAGGCAGCATCTCTCAGGCTTAGGTACCAGCAGATACTTACTTTGCCTTTTGATTTTTCTTTCTTCAGATGATGAAACTCGTGACTCTGATGACATCTCTGGTGAAGATGGCTGGAAGATAATAACACCTGACCCATCCAATGTTGCAAAATCTGATTTTAGCCCAGAAATCAATCACAAGTTGGAGAATGTTGAGCTCCTAGTGCAAAAGCTCAGGCGTCTGAATTCGGCCCATGATGAAGCCACCACTGATCACATTGCATTATTGTGCGAAGATGCAAATCCAGATAACAGATATGTCTCTGAGATACTGCTAGCATCAGGCCTCCTACTGAAGGATCTTAGCTCTAGCCAAACACCAATTCAGCTCCACCCTTCTGGCCACCCCATAAGCCGCGATTTGTTCTTTGTCCTTGAGCAAACAAAGGCAAGTTTGCTTTCAAAAACAGCTCCCCCTTGTGGAAATGCCCTCCGGTCGAAACTCAACAAGGAGAAGCTTCACCGGAAGCTTATTTTTGATACCGTCAATGAGATTCTTGCACGGAAGCTATCTGTGATGGGAACACAACAAGAGCCATGGCTCCGAGTTGAGAAGCTTATGGTGGGAACCCCAAGTGGTCAGCGACTGCTAAAAGAAATTTGTTTGGAAATTGACAGCCTCCAGCCCACCAACAATCAGAATGGAAGCTTGGACGAAGATGATGATGGCTTGAAGTCGATCTTAAGGGAGGATGTAATGCTCAGGGCAGAAAGCTGGACAGACTTCCCCAAGGAGATTTCAGGTGCTGTGTTGGATATTGAACGGTTGATTTTCAAGGACTTGGTTGATGAAATAGTGAATGGTGAGTCCTTTGGCTTACGATCAAGGCCAACTCGGCGGCGCCGGCAGTTGTTTTCCAAGTGATTGCCCTGACAATATGCTTTTCCTTTTTTTTTTTTTTTTTCAGTCTCATTTTTTAACCTCTTATATCATAATCATGAAATCATATAACAAGTGTAATTGTTGGTGGATGCAGTTTTTCCTATTTTTAGAGCTTGTACAAATCTGGTTCTATAGCCTTTAAGATGCATACTCTTGATTCTCTAATAAATACTACAGTAGTAGCCTTCTTATTTCCGCTTTACGTGTTCATCATTTTTTCCGTGAGGTAGTCTACTAGGAAAAGGCCAGCTTCTGAATGTTTCTGTTCGTTTCTGTTTTCCAAGAGTGCATTGGTAACAATTCCAACCAATTTGTTTTTTGTCAGTCCCACCAACAGGACCAAGAGCAGTGTCCATGGCCGATAATTTGAGGCAACTCTCACAGCACCTCACAAAAATGCCGTGGGTAAATGAAGATCGAGCAGGTGCAACCTTGGTTACGAAACCCTATCTCAAACAAATACAAATTTGTAACTGATTGGTTAGGGTGCTCGACTAATCTGAGATTACCCATTATATGTTGGGATTTTTAAAATTATAATAATTATTATATAATTTCATAGATAAACAACAAAAGTAAAATAACTAAAGTGGTAACAATAAAGGCAGTTCCAGAGCAGTTTACCGTCTGTATTTTAACATTTTTATTTGCAAATTAATATGAAAGGGTGCAACGATTGAATATTTGAATTATTCAAAGTATGGGTGATGAGGCAAATTTATTAGACATGTTCAACAGACGCAATGTTTGGTTTCAAGAGATGCAACAAAGGGTATCTTAAAATCTACGTGTAGAGATCACATTGGGCAATTTGAGACGTTCACTCTCATTTCCTCACCTAGACATTCTTCCCTGCTCTCTTGAAGATATTCTGTTGCTCCGGTCTTAATTCAAACAATCGTCGTTCAGTTGCTAATTTGCAAAATCGTCATACATTTTTGAAATTCTCTCCATTCAATCAAGAATTTTATTTTCAAGTATTCGTGTGCCTAGATGAAGTGTTACTTCTTATTCTACTTCAGGTTTCAGTTTTTGTACTCTGGAGGCACCTGCAAAATTACTATAAATAGCAAATATAGTAGCAAAATTCTCTTAAGGAAAGTAACGTCGCACCATGCCTGAAGTAAAACTTAGTTCTGTTTTCACTTTTACCCCTTTTCTTAATGTTCTCTTTTTCTCATATTTGCACCAACATTAAGAAAGGGTATTCGATACACAAACATAGATACAGTCATTTTTTCAATTCATTATTTATAATCCAAGTATATGTTTCATCGTCAATTATTTATTAAGTTCCACTTCTATAACACTTGACTGTATCTATGTTTTCCACCTCAATGATTATATTATAATGAAAAACAATCATTTATCTAATATAATTATGCATTGCCCCCTATATAAATGTGTAAAGTCGATATAGTAAAATGATTTTATGTTAAGTATGAATTTTAAAGTTGTATTTACTATATGGCGAAATGATTTTATAAAATACTATCACATTCTGATGTATATGTGAATAAATATGAACATTTCGCATAATTTACATATATTTTTAAGCATACGTGGCCACATACATCTTTAATTTAGGTTTCATTCTAGGGTTGCACTTAGGAAGCAACTTTTGTAGATGAGAAAAGCTCCCTTCAAAAGTAAAGCCAATCCGACCTTTTAGACGAGGTAACATAAAATCACTTCTATGTAATATGAGACTCTTGTTTATTTCATATAGTTTCACGAATTGCATATTACTATCATATAATTTTACCAAAATAGCATGTGTACTCATGTTAATGATTAACATTTAACAAAAAAGGCTATTAAATAAAACATGTTGTTTCACAATTGCCTTTCGAATTTCACAAGGAATGCGAGGCGACTATCTACAGGCACCGAGAATTAGTCGAGTTTCTAAGTTGTGCATCCTATTGGGTTCAATGGCCAAGATTGCTTAGATTTCATGCTAAACAGTCGTGAGCTATTAACGCTTATTTTGCTGAAAATTGGCTGACCTTGCTGATTTGTTGTATGAATTATTTATTTTGCATGGATGATCGAGAGTGGCAATGATGGACCACTGCTCGCTAGCCTTGGTTTTTCAAGTCAAATGGTTGAGATGAGAGCTTCAATAGTCGCTCGATCTTGTTGCAAACGGGATAATGGCACGAATCAACAACCACTGATCTTGTGATATGAGTCATTGAAAGCAATTCCAATAGACGATAGCAATTTAGAAATTGGTCACCGCTTGTTACTAATTTCTTAATCGAAAATTTCAAAGGACTGTTTCTGATATGAAACAGCATCACTTTGTTGATGACTGGTTAATTGTAGGAAGGAATTCATGGGCGACCCTATTAAATATTGAAACCCACCGCCGTCCGATGTCTGGATAGTCAAAGTGGCAGCAAATTTCATATAACAACAAGGCCTATGGCTCTTCATCAATGCTCATCTGCACTTGTGGCAGCAAAAATTTCAACAATTCCAACTGCTGCTGCAAAGATGACGTTGCCTATCTTGAGGATTTTGCACTACTTTTTGGAGCTTGATCGCCAGCTCCCAGGAGTAGGCAGCGTTCCCTGCTCCCGGGAGCTCATACTCCCTTTTTTTTTTTTTAAATATTAAATACACCTAGATCAACACTGTTTAGGAAATTTTTTTTTTTTTAAAAAAAAAATGGGTATAAGCTCTCGAGAGCAGGTAATGCTGCCTGCTCCCGGGAGCAGGCGATCAGGCTCCCTACTTTTTTATCCAACAATTCTGATTAAGAGATCAATAAATGAAATGTTTGGATTTAAAAAATAAAGGACTACCACACATGGTGGTTTTCAAATCCACTGATAAAGAATTACT
>JAXCLR010000092.1:6096715-6114612 GCA_035584095.1 Annona squamosa | reverse complement strand
ATTTTGCCTTGGATTTGTTTGGGCTTGGGACTTTTTCCATTTTATCCATTTTTGGGCCCAACGGTGGGGTGTCAACATCCCCATAAAACACAAAACCAGCAAGAATGAAGGGAGAAAAAGCGAGAAGCCCCCTGTACAAGAGGTCCTTGCAAAGATACTCAGAAATACATTGTGGCGGAGTCTCCTATCACCATCTTTCTACTCCTACCTCCTTCATAGCCTGCTTTGTCAACTCATGAGCTCCTTCATTACCTTGTCTAAGAATGTGATTGAACTGGACTTGCTCAAAATTAGAACAAAGTTGTTTGATCTGTTCCACAATTAAATGCAAACTGTCCAAGAGCCTATCGGCACCCATCAAAGAATTTATAAAGATCATTGAATCACTTTCTACCTCCACGCGTTTCACCCCCAGTTCAGCGAGCCATTTAACTCCTAAAAAATACCTCTGGTCTTCATCCATAAAAGGTCATATACACCTCCGTTGCACCAACATTTTGCAGCAATGAACTTTCCATTCCAATCTCTCGAGATTGACCCAAAGCCCATCAATGATGCCCACATCTTCTCGACCCCCCCCCCCCGCATCAACATTCAACTTAATGAAGCCTCTTCTTGGTTTCTTCTATCTTGCAAGGCTCCCTAAAAGATTAAGCCTCTCTTCATGAACGATATTGGAGGAAAATACCATGTGCAAGTAAGAGTGACACCATTGTGTCAAAACCCTAAGGTCGATAGGCTCTCCATCAGAAATCCACCTATTTCTGAAATATCACACTCTCCGGCAGCAACATAAAATAAAGCATGATGGGAAATTTGTTTCGCTATTTTGTGAGCCAAAAAATAAAGTCCCTCACATTCTCCCCCGCGAACAGATTGCTTGTGGTAAGGTTTGGTAGCTAAATGGATGCGCGGGTCCTGGTTCACCTCCAGAATAGGTGATCTAAATCTTCCACTGAATCCTCCTAGTTGCAGAGGGGGCATTTGCAATTTATTGGGAGGCCCCTTCAGGCTAAGTTTACTTTAGTGGGAAGAGAATCCATCAGTAATCTCCGGTAAAGATAAGCATCTTCCTTGTTCCAAATGACTTTCCACAAAGTGGAATTTACCATGAGGACATTTTAATAAAAACATAAACAAAACTAACATCGTTGTCATATTTGACGATATGACGAGGATATATTTGCCCATTTTTATAAAGGGCACCGGATCAATTGTGGCTAGCCCCGTCGGCTCCTCTTTTTGTTTTCTAAAAAACTAGTAGGGCCACATTAGATTGCACATGTAGCCAAATCTGATATTTTAAAGAAATTTCTAATTTTTGCCACCAGTTCATGAAAAACAGTTGGATATAGCAGAACATACTAGCTGCACCTGATCCCCATCCTTTCGAATACATGTATATTTGAACAATGAGGGCAAAATCATTGGTCATATTTATAATTAATCTTTCAAAAGAAATTACTAAATCTAAAACCAAATAACTAAGAAAAAGAGAAAGTTGTGCCATCGTCGTCGTCCTCATCATCATCGTCATCATCAAAAGGCAAATGATGATTTCCTTTCGTTAGAGTTATCTGCCTCACTCAGCTCAGTCGATGCTCCATTCTAGTTAGGCTAATTAAATGACAGCCCTAGCCATCCTATACGGTCGCTATTTTACATTTTTGAGTTAAATTTCGGTGGTGATTTAGGTAAGTATTTGGATAAAATTTCATGTTAGTCTTATTAATTTACATTCAAATTTTAAAACTACAAAGATTATATCATCAATTTCAAAACAACATATGCATTAAATGACTAGTACTAAAAAAGTAGAACTAACATATTTCAAAAGCGCTTCTATGAAATCCCCTCTCCATGTAACTCCACTTTTAACGTCTAGAAAATTGATGGAAAATTCATTCCATCAATTGTATTTACCACTTATATTATCATGAAAACCGTCTCATTATCTAGTATCACTGTATATAGGTCCCATCTACAAGCATATAAAACTAACATAATAAAATAATTAAATATTAAATAATATTTTCAATATCTAAGTCATTTAAAATATCATAAAAATGTGGATAAATAATTCTATAAATTATTACTACATTCTAATACATAAGTAAATGAATCTAAGTTTTTTTTTATAATTTATATATAAATATACTTATTCTTTGAACAAATGTACCATATGCGCCTATTGAATTTTGATAAAACTTAATCTCTTAACTAAACAAATAATATTAAATACAGTAAATGGATTGAATTTTCTATAAAACATCAAAATCTTAAAAATGGATAGCGTTACATAGAACCACTTTTATGTAACCCAATTTACATAGAAGCGGGCCCAAACATATTTTATTCCTTTCAATATAATTGCCATGAATGATATAACTGGAAAAACTCAAAGAACACTCAAAATAGAGTTAAATGTATCATACATGATTTTTTTTTCCTTTTATACAAAAGAGTTCCTTCCATCGAAAAAAAAAAAAAATCTAAAAGCTCCAGCTTGGATTTTTAGCAAACTCAACTCAATTTTAATTTGGGTTGCTCAAACCCAAATTCCCAAATTGCGGACCCAAGCCCCCAAAAAAAACCCCTCTTTTATGTATTTTGAAGGAACATTTCAACCACCTGCAATCTCAACCTGAAGTCTAGGTTTTGGGAAGTTGTTGCAGGTTCCACCAACTGTTGTAGGTCCTCCACTTGGGTTTAGGAAGTGTTCCAACGGATGCATTGAATAAAATGTATATTCCTATTCCCAAGATATCTTTTTTAATTCGAGACACCTTTTAATTTTCAATACAAATTTTTTCATATTCTCAGTACATATCATTATATTCTTTATCCCATCAATCGCTTCCTTGACAGAGTTTCTTTTTTTTCTTTTTTTTTTTTCTGATGACCTCAACGAACAAATTGTTCATGGATGATACCCCATCCATGGTTGAGAGTGCCTTGAAGCTGACTTCTTGATATCCACACTCCCAGCAGAAGCTTGGTTTGCTGCACGGTTACTGCCGAAGTTCTTTCTGTTTGATTCCCGAGCTATTCTTGAACCAAACTAGGTGAAACGTAAATGCAAATAAAATTACTAAAACTCAGAATGCTTTCATAAAAAGAAAAAAGAAAAAAAGATCATGCATACATAACATGTGCATGGGCGCAAAATGGACCAGAGATATTTTTAACTGCAGTCCCTCCCATGTCAAAGAACTTCAACTATTCTGAAGTTAAGTCTACTTAGAACACTAACTTTCTGATCCGATAAGCCTGCCTGTTCATTGCAAACATGAGATATTTGAACTACAAACAAACGCTGGATAATGTTCAGAATCAAGGATTATGGACTCTGACTTGTTATTAGAATGTTAAAATTCCATGCTTTGGTGCTTGGATCAATTCTACACAGAAAGTCACTAGCAGAAAAGTAGATTGTATGATACTAGAACCATATATAAATCGACCGCATCTTAAGATAATGTTTATATACACTGATACACACAACTGAAGAAGGAATTCTGCAGATTAAGATCAGGAACTTTTAAGGCGAAATTGCCATCAGCTGTGCGCAAACAGTGATGACTTTCTAGGCTAATATGCAGCAGAAAAATGACATACAAAGTGGATATGAAATCACCATTTGAAGCCTTTCAGAAACAGTACAATTCCATCAACAAATACATCTGAGCAGTGAACATGGTGGCGTTGCCGATAAGAAGAACAAACCTGGATGGCTCTCTTAGGCAAAACTGCAGCTTCTCCCAAACTCAACAGCTGTGATACCTTCAAGAAATTCAGCATGCGCAATTTAGTATCCATGGCCACATAAAAGAATCCAACTGACATTTAGGCAACAAGCAATTGGGATGCAAAACATAGGATTAATATCTATTTTCCATGTAAACGAGGTACCTCTCTCAAAATCTTCTTATCCCCTTTACCAAGAGGTTGATCAAGTTCTGCAATATCTGCTAAAGGAATTTCCAGTAAAGTCCTGATAACATCCTCATCTAAGAATGGAAATCTAGCCTGAAATTGCAACAATTTTTTGTCATTTAACATAAAATTATATAAATGTACAAAGTTAAGAAAGATTAAATGATAATTACACATACCTCCTTTCCATTATCAGATATGCACCTGTCATCTCTCCCTAGGTTACGCTTCCAAATTCTCTGCATGTCCAATCTCATCTCTTCTTCAAGGGCAACCCAACTGTTAGATAACAATAGGGACCATTAAGTAAGGAATCAATAAAAAGCACAAAGCTTGACCATTAGATTTGACTTAAAGTAGATCATAAAAATTTGTGCATCATAAAAAACTCAACTGTTAGACTTGACTAAATGCAGATCATAAAAAGTTGTGTGCATCACACAAAACTCAACTATTAGACCTTTTTTTACTGGTAACTCAACTATTAGATTTGACCTAACGCAGATCACAAAAATTATCACGTTTCAAACTATAAATCAGAAAAGCAATCACATAGAAATGAGAATAGATGGATTGGTGGTGGGGGGACATTATCACATTTCAAACTGTAAATCAGAAAAGCAATCACATAGAAATGAGAATAGATGGATTGATGGACCTCGTGAAGTGAACACTGCTTGGACTGAAAAGCACAGACCAAAAACTACTAATAGGGGAGACAATCAAATTTTGCCTGAAAATGAGCTCAGATTTTCTAGTTTTATATTAGATTTGGATTTGAATTTATGCAAACCTAACCGAATTTTATTGCAATCACGGAAATGGATTGATTTTTACAAACCATGGAAAGCAAGAAATAGAAAAAGGAGATACAGGGACATAAGAAATCATAGATTCCTTCGCGAATACAACTACATCTTCTCCATTTATAGGATTTGCCAACATGTGTCACAACAGCCATCACATGGGATTGCTTACTGGCACATATGCTACTGGTGACATGGATCCTATCATTTTTCCTCTTTTCATGTGCCAAATTTAAAGAAATAAACAGTCCATGCACATGGCAGGAAGTGAAGTTACCCTTGACCAATCCCATCTAGTCCGTGTACATCTAACACTGCCATGATTCAAACTCTACTATCACCAAAACAAAAGTAATTTTGGGCTAAAATTAAGAACTTTGAATTTAATTTCTACCATCCTTCTTTCAAATTTTTGGTTGCCTTCATCTGATATTATATTTAAATTTCTTCATATATCTTCTTGCAATCTTAATGCGAAATTTTTGGTTGCCTTCATCTGCTTTTTCTTAGCACAAACTGAACCATGCATGAGAAAGAGATTTGACAAATTGTGTATAAATTTTCCCCTCCAAGCCAATGAAGATTGCAACAAATTAACTCAAACAGACCTTCTGGCATATATAGTACAATGGATCACAATCGTGCACCCAGGTGCACTTAGCTTCAATGCAACCAGGTGCAAATATCTATTTTTGTTACTTTTTTTGAAATTTTTTTTAAACAACTGTTAATCTAAGTGTATTTAACATGTGTATCAATTTTTACCAAGTTTGAAGATTTTTAGATTTTTTTGGATTTTTAAAAATCAGTGGCAATTTTAGTAATTCAAAAATTACTAAAATTGCCACAGATTTTTAAAAATCTAAAAGAAATATCTAAAAATTTTCAAAATTGGCAAAAATTAATATACATGTTAAATACATATAGATTAACAATTTGATAATTCAAAAAAATTAAAAAATGGGTTAAATGCACCCGGTTGCACTAAAGCGAAGTGCACCCAGGTGTATTGAATAAAACTCCTAGTATGACAACCATGCATGAGAAAGGGGGACTCAGAGACGTACAACATCTTTGATATCTGTGACCATATTGAGAAGTACTTGAAGGATTGATCCTTGGTTCAATATGTCATTGGACAGGATTTAGTGGTATGACTGAGAACTAAAACAAATGATTCTTGCATTGACATGCACACTGTCAGACACACGTGTGGAGAGAGAGAGATTTGGGAACATAATTCAAGAATGCCAGTCACTAGAAGAACTAATAGATTATGTCTAAAATAGCAAGTGATGTCTAACTCAGGCCTGAATAAAATAAAAAGTAAATCACATCAATCCAACACCAGAAATAGAAAAGAATTAGATGTTGGACCAGAACTAAAGTATACCCTCCCAATCTATATTTCGTCCTATGCCTACTGTAGCCAGCACATTGTTCATCAGCACCAGCGCCAACAAGAAGAATCTTGGCCTCTGATTTGTATTTCTGACGCTTGATGTCCTTTCGATGATGGTCCCATATCTCCACGTCCACCCAGCCATCTCCGCCAGCAGCCAACCATAATGCCATTCCTATGTTTAGGTCCTTTGCCATCCACAGATCATAAACAAAGGGTTGCCAATTAGTCAAGATAATTTTTAGAGGGCCAACAATGGAGCCAATAACTTATTTTCCAAAGCATCTGCAACATCAGACATGCTTTTCATTCTTAAGGGCATGGCCCATGCGAGAGGGCCAGATGGAACAAATTTCCCATTCATGCAATTGATAATAGGTGAACACTCACCAACATGGTACGCATTATATACAGTTACAGACAAAAAGTGTGGGCCCACCTTAAATTTTAATGAATTCGATTCCTTCGAAATGAATTTAGGTTGATTACCATGTACATTCCAGCAGGATTTATAAGTGTGGTTACATGCTTAGTTTCTGGGATCAAACTCGATAAATCAGCATCAATCTCAACAAGGCGCCACCTGCATTATGATTTTGTATGAGTTTCAATAAGAGGGTTTTGAATTTAAAAAAAGAAGAAGAAGTCACAAACCAAAATGGAAGCAACATCCCTACGTTCAAGCAATGGATTACAGGGGATAATTTCAAAAAGGTTGTTTATTCTCTCTGACAATTTCAAAAAGCCAAAAGTTTTTAAAATTCCAGGCTAGTCAACACGAAAAATCCAATTGGACCAAATTCTGTCAACATGGATCCCTTTCAAGCGATTAATATGGTATTTTACTCCATAACTGCCCAGAAAATTGTCAACTAAATAAGCTTTATTTTGTTGACCAGTCAGTACCCTACAGGGCATTAATAGGCTATTTTACCGCCTGCAACTCAATGACAACCGAGCGGGAGATAATTCAGGTGTCTTTTTACTACCACTGCCACAAATACAATGCTCTGATCCTGCAAAGGTCTAGAAAAGACAACTTTCCCCTTCCCCTTCTTTCTTCTCATCTTCTTCTCTCCTAACTCCATGGGCTCAAAAGAAGAAAATATTTTGGAATATCTAATAACTCATTGATGAATCTGAAAATTTCAAGAAGATTGCAGTTTTTTGCAGTTTTTTCTGGAATCATTCAAGAAACTTAGTTGCCATTTGGAAATTTCCTAATTAAAAAAATATCATTAAATAAAAATATGTATATCAAGGAAAAGGTACCCCAACAGTTCTCCTAGTTCCAAATATTATCAGCAATCTATAGAAGAAAACAGAGCTAATTTCTTTGATCTCTGAACCGAGCCATTAATGTTGCAAGCACATAACTTCTTTCTCATCTTTAGCAGTGGGAAGCAGTTTAAAGACTTCTATTCATTATGCAGTTGCAGTACTTAAAATATCAATGTTCTTGAAAAATAATTAAAAATTTTAATCTAATTTCACAAGGTAACTGAAATGAGTACAGATGAAGCTCAAAGATAAATCTTCAAGGATTTATGTAGGAACCTATACAGGTCATAAGACTAGACCACTGAAGAGAAATCACCATGATTACCTCCGGGAAGGAGCAACTCTCTGAAGCTCCCTTACCCCTGCTTGCGCAGTAACTCTGTCAGGAGCAAGTTGGCCATCAAAGCTAACATTTAAAAGATCAATCTCATCTGCCAATGAATAATACATTAACCAAAATTCAGCACACTTGAGTCTAAATCTATGTTTTAAATATCTTGCACTGTGCATGATGAAATAGTTAAAGCTATGTTTTAATGTCTTGCACTGTGCATGATGAAATAGATTTTGTTTTTTCCACAAATTGTAATGATAGTTTGACTTGATCTATGATACATAATATGCAGTTCGCAGTGTGTACCAAAGGGATGACAGCATGACCTATAGCAGCTCCTATCAGTTCGCCCTAATTATCTAATGCCCAACTCCATGCTATGAAACCTCTAAAATGGCAGTATTGAAAAATTATATTACTTGTAACGTAGACTTGACGCCATACATATCCTAGAAAAACAGAAACACAGAAATATAAATAGCAGCGAACAAAAGCACAGAAATTGATGGCTTACAGGTGGGATCTAGGCACTGATCCAACAATGCAGCAAGTATCATCGAATCCAATCCACCAGAAAATAGAACTGCAACAGGAACAAGATGGCCTTCCCTTGTTTTGTGCAAGTTTGCCTGCATTAAGTTTCAAAGCTTCAAGAAACAGGCATATTAGAATCACCTGACCCACCAGAAAGTAGGCCAGGTGAAAAACCTCTTCGGGTGAGTCACATGAAAATTCACTAATACCCTTAGTCTAAAACGAACATACAGACAACATAAAAGAGTTGATTAGAAACAAATTAAGACTGAAATTTCCAAAACCTTATATATGTTACCGTTCGAATTTCAAACCAATGACGGATTAAAATAGGAGATTTTATGCTATTACTATTTGAGGAAAGTTCACAAAATTGTGAGAGGAGAAGACATGGCCTAGAAAAATGAAACATTAATATCTATAAATATCAAGACAAATCTTTCATCAGTGGAATCACCAATACATGTAGAGCAGTACTTATTCATACTGTGGCTGAGCAACATGCTAAACGTTGGAAAATAACAAAAGGTTTCCTATATATAGTGGCATGCTTATTACTTCCATTATTGCAAGCTATGGTGCTCTTTACTATAATTGAAACCATAGAATATCACGAGTTTATTTCAGTAATATCAATATTTTGCTCATGGGTTGCCAATATTATGATGATTTGAGAAGAATATCATGATATTTTTGAAAGAGAAGGAAAAAAAAAATCTTCGCCAAAATATTTCATGGTAGTTATTTTGCTCATAGGCTGCCAAGAAGAAGAAGGAGAGAAGGGGGAAAAAATCTTGGCCAAAGCATTTCATAGCAATCTTTGTAGTTATTTTTCATAACTTCAGTTATTTAACATGATCTCTTCAAAACATAAGTTCAACGTAAAGAACACAACTGCGGAATTTTAGAGCATGGTTAATTGAGGGCCCGTTATAAGCGATATGTAGTTCAACACAAAAAAACACACTTGCTGAACTTAACAACTTTTGACATTTTCTTACTAAATTCCTCTTATTTCATAAAGATGCCCAAAACATTTCCATGTAGCCAAAGAAGTGTAACATCTAATGATGCCATCATCACTACCAAGACATGGCATTCACAAAGAATAACAAAATATGCTTACACACTGTTTAGTCAAAATCAAACAACAGCACTGGTATTGTCATCATTCACGTGCAATAGTTTCCCATCATATCAAGAATGCACAAGAAAAAGTGTCAACCTGAAAGATCTTGTTTTCGGTACTGCGGCGCATCACTGATTCTCTTAGAGCAGCTAGTACTTTCTGTGCTGGATGTCGGACTGGATATTGAATGGACCCTGAAGTAGAAAATATCATGTCTCACAAATTTTATCTAATTATATCCCAGTCTTCAGCGCTGAGAACCACATAGACTAATAATGCACCTTTGTTAATGAAGAATTCAGGTAAAATAATAGCATTTTCTGAAGAATCTGTGAAGTCTTCAGACTTGTGTTCAAAGGAACATCTCTGCCATTTGATCAGGTCCTTTAGCAGCTGATCAGTCCATTCATGCTGCCTAACTTGACCAACCACATCATGCACGGCAGATATAGATATTGGTTTAGCTGCATCTAAGTGTATGCTGTATATCCCGCACGGCAGTTCCTGCCAATAATCATGAGCACTAGTACTCTCTGTAGCTTCAGAATCTGCATTGAGTCCAAAGTAATCACAGGTTGCAGTTGAAACTGTTCTTGACAAGTAAACAGAATGAATGATTCTGAAAGGATGCGAAACTAAAGATGAATTCAGAAACAAAACTATTCTTGATGCAGTGAATGGAGAATTATGGCATAAAATAGTTAAAAGACAACATTTCAGAGCCCCTTTCATGCTTAAGCTGAAGGAGTGAAGCAAAATGGGCAATGGGTAATGAAAAGAAAGCCTTTCAGAACCTTTTACTCAATTAAGTTGAATGTATCAAGTAAAGTGGGGGATGGAGATACTATTCCAAAGAGGGAAAAGGAGGAGGGCATATAGGGAAAAAGAAGAAGAAGGGAGACAGAAGTGCTAGTTCAATATAAAACATCTGCCAGAGTTACCCGTACATGATACAGAAGACAATAGGAACTGTGAGTCATCTGAAGTTGGCCAATGAACAAGGAGACTTCGTCTTCCAAATGCATCACGACCAAACCAGATGGTTTTTGATCTGGCCTGCAAAATCAAAAGGAATATCTAAAGAAGCAGGACCAAGCCGTGAAAAAGGATAGCTTGCACATTTGCATCATCCGATAACCCAAAAGATCAAATAAAAGAACTTACCCAACAAATCAGGAGATACCTGCCAGTAGATCAGAGACCATGGACCTTTGATCTTTGAAAGAAGCATTGGAACAGATATTTGTCCATTTTCAATACAATAGCAAGAGTTCCCAAGCTCTGGGCAATTTCCATAACAGCAACTTCCTAACAAATGCATCAGAGTTTCACCATCATTCCAGTCACTCTCCACATTTATTCCTCCGAATATTTCACCTTCATAAAGACAACCTTCATGTGAGAAACAATAATGGTGAAATGAATAAGGTTCAGCAAGAAGAAAGGTAAGCAAATGAGCTTTACTATATGGAGGTTGGAAAATATTCAATCAGACATTCATAGCCTGGGTTTGAAGCTCTGCTCAAGCATTGAGTAGAAAACCAAATGTTATGTAGAATGTAAAATAAATATGAATATATAAATCAGTAAACAATATTATGTGCATTGTCCAAGTAATGTTACCATTATAAATAAGAAGATTTCCAGAAGCATCCTCTAGTGGTTGATGAACAGGAATTGTTCCCCGCAATTGCAATGTTGAGCCTATCAGATGTAGTTCTGCTGCAGAATCACTTGATATGCCATAATGATCTTCAGCATAATCTACTCGAAATGCAGAATTGGTATAATTATTCCTTTCTATGGGGCAGCATAAACACTGAATTCCCTTTTCTCTATCCTCCATGCTATCCAATTCAAGTACCAAACAGTTAGGTGATGGGCCTTCATATTGATATTCGTCTGATGAAGAATGGGACAACTGGAGATAACCATTGGAACCATTAGGGAGGAATGATCCTTCATTTGAGCAAGGCACATCATTCTCTTTTTCAACAAAACATGGCCTCCTCAATTTGAGAGAAACTTTCCTGCTTCCCAAGTGATCAGGACCACGTCTGACCAGTGCAGCTTTAAGATCATCTGCTAATAAAAGCTGTTTTTGCACCTGCCAGAACATTCATGAATTTCAGTATTTCTTATTCTTTTTGCTTTTAGTGGATACAAAAATTAGATTCAACGCAGAGCTTAAACAGTGACAACAAAGTAACAAAGCAGCAACTCTAAAGTTGTCCCTTTTGGATCCCTGCCTGGGAGGATCATTTGGCCTACAATTTACAGATCCATTCACATGAAAGTTGAAATCATTCTACAAGGCCAAATATTTTCCATAGCTTCCTCAACACTGTGCCAACTTCAATGCATTTGCATAAGCATCCAATCACCAACTAGTTAATGTAACTGCAGGATTCGCTTCAAAAACAACTTTGAGACACCTCATAAACACTTGCCTGCATAGGAGGCTACTTACATCAACATGTAGAGCCAGAACATTATCAATCCTCGATAATTCGCTAAGCACAAAATATTATAAATCTATATGGTCAAAATTCAACAGAAACCAATTCAGCAAAAGTGTTCCTATCCTCTTTTTCCAACCAACAACCTCCTAAATATGCCAACATGGTAACACATAGTAAATCAATTTCCCAATGGTTTACTGTTTTCACTCTAGCTAAGGCAAGATTTGGTTGCACAAAGCATCAGAATTTTCAGGATTAATCATCACATTTGGCGTAAAATCTGATGCAATCTAATGATCTTTATTGCAACGAAATGCACCCAAAACATGATTTAATTTATCCTTCCTCCATTGAAACTTCCAAATGCAATGTGTTACATAAAGAACCACTTTTGAAACAGAAAAAGAACGAGAAAAGAAACGAAAAGACACTGAATTTTGCTTAGACAGCTGTTTGGATACCAAAAGAGCATTAACAGCCATGTTTTAACTAACTGAACTTTCAAAATATCGCTAGAAATTCAAGTACATTGACAAAGTGGCAGTCTGAAAATAACACCTTCTCCTGCACGACCACCACCTAAGTCGAGAAAACAAAAATCATCGTCAACGGATGACTACAAAATCCTCTTTCAGTCTCTAGCTATTCAAACGGATGACACGAACGACATATTAGGAAAAGCTGCCTTTTTCTATCTTTTCTTACCTCTTTCGTCGAAGAAAGTGGTGTGGAGCGAGATTCAGCATCCGAACAGACATCGTTGGGCAGCGACGACAAATCGATGCAAACGCCTGATAAGATCAAGGCAATTCCACACATTCTGAAATTTGCTCTCCGCCACCCTGCTTAGGGTTTTGGTGAAGGGTCTTGGAAGACGGTGCCGCATCATACGATGAAAGCTTGTGGCCCATGGCCCACCCAAAAGCTGGCCCATAAGGATTGGCCATAAGTTTTCTTTTTTTTTTTTTCCCCTTTCCTCTGCTGGTTGAAAATCTTCACTGAAATTTATTTTGTCTGATAATTTTATTAAAATAAGGGTGCATTTGGTATTTAATAAAAAATATCAAGTTAAAACTTTTCAACCTGAAACTTTTCACTCTCTACAACCATCATATTTTTTAATTATTTTTTCACATTTTCCTGTACAACTACTTTACTTTTCAATCATTTCTACACAACTACTTATCTATTTTAACTTTATCCTCTTTACTACTAATCATTACTCCATCATATCACATTATTTGACAACTTACTCTTGATGAAAAGTTTTGAAGAGTAAAAGTTGTCAAATGATATAATATGATAGGGGTAATGGTTCGTAGTGAAAAGGATAAAGTTAAAATAGATAGGTTAATTGTGTGAATAGTTGTGTAGAAATAATTGAAAAGGAAAGCAGTTATATAGAAAAATGTGAAAAAAATGATTAAAAAATGATAGTTATGGAAAATAAAAAAATTTAGATTGAAAAGTTTTAACTTCAGATGTTTTATTAATTGCCAAACACACCCTAAATAACGCTTTATGAACAATTCTTCTACAAATAATAATCATAATTTCTTACTCTAATTCTATATAAAAATATCACTGCACCAAGAGCCATTTCTCATACTTCTATATATAAGCATACGCAATTTAAAAAATCTCTTTCTTAAAGTCTTCCAATAAAATATAACAAAATTACTTTATTTTCAACAACTAGCAAAATCTACTATTAAATAATAAAACTTTGATTTCTTTTTACAATGATTATAAACTCTTGCTTTTCTAATAAGTTTAGCAATAAAAACCAATCCACAAAATTCACTCTAATTCCTGTTTTCATAATTCATCTTTATATAAATAAATAAGTTTCATCAAATTTAATTTATCAATACAAAACTACTCGAAGTAAACCATTTAACATTTTTACATATTAATAGTATAGATATATATTACTTGCGATACTCATCGTGACAAAACTCCTGAATATTCTATTCATATAAATAATCAATATATCGTACTAATATATTAGGTCTTTAACCAAAATGATTCATCAAAATCATCATTATATTAACATTAAAATAAACTAAATATAAACTAACTCACATATATCATATAATATATAAGAATATTTCCAATCAAATGTAAATCCCCTCATCGATCCTTGTAAACAGTATCATGTTATAAGAATATTTCCAATCAAATGTAAATCGCCTCAACGATCCTTGTAAACAGTATCATGTAATAAGATTTATACAGCACCAAACTTTCTTAACTCTGGATAAAGATCAAATCAATTCAATAATATAATATATGTATATTATAATTAAACTTAAAGTCTAAGATTCGCATCACAATAAAAAATCAAAATAACATACCTCAAAGTCATTTATCCACCTTTTTCTCAGATTTTCCAAACTTCAAATCACACTAAATAAAATCCACCTTTAATCCAAAAAATTTTTCCTTCCTCCCCTTCTTCCTTCTCTTCTTGTCGTTGTTATCTTTTGTTTGAATTTTCAAAATAATCTCTCTACTATGAATATTTCAAAATAATCATTATGTTAGAAATCTTTATAAATAAGTATATATATTTGAGTTTTACAAATAAGGAGAATAACAATCAAATGTTATTAGTACGCAAGGATTTTTTGGTATAAAATCAACTTAATAAAATAATTTAATATTAAATATTCATTTTAAATTTATATTTTTAACATATAAGCCATTTAAAATGCCAATGCTATATCGATGAATCTAAGAATATATTCTATTCTAATATATGTGAATATGTATAAATTTTTTTAGCAAATGTGGTCATTGATAAATGCGATTGTAATGAGACTTGGTCTTTTGGCTAAATAAATAATATAAAATATAAAGAATGAAGAAGATTTTTCATTAAAAGTCAAAATAATAGAAAATTTTATATAAAAGAACTTCTACATCACCTAGTCATATAAAAATAATTTATTTTTAGTCTAATAGCTTTTTATGTTACCAATATCATTACTTATTAATTTCACTTCCTAGAAAAATATAGTAAATTTAATAAATTAATACAAGATTTACAAATATCTAATAATTATATTTGTTGTTTTATATTATCGTGTTTGTTTATATATCTTGATTCAGTCCACAACTTACATCATGTATGTCTATTTTACTAAAGCTATTTATATTATTTTACTTTTACATTTATAGCTATTTCCATTTCCAACACATCCATCTGGCCGTGGTAATCAATTTTGTCAACTTAGTTTAGTTAAATAAATATGTGCGACATTTGATTAGTTTATTAATGAATAAATAATGTGGAATAGCATTCCGGTCGTTTGCCGTGGTGTTATTTCTCGCTTCTAAAAGAGGGAATGATTAAATACACCCCTTATTTTTAATTTTAAAATGTTTTCTCAATTTATATATACACATTTATTTACAATTCCAAAAATCACATAAGCTATACATTTTTGAAAAAATTAATAGTTATATATTTACTCTCAAATTATGCTAATTTTTTGAATTATAAGTTTTCAATAAAAGTAATTTTTGATGACATGATAAAAATAAATGGTGTGTTTTTTTAAAACCAAAAAATTGCGTATAACTTTTTCCATACACCTTTTCATATAATCTTTTTATTTTTCAATCATTTGTATATATTTTTTGTAAAATTATCTTATTTTTAATTATTTCTACCTATTTTTCTATATAAACTACATATTTTCAATTGGGAATACTTTTATGAAATCGGATTTCATAGAAGTGATTTTGCCAAGCCCTTTTTATTTTTGAAACTTTGATTATTAATGGAGAATCTATTCATTGTATTTTACATCATTTGTTTAACTATGAGGCCAAGTTTTATCTCAATCTAATATGTGGATAGGTCATATTTGCTCAAAAATATATATATTTATGTGTAAATTATAAAAAACGATTAGATACATTCACACATGTATTAGAATATAGCAATACTTTATAAAATTATTTATCTACATATTATTGATATTTAGGTGATTTAGATGTTGAAAAAACTACTTTAAAGTTGATATTTTAATATTGAACTATTTTATTATGTTAATTTTACACATTTATAGATAGAACCGATATATAGTGAAATTTAAAAAATAAAAAAGTTTTCAAAATACTATAAATGACACTAAATACAATAAATAAAGTGTATTTTCTATCGACTATCAAGATTTTAAAAATGAAAAGAGTTTCATATAAGCATTTCCTTTTTTCAATTATATACGTGCATTATTTCGCATGAGTGTCCGCTATCATTACCTCAATTTATTACATTTATCTCCTGTCGTTTTCAAATTTTTCTATAGTAAATTCTTAACATTTTCCACATTGCCAAGCTCGGCCTAAATAAAGTAATAGTTAGGGTTTAAAGAAAAATAAATTAAATATCTAAAAAAAGTAGTTGCATGAATACTTCAATTCGACCCGATCGCATTGAATCAATATTTTTGAAAAAACCCTGCAAAAATTGTTGGTTAATACAACATAATTTTTAGATTTTTCAACAAAAATTTTCTCATAAAAATTAAAATTCGTTTTCCAATAATTTATGATTTTTATATCTAGGCAATTAAAAAGTTTTTTTTGGTTGTAAAAACATGATCATGAGTATTGAGATTTTTTTTTTTTTGATTATGAAATCATTACTATAAGTAGGAAAAAAATTTCTTTATAAAAGTATCATCATAAGCTGCATATAATTTTCCTTATTAGCGAAGACTTTTTAGTTGTCAACAAAGATTACAAAAGCCAACTTTCTTAGAGCATAACTTTGCGTTCGTTGCTGCAAATTCTACTATTAGCAATGGGTTTAATGTTGTTGCCAACCCTAACAGGAGCCGATTGCCCACATTGCAATAAATTTTCAAGCTAATAGTGATTCTGATATATCAATCTTAATTATATTTTCATCAAATTATTTTCATATCTTTCTCTAAACCAAATTATTGTCCTTTTCTCAATTCTCTTATGTCCTTCTATATAGCATGATATATTAATTACTCCTGAGCCATTCCGTATGAACAAGCTATCTAAATTTACTCTTCTTTTCATTGTCTAACTTTAATTTTCTTATATTAATCAGGGTTTACTTGGTAAAAAGTAAAAAAATGAAAAAATTGCAAGAAAAATATATATTTAAAGTAAGAAAATAATGTGATATGACAAGGGAATAATTATGAGTATATATAAAGAATAAAGATAAACTAAATAAATAAAGTAATTGTATAAAAATCTGAAAAATAATTGAAATGAATACACAATAACAGGAAAAAAAAATAGTCAGGCACAACAGTTGTAAAATTACATGAAAATAGAAGTGAAAACATTGCGAAAGATTTTTCTTTTAAACAGCTCAGGGAAACACTAATGCATAGCCCAGTAATATGATATACAGTATACATCTGTTTAATCCTCGTTTCGAGCACCAGCGTAGGTCTCTATTTTATCCAATAAGCAGCTGCAGTAGCGCAACTGACATCATAACCGAGTAATGTTGCCCGATTCCAGGATCGATTACTGTAACATGCATTGTAGAGGGTGTCGATTCTTCGACTATCACCAAAAAAGGAGAATTTTTTTTTATACTCGTAACAAATGCACTTGCTTCCTAATATACTCGTAATGTTTCACAAATTCCTTTCATACTCATAATATTTTACCTTAAGTTTTAATTATACTTGCATTATTAACACAACCATTATCTATCACATTGAAAAAATATTTCTAACCTTTTAAAATTTTTCTAATTAAAATAATTCAACCTTAATATAACTTTTAAATTATTTAATATCATGTATTAATAATTTAATATCATCAATTGAATGATGTTAAGGTTAAATTGCCTCAAACAGAAAAATTTCAATAGGCAAAATTATCTTTTTAATAGAGTAGATAATGGTTATATTGATGATATGAGCATGAAAGAGCCCTGATCTTTTCAGGCCGGCCGGAAATCCGGTGATTTCCGACCGGTCTGAAAATTTATTTTTTTTATTTTTTT
>JAXCLR010000092.1:6081936-6096615 GCA_035584095.1 Annona squamosa | reverse complement strand
AAAAAAATTAAAAATATATATTTTCAGACCGGTCGGAAATCACCGGATTTCCGGCCGGTCTGAAAAGATCATATCACAGCATGAAAAGAATTTAGAATGAATTTATAAACATAGAAGAAATTTTCGAAATATTATGAATATATAAAGAATTTACAGAACATTATGAATATATAAAGAATTAATGATAAATATTACAAGTACTAGTGGAATTTTTGTAAAAAAGCAACAATAAACATCTAAGCGAAACCGACCCTAACGTGGAAAATGGAAATCTCTTTTTGAACCAGCGCCAAGCGTATCACAACGCACCATGTTGAACACGCTCATATAGACATACTCTATCTATCTATAATCTATCTCTCTCTAAATATACAAACACTCCTTGACTTCTATTGTTAAATGTTACAGCAGTGATTTTCTTCATAAATTTTATAGCAAATCCTTAATTTGATCAATCCTTAATATATTAAAATCGAACCTTATTTTTCTTGTGATCTTCTCTTGGGATTGAAGTGGTATAAACAATACATATATCTATAAAGGCAAGTAACCCTAATGATAGTGCCTAGTAACTACTAATCATCTAATTTTTAAAAAAATATTCACTTGCTTCTCGACTTGATTCACTTGATGCAACAATTTTCATGCATACTTTGCTGCATATAATATTATAAGCATATTGCATGTGTGCATTAGTTGCAGCTAAGATTGGTATGATAACGAGTTAATTTTTACATCATTTTACACACAACTATTTGTTGCATTTCATTGTATACCATAAATCAAATGCTCATGTTAGCCAAATATTTGCTCTTCTTGTTGCATGCAGGTAATTTCTTGAAGGATCACATTAAGTTTTCTCGCAGCGGAAGTAGCTAGAGATTATAACCATGACACCTTATACATAAGCTAAATCAGCAGTTCCCACTTCTAATAAATTCGGAACCAAGAAATTTGTTGGCATCCTTGCTGCACTGAATAGGAAAGATATGTACTAGAAAGAAGAATTAATTTCAATTCTATCTTTTGTCAAAAAAAAAAAAAAATTTAATTCTATATATCTTTCAAAGTTCATTAGTATATGTATTAGCCCAAAATCTCCATATATATTTCTTTCCCAAGGTTCTATATGATATATGTTCCTGAGAAGAAATTTTAGAAACTTATCTAGGAGCAATATTTGATTAGTCAGCCTCAAAGCTTTTACCAATATTAATGCCATTCAATTGAAAATTTGTTCAGCAATTTATATTTTTAGTACACATCATTTCATTCATGATGATGGAAAAAGCAGTGTTCCCAAAACATTTTATTGAATATAGAGAGAAACATATGGAGGAAAATTGTGTTTTTGGTGCAGTTGGCAAGATGGGTGTGGTTAGAAATACAAGTGGGGACCATGCGAACATAGTGCGGTCCCTTTCATGGGAAGAGGAAGGGGACCATGCAATCCATCTCATTTCTATATTCAACTTTCATTTTTTAGGACCACCAAAAGTATTTTAATTTTATGCAAATTTTTATAGGTCATCTCGCCTTACCTACAGCTTGCTCTTATCTTTCCTATATTCTCTCTTTGAATCTTGTGAGGGAAGGATAGATGCTCCTGCAATCTGTCTAGTGTCTTACTCGACTACAGCAATATCCCTCACATTAACCATTTTGTTTTCTTTTTTGTAAATTTCATTATGGCAAAGCATTGTGGAGCTTTTTCTTTATTTTCTTTTTTTCGTCAAACAATAGCGACTAGACATGGGACACTGCTTTTAAAATATCTTTTTTGAATTGATCAAAGAAAAATAAATGGAGAACCATTTCTCAGCAATTAAAAATTTGTTTCTAGCTGCTCTTTTCTAGCTAGGACAGCAATTTCAATATTCTCCTCATTTAAGGTGCACGCCTAAAAAGGTTTTGGACACATAGCTGTCCAAAAAAGTTTACTTATTCTTGCAAATTAATCCTAACTAATTCAATCAATTTAATAGTATGTTCAGTTGAAGTGCATGCAGCATAGAAAATACTCTCCAACCAAGTTAAATTTAGAAAAGAAAAATAAAATGAAATTATACAAAATGATTAAAAAGAATCTTAACTCAAGATTGACAATATATATTTTTATTTATATATTTCTATTTATATATAACAAAAGGATGATGACTACATACGATAGTACGTACTTAATTAGCACAATGCCTCCATAGGAAAGAAAAAGAAAAAAAGAAAGAAGTAAGTTATATATAATGAAAATTAGAAACAGAATAGTCCTCTATCACTTAAAATTGCCCTATATATATTATATGCAATTGCCTCAAAGTATAGATAAAATAGATAAATATTTATTGTTGTGGATGAATAATAAAAGGGTTACAATTAGCTATAGTCGGTGCATGGAGATGTCTATATAGCCCTTACTTTTATTGTAAAATATTTTTCAAGATCCAAATTATTTATTATATTTTTCTATATGAATTTAGTTATCGCACCAAAAAATTACATATATTGAGAACTTTATATAATATGTTATAATTTTTGAAAAAATTAATTGTTATGTAAAAGTAAAAATGAGAAAATAGAAAGAAAAACTTTAAAAAGTGATTGTGATATGATAAAAGTAATACTTAAGAGTAATGAGAATGAAGTTAAAATAGATAAGATAGTTGTTTAAAAATATATAAGAATGATTAAAATATGGGATTAATAATAAAGAATAGGATGATTACATATATAATTAAGGCGTCGAATTATATCAAAATATATGTAAAAAAAGTTACAAGTAGTTTTTTTAAAAATTTTACTTGTTCCCAAAGAAACTCTTACTTTTTTTGATATTTTTATATACATTATAACATTAAAATATTATAATAAAGTACATTCACACTCTCGCATCATGGAAGAAATTTTTTCTTAAATCCCCACGTCAGAGGAAAATTGTAAATCCCAATAATAGGAAAGAATAGTAAAAACTCCCATTATAGAAGACTAAACTATAAAATCTAAGCCACATACTGTCAACAGCGACCGGGCATATTATCAAGACGCCTTTGGCATTGTGGCCAAAGGAATTCTTGCTAAATATAAGTTTTTAATAAAATATTTTCCAAAATAATAAAATAAAGAATTTTTTGCTAATATATCTATAAAGTTTAACAAATATTACATTTGTAGTCCTAAATTTTTTTAAATTACAAATATGCTCACGAGGTTTATATAAAATTACAAGTGTGTCGATTCCATTAGGATGCTATTAGATTTTTCTATAAAATGACGATAATGATCGTTAAATCAAGTGATAAACTTGCAATTTTTGCAAATAATATAAATCTATTTATGAAAAATCTAAAATAACGAGATAGCTAAAATATATAAAATAATAAAATAACAAATATATCTACAATATTTGAAAATATTACAAGCATATAACTTAGTTTAAAAGGCAAGTTTGTCATTTTATAGAAAATTTTAATTACAACCTAACAAAAAGAACATGTTTGTAATTTTATACAAATCTTATAAACATAACAATATTGGTCAAATTTGATATACATACTTGCAAAAATCTCTAAAATAAATTATTTAAATTTGAAAAAATAATAAAAAGGGTCACATGGATATCATGGTGAGATTGAATGTAATGGGCTCCGCTTTTATATATCTAGGTTACATAGGAGTCATCTCTTGTAACCTCCTTAATTTCTAAGTTGTTGATGTTTAATTTAAAATTTAATTCATTCATTATATTCAATATCACTTGTTTATCTAGAGACTTTCATTCAAACCAAATATGACACATGCATAAGCCACATTTGCTAAAAATTATATATTCATGTGTAAATTATCATAAATATTTAAATTCATTCACGCATATATTAGAATATAATAATATTTTATAGAATCATTTATCTACGCAGTAGTGATACTTTAGATGATTTAAATATTGAAAAAGTTATTTTACAATTGATATTTTACTATTGAATTATTTTATTACATTTATTTTACATATTTATAAATAGAACACATATACATTGAGATTTAAAAAATAAAAAAAAAGTTTCTAAAATACTATAATATTAAATACAAATTCATGAAGTGAATTTTTTATCAGCCCGCGAGATTTTACAAAATGAACGGGATTAAGTGTAAAGGGGGTTTAATAAAAGCGGGGCTGGGAATGTAATCATTGCTGGAAGCGACCGGATTGGGCAATGAAAGGGCGCCACCGGGGTTGTGCATGCTACTTGAGAGCGTAGAGTGTCCGGGGAGCGTGTGTGGTGCGAGTTCCTCTTGCGGCCACGATTCTAATCCGCATTCATTGCTGCCCGGAATAAAAATATCTGCAAAAGATGTTTTTTGGGACTGTATCGTGCACGTCATGCACTGCTATCGAACCCATCTTACGTTTCACCGACTAACCTGAAAAACCAGGCTATAAAAAGCTAGCGATGCTGTATCTATAAACTATTGTATCGAGATGCAGAGATGAGGGATGACGAATCGATGTTTGATTGCTTGTGGATGCTAATGGCCGGCCCCCACTAGTTCTGGAACCCAACAAGAATCAGCATGCAGGCAGGCAGGCAGGCAGGCTCAGGCTGATCAGGCTCAGCTCATGATCAGGTGACCGTGACTAGCTTCTTGCATTGGCCGGGGGTATTTCCCACTTCACGACGATGAAAACGCTCAAGTTTCAGGAAGCATGCATACCCCGATTCCCAGCTGATGGCTCAAGCAGTGTTTGTCTCATATATAAAATCTAATTTGTGGTTTCTTAAAAAAAAAAAGACTAAACACGATTATATAGGAAAAAATTATACGTAAAATAAAAAAATAAGTAAATTAAAGTATATAAAAACATATATCGATAAAATCTCGAATGAAATTGGTAAAAACAGTTATTATCGGTAATATCTGATAATATATAAAAACATATTATCTTGTTAACCTAAGCTAAATAATGACTTATTTATTTATTTTCAAAAAATTATTAAAATTTTTTGCTTTTTTCATAAGCTTATTAATTAGGTGTATTTAGTATATATATTAAGTTTTACTATTTTTGAAATGTATATATTTTTAAAATTTTTTAAATCGAGATTAATGTGGTAATTTTTAACCATTTATGACTAAAATACTTCTATATTAAAAAATCTAAAAAAATACCTATATCTAAAAATGGTGATACATAATTTATACATTAAAGACATCTAAATTAACATGTTTACGGAAAAAACAAAAAATAATAATTAACAAACAAGGTTATTAGCATGGGCTAAAATTGGAACCAATAAGTTATTGTTTTTTCATTATCATTATCTATTGAAAAATATTATAAATGATAATATAACCAATATTGCCGACAAGGAGCTACAAGGGTCGTAATATCGTAGTAAACTCGTAGGCTAGACAAGGGTGTGGTCATGAGTTCTATACATGCCTGCTACATATATAATGAGTGAAATTTTATAGTTTAGTCCTCTATAGTGGGCGTTTTACTATTCTTCTTATTGATGGGAGTTTAGAAACAATTTTCTTTCATGGTATGAGGATAAGTATGTGCTTCATTGAATATCTAGATGACATAATGTATATAAAAAATATCAAAAAAAAAATATTGCCGACAAGGAGAACAATAGGCTCGACATCAATTAAAAAACTAATGGTAGTTAATTGTTCATATATTTTTTTCTCATCTTCGCTTATCTAAAGTACACGGATATGTATCCACAAAGAAAAATATGAATCAAGGTTGTCAACACACAACTAGTGTGGTTAACAAAATGTCCCACCTTGGTGCGGAAGTCCAGGCGAATTGTAAATACAGATGAATAAAAATACACATATGAATCATGATTCGTCCGAATATGAAAGGAATTATTCTCTGTAATTCATCATTTAGCAGATATAAGAATTAAGTAGCCGTACATGCATTCATGTTGAAGATAATCCTTAGAAAAATTTTGGGCTTTTTTCTTTGACTTTACAAGATTGTGACCCATTTAATTCATCAATGCGTGCAGATGAAGAGCAATGTTTATGTTAGGTACAAGCAGTTGTAGTCAAAGATCCCAAGAAAAAGTGTCACAGAAGGAAAATTATTTAGCCATTTGAAATTAAGTATATGGATTGCAAATGCAGAGCTAACTACACTAATTAGGTGGAAAATTAATTAACAGTTGGTGATGATGATATATATCATTGTATTGTTATTGCACCACGGCCTACAATAATGTCTACCCATTGTGCTAATTAAAGGGGTCCGAAAGCGGTCCGATTTCCAATTACTAACCGCCTACTAGGATGCCATGATTAAAGCCATAATTAAGAGACCCACAAAGAAAATCAATCAGAAATGTTTTTTTATGCGTATGTATCTCCGCAGATGTTGTCATCATTAACTCAGCCAGTCTGGCAAACTAGTTATGAATGTATAAAGAAAATGTCATTGTAGATCATTTAACCGTTTGATAAAAAATAATTAATGATGAAATTTGCAGCCAACCATTGTATCTACACATGCATGTAGTAGTACTGTCAATAAAAGTTGCATATGTTGATGGCAAAAAATGTTAGATCAATGTCCACCATAAGACTTAACTATTCAAACAAATCGCTAAGTACCATATGTCAGGTAATTGATTAATTTTTCCATAATTAAGATAATTTTTTTTTTAATTTGTTCTACTGCTGATTTAAACATTTTATTGATGAACTTACAGTTTCTACTCAAGTTTGATTGATACAAAAGAGTCATACTCGGGGAGTAGACAGTAGCTTTTAAAGCCCATTGTGTTTATTACCAAAAGAATGCATTTGGATACATACCATCATTATTGGAAGTCCAAGGCATTAATTATACTCGCTGTGACTGTCTTTCAAAAGTTCTCAAAATAAATGCTAGATTTTCAATTTGAGATTCTTAATTCCATTGACATATATGTATCTCGCTCACCCACTAAATGGGCATTATATAACTTCAACGGACATGAAGAATCTCCTATGTACTAACTAATTGATGATATTATGCAACAAATCCAAGAGGCTAACACAACTGAAAAGATCAGATGCAACATTAATTTATTGACTTGCAAATGCAGCAATGACTTGTAACAGTGACCGTTCAGAAAAATAAAATTTGCATCAAGCTAGCTAGCTAGCTAGGTCATTAAATTAATCCTCAAAATAGCTGTCGCATAATTTTTAAACAGCAGAGGGTGGTATGCTGTCCACGTTGTTGCCTGTTGGAAAACAAGCACTGAGGTACCTAAATATGCCAATTTTTTACAGCCAGCGAGAAAGGAACATATAACAGATGAATTATGTGAAAATCAACAAATTTTTCTGAAGTGAAAGAAGACCTTTGGCACTAGTACTGGAGGCTTCCACTGGCATGAACGATTCCTAACTCAGATAAAAAAATCTCTCTCTCTCTCTCTCACGCACACGAAATAACCTCTCCCTCATTCACATAAGCTGATAAAAAAAATTTCTCCAACACATGAACAAAGTAAAATTATTTTTATATACTTAAGAAAAAAAAAGGATCTCTCTCAACCCCATACTAATTTTATTTTTTTTTTTAAAAAAAAAAGATACTCCCACGCCCCACACCTCTCAACGGCTCATTGGCAGACACATACGTGTGCTGAATTACACACACACACTCGCACATACATTTATGCATGCGAACACTCTTTATCACACACACATAAATACACTCAGAAATTGTGTCCCACACACTAACCATACCAAAACTTAATTGCTCTCACTAGCTCCCACATACTAATTAATTAAACACAAGTCTCATGTGAGCGTGCATGGTTCACAGATGATGAAAACTGTCTGGAAAATAGAGAGTTATTATCATGTTTAGTCGACAACAATAACAAAGGATTGTGACCAAGGAAAATCTGTCAATAAACAAACAAAAATCATATAACTAGCGCATGTCCAAGATACTATCAAGTTAGTTACTGCAATAGTATAAATGGTGACAATATAAATGGAAGTAATCATTCACGGACTAAAGAATTGCCATGTAATAATAAATAATTCCCTTTAGTAATGCCACTAACGAGAAATAGGCTCCACATATATATAGAGAGAGATTAGTATACCGAAGGCTGCCCAATTTGCAGCCCAATACTGTACTATAGGTGACAGTTCATTTATTGTTTCATGCGACGAACCTGGCCGGGATGCTCCTCGATGCTTTTCCCACTAAGGTAGCAGCTTCAGCGTGTCTTTTCATCTGACAATCAACACTCTCTTACATGAAAGAAGACTGAGTTGAGCCAAGAGCACTTGTAGCTTTGGAAGCACTCTGAAAGGAATTTGCTGCAACAGCACTAGAAACAGCACCAATGCTGGGCTTATGCAAGGCATTGGATTGAGCTTCATGGCTGTTTTGAGACTGATGATAGATTGGAGTTATGTTGACATGGAAAGGCCTCATGGTTGGGTTGATTGAGTATAGCGATGTACCAAGGGGATTTCCCAGGAGATTTTGTGGAGTTGAGCTCAACATTTGAAAGTGGCTGATTTGCTTGGGATCACACTCCCCAGAGGGGCTAACAAACTGAGGAAAAATCGACGGTGTTGATACAGATGGGTAAAACAGCAGCTGAGATCCGGACGGTGGAGCAAGGGATGATGGGACTGACACTGAGTTGCAGTTGTTGATCTCTTCTGTTTGGGATGAATATCCATGGCCTAGAAAATGGGCCGCAGATGAGTTTGATGATAGCTCCAAATGGTAACAGGATGGGTTGGAAGTGGTGTTGTTTAGCAAACTAGGAAGAGAAGCAAGATTTGGCCTGGGAAAAGGATTGTGGGGGGGCAACATCTGAGCTGCACCATAAAACTGACCAGCATCATGATGTTCATTCCTCTTCATCCAATAGCTTCTTGCAAGATTTGCTTCACTATGCACTTCTTTGGACTTAGCTCTTGAAGAAGCATCTGAATTCCAGTAAGCAGTTGATTTGGGACACATGGTTTGATCATCATCCCCAAAAGCATCATGGCTGGCCTTAGCATTTTCTTTGTTGGAAAACAAATGAGCTCCATTGCTCTTTTCATAGTCTGATTTGGCACCCAAAAAAGATACTGAAGGAATTTGTAAAGGCGTTGCGTCGTGGGAGACCATGGCTTGTTGCGGGTATTGAACAAAATGTTCAGGGAGCATCTGAAGTGGGGGTAGCTTGTCAATGTCCTCTTGAGCAGCAGTGAGCAGCCAATCCACAACTTTGCTAGGCTGATTCAGCCCGAGCCTGTCTTGAAGATCATACAGTTGGATAGCAGTTTGAACAGAAAGCCTTACACGCCGATCTCTCAGCCCTCTTACGGTACAAACTTTACTATGTCTGTCTTTTCCTCCAAAAGTTCGAGAAACGCGCACAATTCTCGGATCCTTTAGTCCTGACCATGGCCTTAAACTCGATGGTCCTTTTGGGTGTTTGCTGTCGTTAGTGTCTCCTTCTTTCTTTGCTGGAAAATCCTTCTCATTTGAACTTCTATTCATCTCTCATACTAGGGCAATCATCTGAAATGAGAAGGAAGAATCATAAACTTAAGTAAATGCAGTATTGATATTCCGTTTTCGTCATTGTTGCTTCCTGTGGTTTCTATATCACAGTGCATAATCAAGAAAAAAAGATAAGAAAGCAAGAAAGAAAGAAAGAAGAATTATTCTAGTTCTCTTCGTCATGTTGGAGCAGCATGTGATAGACGTAGATTTGAGGTTTCTTTTTTATTAAAATAAAGAAAAATGATTTAGCAAGCTTTCAAAAAATGAAAATCATCTGTGGAAACTGAGGGGAAAAAGCTTTAACTTGTTCAGTTTAGTACTAAATCTAGATGCCCCACCGAAAAATTCAACTACTGTGATTTTCATCACTATTTACCCCCTTGCCCCACCAAGCAGTTTGGAAGAATCAATCCCCCAAGATGATTAAATGGAAAAAAAAAAATCAAGAATGAAATAAAACCTCGGAGCATACTAATGGAGGTATTTGGTTTCTTCTTGGGAAGGAGATCTTTTTGCTCTAGAAGGAAGGCGAGGAATTGAAGATGCTTACCTGAATTTGCTGCAGTGTCTAAATTTGGGTCTTGGCACTTCAAATGCTGAAAAAAGGCTCAAAACCCTTGAACACCACTCACTGCAACCCACCAATTTCTTCGCAGGGATATATCCGTCTGCTGCTTGGAAGCTCAAGCTGGAAAGAAAACTTCATGCCAGAGAATAAGCTCCATGTTGGAGAATCTATATAATTTTGGAGAGACAAAGAGGCCAAAGAATTCCAAATGATGCCCAATTGGGAGGAAAAGGAAAAGTTGTGGCGCATCCCACAAACGTGTGGTGTAGATTTGCGCCCTCCAAACAAATGGTCCAGTCTTGATGTGGATCTTTTTTCATTGCAGATTCGCCATGATCCCTATATTGAATGGGGTGGGCCAGTTCTCACCCATCACGCTCAGTTTAGATCCGTCTAGTTTTACTGGTGATGATTGGGTAATCATTTCCGCATTTAAATTGGAAGGAGTGGTGAGTAAAATTGAAGGATTTATATCGGCCTTGATTAGCTACTTAATTAGTTATGAAAGAAAACATGCAAACTGATTTATGGATATGCAAGTGCACTGTGATTTTTCTCATAAAGAAAGAATTGCTGACCATCTATTGCTTCAGTGCTATTATTGATGTGTCCAAGATTAGGAAAGTTAAGTTCCTAATTTCTCTATCTATAAATTATTATTAACAAAAGCTAGATGGCTTACCAATCAAAGAAAAAAGAAGAAAAAAGCTAATGGCTACTGTTGCATCATTCCATTAATTCACTTAGAGCTGTTCAAGGTGATAGAATTAGAGGATAAGATTGAATGAAAAAGTTTTATTTTGTACGGAGATGCAAGAAATTATATTGAAAATGAAAAAATAATTTTAAGTATTCAAATGTAAGAAATTATATTAAAGGTGTGTTTTGGCAGTAATAAAATATTTGGATGAAAAATTTTTAGTGTAAAAATTTCTAAAATAAGAAAAAATAATCTGATAGGATAGGAATAATAATGATGAAGAAAGAAAATAAAGTTAAAATAAATAAGTTAGTTACGTGAGTAGCTATATAGAAATGATTGAAAAACATAATAGTTTATATAAGAATATGTAAAGAAATAATAAAAAATAAGGTAGCTTTGAAAGTAAAAAATTTTAGATTAAAAAATTTTAGTTAAAAAGTTTTTTTGAAAAATAAACACATGAATGAAAAAATGGTTTTAAGTATTGAGATGCAAGACATGGGTGTTGTTTAGTAATAGAGAAGAGTGAGAAACAGTGGGCAAGGGTGGGATTGTGTTTTCCAATGTCAATAATTGTTCCATTAATCGTATTATTTTTCTCTTTTGCTACTACATTCTAATTATTTTCCCTACTAAATACTATCAATAAACTTATTTATTCCAATTATACTATATCATTTCATATGAATCACACATTTCTCAAAATATTTTCTTTTTCATTTCTCACCATTCTCATAATCCTACAATTTTACACCATCAAACATCACCATTATATTGAAAATAAAAAGAAGTTTTAAAAATTTTAAAAGCCGTGTAATTATTTGTAGAAAATGAAAAATCTTATTTCATTCTCATTTCATCCTTCTTTATTTATTCACTGTGAATGAGCTCTGAATATTTATACATATCTTGTGATTTTCTTTCTAATATAAAAACAAAAAACATAAAGATTTTGGTCCTGAGAGTTAGAAATTTAGAATTGCATATGCTTTTTGGTAAAGTTATTGGATGATTGATGGAAGATGTAAGGTTAGATGTCACATGCACATGATGATTCTGAAGTGACAAGCATTTAAGGTAAGATAAGTGTCCTCATGCGTAGTTCACGTGGCTTTCAAACTAGTGGACAAGACCCAAGAAGCTTTCTGAAATGGATGTCTACAAATAGCTACTTGAAACAATGGGAGGGTGCCACAAAGGCAAGGGACCAGTCTAGCTAGCTTCTTTAAACCATCCAGTAAATTGGAGGGGTGGTGGACCACTCTAGCTATTGGGTATGACCATTGGGCAGAGAGATTTGGCAGTGTACCCAGTAATTCTTGTGGAGGGCATTACAATTTCAAAATCAAAATGCAGCAAAGGGCTCAGTCCTAAAGGCAACATTGCAGCCACAAAGTATTAACTTGTCCTGAAATACACCAGCAGGGATTGATCAATCTTGGATAGGTGGATCCAGCGTACAACTGATTTATTTCTTCTGAGGCACATCTATTTTTTTTCTTGTCCAAGAGAATATTTATCAGAACTAAATTCTTCTCCCAACCCACGGCAGATGTGGTGATATTATCCAGTTAGACTATGGTACAAATTAAAAAGCACACTACAGACATATAACGCACCCAAAAAATAATTCGAAATAATGAAAAGAAAAAAAATGCAACCCGCCTTTCATCCAGTAGTACTAAACATTCCACTTTTGAGTTACAAGCCAAGCTTATCTTTTTGTCTTTTTCTCTTCACTCTCTCTCTCTCTTTTTTCTTTCCATGATCTTTTGATCAATGGAGAACTTGAAGATATTTTTGAAAATGCGTATATGTATTTTTATTTTTAAAAATAGAGAGATTTTAGTACTTTTTCAATGACTAAAATACTCTTATTTTAAAAAATCATATGTGTATATATACAATTTTTCAGAATTGATAAAACTTAATATTAAAAAATAAAAAATCATATATCAAAACAAATTTTCAAGATTAAGAGTTTTATTAAAAAATTTCAAAAAATATTAAAAAATAAAAACTCTTGCCCAATGCATTGAAATTACATCCAGTAGCATTGGAACATCTCATAGTTAAACCACTTGTACAAACCCAAAATCCTATAAGAATGGGAAGGAAGGGTCTAGCTTGTATAATCTTAGGGGATATAAACCACAATAAACCTAACCTTTTCTGACAATGCTTTTGCAATTTCATGTTGCGAAAGGTCTTAATTAGCGAAATAGTGTCACTAAAAGTTTTATTTAGTACTGTTTAAATTTTTTTTATTGGTTAGTGCTGTTTAATTTTACCGCCACTAAAAGTAGGAATTAGCAACAACACATTTGTGGCATATTACGAAAGATTGATTGACTTTTAGTGACAATAAAAGTAAATGTAACTAAAAGTTTACTTTTAGTTCTGTTGCCAAAAATATGATTTTCAGACTAATAAAAAAAATGATTTTCAGAGTTTTTTGAGACATCGATTTTTTAATTTCACTTAAAATAATAAATTCAAAATTTTTTAGTTTAGTGATATCGAATTTTAATGTCGCTACAACAATTATAAGAAATTTTTTATGTTGCTATGAGTGAAATCTAACATTCTCTATCTTAAGATTGAGAGCTTTTAATGACATATGTTTTCAGGCCGTTGTTATGATTTCAGTTTCATAAAAAAATTTTGTTGTTGAAAAAACCCAGATGATCAGGTGGCTAATACTTGAGTGTAAATGTGCGTTGTGCGAGTGTGTAAAAATGTGTGAAAGATTTGGGGTTCGAAACTGGATTAAGATATTAGCTTTGATCCAGGAAAAAAAACATCAAGAAGGTCTCTCTAATAAAAATTTAAATATTTAGCATCGAGAATCAAAGCATCATTCACCCAACTTCTCTCTCTTCCAGGCTTTCTTACCATGATAACGTCGTAGAATAGAGAAAAGTATTCTAAACTGACAGGACTTTGGTTTCATCATGTTCTTGTATGAGCCTTCTTTTTCAAATTTGTGAATCCTACCATCTTCAACTATCGATCTTATATTTCATCAAAAAAAAAAAAAAAACACTATCAATCTTATAAAAAATGGTGCAAACAAAAAAGTGTTTTTACATTATGCGGCTTTCCATTTTATGGTTGTGATTTTTCATGCTTCATATTGCGTTTCTCACAATTGGATAAGGTAGGGTTTTCATCTAAGTTTTTCGTATACTATATATGTTCCAAGAATGACCCCGTTAGCTCGGGTTAAGCAAATGACTTGCTTAGCTCATCTTAAAAAACTTATTTAAAATATTTTTTTTATTTTTTCGTCATGCACTTGTTTATCTAAATATATTTAATATATAAATCAAGTTTTGTCATTTTCGAATATATATATATTTTGATATTTTTAAACATCTAGTCATCTACGTGTATATATATGTATTTAAAATACCCATATGTTTAAAAATCTCAAATATATATACACATATTAAAAAATAATAAAATTTAACGACATGTTAAATATATTTAAAAAAACAAATGTATGAAAAAACCAAAAATGTTTGAAGTGGATTTTTTGAAATGGACTAAGTGAGTCATTTGCTTAACTCAAGCGAACAGGACCATTCCTCTATATGTGATATCTCATGTGCACATGAAAAATTTTCATTTTCAAAATTTTAAAATTAATTAAATTCAAAAAAAATTAAATATATAGAAAGTTTCATCTCTGGTCCACAAATGAAGGCCAACAACTTTTTCAAATTAAAAAATAATGGCTCCGGGGACTAGGAGCATTAAGGGTGTGTTTGTTTAGGGCAAAAAAATGTCAACTAAAACTTTTCAATCTTCATAATTACTCTATTTTTTAATTATTTTTTCACATTTTTCTATACAAACTACCCTACTTTTCAATCATTTCTA
>JAXCLR010000092.1:6070049-6081836 GCA_035584095.1 Annona squamosa | reverse complement strand
CATCATTACTCCTATTATATCACATCACTTTCTATTGATTTGACAACTTCTATTCCAAAAACTTTTCATCAAAAGTTGTAACTCCAACCAAACACACCCTAAAACGGTACTTTTAAATGCATGCCTTCCTTTTTTTGATGAAGAATTCCTAGCTTATGTTATGCGCAACAAAATTTTAAAATATCTGTTGCGGTAATTTGCTAAGGATAAGTTATCATCAAACTTTCTATGTTTAGTGGCATGAAAAATTTCTTACGACAAGAAAATTAGTTTTAATGATTTTAGTATTGCTAATAATAGATATGTAAAGCGATGATATTTTATTCTTACAAAAGATGATATTTTATTCTCACAAAAAAAAGTTATATTTATAAGGGGGCATTTATTTACATAAAAAAACTTTTCACTTTTCAAAACTATCATATTTTTAATTTTTTTCTCTTTTTTCTATACAATTGTCATACTTTTCAATCATGTTTAAACAATTACTCATACATTTAACTTATTTATTTTAACTTTATTCTTATTACTATTCATCATTACTTCTATCATATTATATTATTTTCTCTCATTTCAAAAATTTTTGTACCAAAAATTTTATCACATGTATTTGGAATTTTAGAAAAAAGTGGGGAAGAATTTTGGAGAAGTTTTTAGATGAAAAAATTTGAAAAAATAAGTGAATTATGTGATAAAAGTGTTAATTAGGAGAAAGGAAATCAAATTAGGATATAGAGAAAGATATCACTACAAAAGATTTGACTTTTGGCAACTAAATAGTCGCAAATAAAATTTTGGTTGCCAATACCTTGTGGCATGTATTCAAAGGCAACCAAAAAGAAGAAGTTTGGTTGCTAATATTACTTAGTAAAAGTCTTAGCATCAATATTCTTTTTCAGTTGCCAAGAGCTTAATACAAGCAAGGAGAAGTTTGCTTGCCTACCAGCTAATGTCCACATGTAAATTCTCTTGCAAGTGGTCTCCACAAACAACTGAAAATTTTCTTATTTCTTGTAAGAGCAAGATTTTGGTTTCTATTTAGTTATTAACAATTGTTGCTAAAGCAATACTCTTGTAGTGTATAAGTAAATAATTGAAAAGTTGGATAGTTGAATAGAAAATTTTTTCCTTTTTTGTAATAAAAAACACACTTTATTGACTTCAAATTTTTTATTACATTTTTTGTTAAATTTTTTATTACTTAAAAGGTTAATTTAGGGCATGTTTTGATAAACAAGAAATTTTTTAAATCAAAACTTTTTAATCTAAAATTTTTACTTTTCATAACTTTTTTAGAAATTATATGACGTCGGAACGTTGTGGAGATGTCAATTGTGGCAACTTTGAAAACCCCACTATGGCGAAATAGCCAATAAAACTACCTTGGGCAGTCAAGCCAATAATATTTTGACCTCACGAGAGGAAAACAAGCATCATACTTAATAAGCGAGACTTGTAAATAAACTTCAAAAAACTTTAGTTCACAAAATCATATTGTAACGCCCCAGGCCTAATAGTAAGGTATTGTCCACTTTGGGCCTCGGCCCGCACGGTTTTGCCATTCTGGGTTCACGCGCATCCCGTTTTTTCCCAAAAAGCACCTCACTGAGGTACCTCGTGGCCTCCACTTATAGCCCAGGCTCCCCCTCTCATCCTAACTGATGTAGGATATCACATTCACCCCCCTTAGGGCTCCAATGTCCCTGCTGGACACCATCAACTGGAGGTCGGGAGTTGGCTCTGATACCATTTGTAACACCCCAAGCCTAACAGTAAGGTATTGTCCGCTTTGGGCCTCGGCCTGCATGGTTTTGCCCTTCTGGGTTCACTCGCATCCCGTCCTTCCCCAAAAGGCGCCTCACTGAGGTACCTGGCGGTCTCCACTTATAGCCCAGGCTCCCCCCTCATCCTAACTGATATGGGATATCACATATATCTTACAAACTCTCAAAAGGGTCCTATTTATAATAAAGCCTAAGAAAATCCTTCCACTATCTTTCTAATGTAAGACAAAGAAAATATAAAAGCAAACACAAAAAATATATTTCTAACTTTTTAATATAGGGCGGGATAGTCATTAGGCTATCGCCCCAGTGGTCGGGTACATTGGTGTTGTCGCCAAACGACTCGAGTTTAAATCCTACCAAGTGTAGATGTGTAACCATTTGTTTCCCTGGTAATGAGAGTATTTACAATTGTCCTCCTTAAATATAAGAGTATTTATAAAAAGAAATATCCTAAGGGTTGTAAAAGTGTCTAATTTGTAATATCAAATTTCACAGTTTGCTTATACTACTAATAAAAAAAAAAGACAGGATAGATAAAACAAGCTCTGGCATCACTATTTATTCACATATTTTTATACAATTACTTGTACTATTAACCTTTATGTTTTAAATTTATTTTTTTTACTCATAATCATTATTCATATTATATTACATTATTTTTTCTCATTTTAAAAACTTTTATATCAAAACTTATCCCTACGATATCAATGCATTTAGTTATAATAAATTTTTCAGTAACGAAAGCTATTTGTGACAAGCTTATGATTACAAAATTTTACAAATCTTTTTGCTAAAAGCTTTTCTTGCCGTGTATCCTTCAATTTTATTGTGCATGTGGAAAAAAAAAAAAAAAACAGAAAAAGAAGACCCGGAACGCTAAGCTTCTTGCCACCTAAATTATGGTTTTGCTGACACTCAAAACAGCGACATGTCCAAACTTCAAAGGCTCTCCTTTTGTTTCTTTTTCAGAAGAGAAAACGTGAGATCTTGTTTAGATTACGGTTTGCTGAGTGTAAAACAGCATCATCTTACCAGTATGAAATACATCCCACTCAAAAGACCACAACAAAGAAACAAAACGATTTTAAAAAGCCCCTAAAAAATCTCTATTTCTTGATGCAGGAGTTTACAAGGAATCGGATGAAAGGAACTTCTGTACCTTATTTATTTTGTGAAGAAAATACCGACAAAAAGGAGAAAAGGAGTTTGATATCAGTTTCATGAAGTTCATAGCATACGAACAAGTGGGGTAAAAATCTCCAGCTTTTTTCAAAACGAAAGCTGGAATTTTATTCAGATGTCAAATAACTAATACCGATGGCTTTCTTTCCAGTAGAAAACTAAAACGTAGCTCCTCTCTTTCTTTCCAAGAACAGGAAAGAGGGCGAGTGCCGCATGGGCGTTTCCTGCTACTTTCTTTTGGTTTCTCGAGTCTAAACTTCTGTTTCCCATTTTTCTTGTACTTTGAACCCAAACGTTCCCCCAACTCCCCAAAAAAGCCTGCACTCGTTCTCTCGTTTTCTTCTGGATCCTTTAATTTAGTCTAAAATGAAGTAATTAATAACACACACAACTTCCTTTGAGTTTGAATTCAAAGCAAGTAATTAAGAAGGCAAAAAACAAATAAATAAAAATTGCCTGAGCTAAAAAACAAATGCAGGTATTTCGTGTTCACAGCACTTCTCCATTTCATTGCTTTTGCAAAAATAGTGAGGGGAAACTCAAGAGCTGGTAGCCAGCCAGCACTCCTCCTGCTTCTTGAACCCAGAAATAGCTTCTCCTAAAAGAATTGAAAGGAAGATAAGAAATAGTATGAAGATGAGTAAATTCCCATTTTCTTCTCATTTCAAAAAAAAGAAAATGGGGTTCTTTCTTTGGTCAAAAGCATGCATTCAGGAAAAGAGAAATCTTCAGTACTCATATTCATTTTTATCTCTATTTTCAACGGTAATGTGGTTGTTTTCTGCTTTATATCTCATTATCTCTTGCGCATGGCATCAATGTGGGGATGCCTTTTTCAAATTTTCTGAGACTTTTTCAGTGGCAGAAAGTGTTGTTTCCATTGCCCTTTCTCTGAGTCATAGCTGAGAAAGTAAGGGACTGGGAATCCCAAGACAATTGAAATGGACAGCCTCCTTTGTTCTGGGTATCTGCGCCGAATAAAGAATGGTCCCACCCAAAAGCAGCGGTGCCATTTTTTGAGATGGATGATGACTTTGCCTTTAGGAGACTTGCACTGAATTCTTCTGTCATTGCTTCCGTAATTTTATATGCATGCTATCTATACCACCTCTCCTAAACATTTTGTAATATGTTTATAGCTACGGTTAATACATGTTTATTTTTCAAATGATATTAACAGTCGCTTAAATAGTTAATATAATATAAAAGGTCAAACAAGCAATGGTTTTGTAAGAGGATTAAATGTGTGTTTGGTTTTCTCAAAAAAAATAAAAAAGAGTGTTTGGGAAGTGATAAGATGTTTTAATGAAAAGTTTTTGGTATAAAATGTTTTTTAATTGGGATAAAATTACATAATAAGTTAAGGGTAATGATGATAAGTAAAAGTAATGAAGTTAAAATAGATAGTTTAATTGTATCGGCCGTTATATAAAAATAATTTAAAAACAGAGTAGTTATATAAAAAAAATATGGAAATGATTAAAAAATATGATAGTTATGAAAATTAAAAAAATTTATTGTAAAACGAACATGCCTAAATAAAAAAGTCCATGCAGCAAATGTAAGTAGCCCCAAAAAATATTTATTATTAAAAAGCAAAGTTGATAATGAGAAAAAGAGTGAACTAGAAAAAATATTAATCTCATTTGGATTGATCGGGCACATAGAACTCTTACATGCGTATAATTAATCGCAAGGTCTAGGAAAATAAACTTACAGATTTGGGATGTGTTTGGGAATGAATAAAACTTTTGGTGAAAAGTTGTAGAGAGGAAAAGTTGTCAATTGATCTGATATGATAGAGGTAATGATGAAGAATAAATAGGATAAAGTTGAAATGGATAGATTTGTTGTATTGGTAGTTGTGTAGACATGATTGAAAAGTAGGGTAGTTGTATAGAAAAATGTGAAGAAATGATTAAAAAATAGGGTAGTTGTGGAGATTGAAAAGTTTTAGATTGAAAAGTTTTAACTTGACAACTTTTTATTGTTAACAAACACACCCTTGTATAAATTCTTGATCATTAGGGGTTATTTTTTTATGTAAAATCCTTGAGAGCTAAATTAATAGATCTTAAAATTAGTTAGTCGACTCAAATTTAGAAGAAAAATGAAAAGAAAAGCTATTGCCCAAACTGATCTAATTGAGTTTCTCTTTGACATAGTTCTTAAACAATAAGATCTCACTAAAATTATATATACAAGGAGGCACTGTCTAGTAAGAATTGTAGGTACATAACAAACATTTTTTTTTACCTTTTCTTACCCATTTTTCAAAAGTTTAATTACCTAACTTTCCTACTTTTATATTTTTATCTTATATTTTAATCATTTTATCATACAACTAATATATTTATTCACACTTTACTACTATCATATTGCATCATTCTTAAACTTTTTAGAAATACTTTTTACTCAACTTCCTAATTCTCCACCCTACCTATATTATCAAACAGTTGCAAAGTATGAAAGAGTAGCTTCATATGTGGAACTTTACTTAATATTTGCTTATTTTTTAGAAGAAAGCTTCACGTTATAACCAAACACACTAGAAAAGCTACTCGACCAAAGAGACCCTCATTGTAGTTGGTTGAATTTTTTTTTGTGAACTGAAACCTAGTGTAAATTAATGCACAGTATAAAGAAACTAACACAAAAAACTATTTAGTGACATGGAAATTGTTGTCACTAAAAATTAGCTTTTAGCAACAATATTATATGTTACAAGAATTAATATTTTATTGAAAAATTAAAATATAGTTATTAAAACTTTTGTGATTGATTCTAGTAACTTTTTATTGTTTCATTCTGGAGTTATACTTATGTAATATCTTATTTTTCATCTGATTATTATAAATTAAACCCATGAAATCTTACAAATTTCTTTACAAATCACTAATAAACCTTACATATTATCTTACAATATTAAAGAGAAATCAGAGCTCCTAAATAGGGAAGACTAATGCTCCCACTTCTTACGTACGGGACAAAATGTAGTTTTGAAGCCTCGTGGGGGCGCTACCAGTGAACATGTAAAGGTTATTTTCTTGCAGTGGCATGAAACAATAATGTGCAAGTCCACTTGGAAATATATACAATTTAATATTCTTTTCATGTCAGCTGGATAAGACTAAAAATAAAAGAAAAAGAACACTTGCAGAGTAAGAGAAGGGAATATTGCCCTGCAACTGATCACTAAAGAATATTGTGTGGCGCCCAATTTATATATCCTCAGCCGATCGAGCACATAAAACAGAATAAGAAAACCTCGGAACTATGCATTCTGTTGCATATCATGAGACCATATATTGAAGATCATCCCCATCCGCCACCCAAACCGGAGTATTTTCAGGAAATTAAGGGTGTGTTTGGTAATAAATAAAACTTTTGATGAAAAGTTTTTTAGAGTAAAAGTTGTCAAATGATATGATATAATAGGAGTAATGATGAGTAGTAAAGAAGATCAAAGTTAAAATAAATAGGTTAGTTGTGTGGATAATTGTGTAAAAATGATTGAAAAGTATGATAATTGTATAGAAAAATGTAAAAAAAATGATTAAAAAGTATGATAGTTGTAGAGAGTGAAAAGTTTTAACTTGATATTTTTTATTAATTATCAAACACATCCTAAAACACAAGGCAAGCAAATTAATTAAGAAGAAAAGTCGGTCTTTAGTGAGAATTAAGCTCTCGTGGGATTGTAATGAACTGATTAGCTTAATTGGCTTTTCAATGTTTCTCAGAAGGAAAACTGCTATTGGTCCTAAAATAAAGTAAAAATGCAATATCTATAGCCGTATTGGCATGTTTTGCGTTTTCCATATGATTTTTTAAAATGGGAGTTTTAGTCATTTTTAAATGACCAAAATAATATTATTTTTAAAACATCAAAAAATATACACATCTCCAAAAAAGATAAAATTTGATACATAAGTTAAATACACTTAACAACTATTTTATAAAAAGACTTTCAAAAAAATATTTTAAAAAAAAGTTTTGCACTTTGATATATTGAAATTTCAATGCATCGAAATGCATTGCAACATTACTTATGCAAATCGATCCTTTGATAAAAAAAAAAAAGAGAGGAATTAATTAAATGGTCCAACAAACAACCTCTAATATGCATCCTTGTGGTCGCTGTTGTAATGAATTATTAAAATCTAATTAGTTTTAAGGTAAATGTATATGTAAGGAAAATCTAATTATTAAAAAATATATTTTAAGAAATATGTATAAGTAAGGAAAATTTTCTTACTTGTGATAATACTTTTATAGGCAATAAAATTTTCCTAGCTTAAGGTGATGTTTTCAGGAGCAAGAAAAATTTTTCTTGCTTACAATATTGTTTTAGTTACCAAATTAAAACTTTTTTACTTAAATATAAAGAACTATGGGCATGTTTAGCAATATGTAAAAAATGTTAAGTTATAATTTTTCAATCTAAAACTTTTTAGTCTCCATAATTATCATTTTCTTAGTCATTTTTTTACATTTCCTATACAAATATTCTACTTTTTAATCATTTCTACACAAATATTCAGACAACTAATATATCTATTTTAATTTTATCTTATTTACTCATTATTATTACTCCTATCATAGCACATCGTTTTACAAATTTTACTTTCTAAAACTTGTCGTTATAAGTTTTATGCATTCCTAAACACACCCCTATGATATTCTTAATGATTTTTATATGAAATATGCTACAAATTATCGACAACCAACTTCTCTTTAACAATCAAATTTTAACTTTTTGAAGAATTTTTTTTTTTGCAAAAAATTAATTTTTTTTTACAATGTCAACTGAAAACATGATCAAATATAAGAACTTTTCTAGTACAATTAGGAGTAGAAATTGGGGTAGGTCAACCCTTGACTCGACTAATTTTTTATTAGGTAAAATTCATATTCTTTGACCTAATATAGGAATAGTCAAAAATTTTAACTAAAATTCAAAAATAGAATTGAGATGGTCGACATATCCCTATTCAAAGAATCCCTACCCACCCCACACATTTTCATTATCAAAAAATAATAAGCATATTTTTATATCTTTTCTCATTTTTTCTAAATCCTCACATTATTTATAATTGACTATGGGTATGTTTGGCAAAAAATAAATTTTTGAACTAAAACTTTTCACTATCAACAACTATCCTATTTTTATCATTTTTATATCTTTTCTATACAAGTATCCTATTTTTTAATCATTTTTATGTAGTTGCGTATACAACCAACCTGTTTATTTTACTTTATTCTTTTTGCTCATCATTATTACCCCTATAATATCATATCATTTTTTACCAAATAAAAAAATTTTACACAAAAAATTTTTCATAAAAATTTTATGACTTCCTAAACATTATATATCAGTCAGGCATTTGCATATATACATATAATTGTAATGCATAATTGGAGTTTTCCTAACACTTGTAAAACACTCGTAAAAATACTAGCATTTTTAGGAAAATATTTTTTAAAATGATAAAATACATTCTAAATGGGGCAAACCTATTTTAATGAAATCACAATACATTTATTCATATTTTTTAGCGATGATGTTTATTTCTATTAATTAGTTAAATATTGAAGCATACAATATTTAAATTTAGCATAAATTTGTCTTTATATTTGATATGTATATAAATTTTTAAAATTATCTTACTTGATTCGCCATCCCAAAACAGATCAGAGATGAACCTAAAGTTTCTCTTGAGACCTGTTGAAAAAAATGATAATCAAACTAACCTTGTCTCAACCCAATATAAAAATTGGGTTAAATAAAATTTTTAAAAAGTAAGGTTAGAATTGGGTAAACTTTAGCATGACTCACCTTGATCCCCACCCTAGATAAGATGTAAATGGTTTTATGCAAAACTTGTTTACCTGGAGAAAAAGAAATAGAGATCTTATAAAAAAAAATCATCTTCAAATGCATTGATTTGCACCGAAAAATAATATACACAAGTACAACATTTATACATTATTTTCCGGCATATAACATTATAAGTGTCAAACATTTGCTGCATCTACTATTCATTTGCAAAACATGATCAATAACTCTATATATATATACTTTCTATGTGTAATAAATTGTTAAATAATTTACAAATATACTCATGAAGTTTGACCTTAACCATAATTGCAAATACATTCACTTAAATCTTTTAAAAATTACGAGAATCTCCACATACTTTGGTCGTAATTGCAAAAATATGCAAGTTGTTGCAATGTGGACATATTTGCAATTATGAAAAAACTAGGTAAGAATTATTTACAATTTCTGAAACTAAACAGATATATTAAATTGTTATCAAATTATGTGAATATATTTACAAATTATCCAAAACTTTTCTCTAGTTTTGGACAACAATTCATTGCAGTTGGCTATATACTGCTCTCCGCAAGGACGAACATGGTAACCGGATTTTGATCCTAACCCATTTTTTTAATTTTTTTGAAATTTTTTTTATACAACTGCTAATATAAGTGCATTTAACATTTAAATTACCTAAAATCCCACTGATTTTCAAAAATCAAAAATAAATATTTAAAATACTCCAAAAATAGTAAAAACTAATACACATGTTAAAACACTTAGATTAATAGTTGTATAAAAAATTTAAAAATAAAAAAATAGGTTAAAATGGGTTTAATGTCTTGGGGTGCACAGGATCGGGTTCCCATGGTAGCCACTGGTTAATTGCTTCTCTGCATGTGCAACCGATTCCACATCATATATATTCAGTAAGCATTGAGTGACGTCGCACATCATATTGAAACTTTCTTTATCGGTCGCAAAAGACTTTTGGTAATGATAAGTTGTTTTAGCTGCTAATAAAGTGTCTTTTTCTTTTCAAAGCATATTCTTGTTAAAAATACTTACTTTTAGCTATGAATTAAAAATCCTCACCAAAAGCAAACATATCTTATCGTCAAGTCCTGCATTTTTAGTTATTTTCTTTCATCTATTTTTGGTTTTATTTTGCAAATATACCCACTTTTTTATGATACAAATACCCACTTAATTTCACTATAATTATAAATATACCCATATAGTTTTAGAAATCACAAATAATCCCTACATAGTTTGACCATAATTGCAGATATACACACATCGTTATAATAACGTTATAATGTCATTACTGCACAATTACAGTGCAGGAATATTTACAAATATATGCAAAATATATAGGTATATTAGCAAAAACTAAATATAACTATTTAATTTCAGAAATTATATATATACTCAGTTCGTATATCTTTGCAAATATATTGAAGTCGTAACACAACAGTAATTGTGTCATAATAGTGCGAGTATATTTGCAATTACAGTTAAATTATATGGGATTATTTGCAATTTTTAGAAATTATATATTTTCAATTATGATCAAATTATGTGGACATATTTGCTATTTTGATTGCTATTTCATATCATCCTGATGCAACAGCTTGATGAATGAACAAGTTTTTACAAATATCAATAGTCAAAATTTTAACTAAGACTTACCCACTTAATTTCAATTCGTCTTAATGCTTTAGATAAAAGGACACGCCAAAATCATATTCTCTAGCGTGCTAATACGAGAAATTTAACTTTAATTACTTAATTAGAAATGATCTTGTTAGCCTAAACTAAGCAAATATCTCACTTAGTTCATATCAAAAAACTCGTTTATAATAATTTTTTTGTGTTTTTGTTCATATACTTGTTTATATAAGCATATTTAACATATAAACTAAGTTTTTAACATTTTTAAATCTGTATATATATTATTTTGAAAAATTTTAAATGTTTATATATATATAAGTATTTAAAATATCATTATCTTTAAAAATATTAAATATATATATAGAAAAATTCAAAAATGTTAAAACTTTGTTTAGATGTTAAATACATTCAGATAAACAAATGTACGAAGAAAAATGTAAAAAATTATTATAAATGAATTTTTTAAGATGAACTGAGAAACATTTGCTTAGCCGGGGGACAAGTTTGACTCCTTTTACTTAATTTCCCCCGGGATAAGGCAGTAGCCGGTTAATTTTGAGAGAGATTGAAGCTGCTGTTGCAGAAAGGGCAGCAGCAGTTGCTGCTACTTCCATTTCTCTTTTGCAGGAAAAAATCATGGCGAGAACTGAAAGCTGCGGGAGGCCCGGAGGGAATCCCGAGACTGATCAAAATACATGTTTTGGGCATTAACGTACGTACACATATATACAAGAGACAGAATGCATGGTCCATCCCAAGGGTCGATGGAAGCAGCAGCTGCTAGTGCTGGCTACATTAGCAGCACATGTCGCAGTCTTCCAGCAGCAGATGACTGCTGTTGATTCATGTATTCATTATCCCAACACCTATTTTGTCCTTTTTACCATGCTCAGTAGTTTGCCTCGTGCGGTTGGAAAAGATCCGGCCTTAATTTTTTTTTCTTTCTTTTTTTATTCATATGCTTAAAATAATATTGATGTATATTTGCATCATGGTTGGAATCCATTCATTAGTGGTTGCTAGGGTTGGATGTTCATCTGTGAATTCACCCAAAACAAATGCGTGTATTTTGTGCCTAGCTTTTCTCTGTTCAGTCCAAGAGGATGGACTTTTGGCAACCAAATTGGTCTTCCAGATGCTGACGCCCTGATCGGCATCAGCAACCGTTCCAGAAAATAGCGGCTGCTAAAATCGTGGCCTTCTCTGCAATTATACAAGGTGTAAATGAGATGACAGTTTTTCTTTAAGGGTGTGTTTGGGAAGATGTAAAACTTTTGATGAAAAGTTTTGTATGTAAAAGTTGTCAAATCAGTAGAAAAT
>JAXCLR010000092.1:5991594-6019309 GCA_035584095.1 Annona squamosa | reverse complement strand
TGATACATATGTTAAATAAACCTATATTAACAGCTTCATGAAAAAATTTTCAAAAAAAAATAAAAAAAAATAGGTGCGGTGCACCCGGGTGCGTTGAGGCTGAATGCACCCGGGTGCACTGAATTGCACTCCCAAAAATACCCCCATTGACCGGAGCATATATACTTTTAGCAACTGATGACAACTTCCATTTAGAATTAATTTAACTTGAGAATTTACAATGACATCGACAATTTAACGAGTCCATACTTGCTTTAAATAAATTCAGTTGGCAAGAAATTCGTTTCTTTTTGCCAAAGGTACTTATCAATGAGCAACACATCGGCTTCTAAAACGTTTCGACGGTTAGTCAATTCATATATTTCTAATTATCCTCGTACACAAGAGAATATCAGAGATTGTGCAGTTTAGATGGATTTGATGATTATCAGATTCGACCATGTGTGACTACACAATTCGAGCACTATCATCACTTCATACATCGCTGTGTACCGAATCCCCACAAGTGGGAACTTTCCATGTAATAGTCTTAAGTCAACAGCCGGATTTGGATACATTCACGTACTCGAGCAGAGCCATCCAAACGCACTCATTTTTTGGACAAGAATAATATTTTCATCAAAATCTCAACCATTGAAAGTGTTGATTTATAATAAGATAAAATTATAAATTTTTTTCGAAAATGAATGGATATGGCAATTAAATGGGGGTTTCATAGACATAGAAAATAGTAAATCTATCAAAATGATAACATTTAATTTAATTTAAAATATACATTTAAAATGTTGTGTCATTTCATTCATTAACCGCATGGATTTAGTGATGGAGCACAAATAATTGAAGTTCTAGTAGGAGCGTGAACTCCCGCCGTTGCAAACAAAAAGGCGAAATCATGAGAGAGGGGGGGAGAGGCTTCTTCAGTCTTCAGGGGGTGAGGAGTGAGATCAAGGTGCAGTTGCTACTGATGTCTCCTCTCTGTAAGTAGATCAAAACCCATTTATGTTTTTTACTTTTTTTTTTTTTTTTTGGCAATTTCTAGCTTGGGTAACTTCCTACTCTTTAGTTCTTTTTCATCCTTTCTGAGCTAGCCCCGAGTGTAAAGCTTGGAGATTGGGATGGGGAGCAATTGATTAGCGGATTCTGCAATCGTAGTCACTCCATGGGTATGAGTTTGAGTTGATCCTGCTTAGTTCTGTCTTGTGGATTCTGCTTGCAACCATCCACAGATAACATTTTGAACTCCATTTTGGCTCCAGTCTCAATCAGAATCCAAATACACCTGAATGTGCATCCCCAAACAGGCATTAGAAGGTTATGATTTGGCATTCTTTGATCAAGCTTGAAATAAGATAATCATAGCAAAAAATGGGCTTAAGCCAGAAGTCTTGTACCAGCTGCAATCTTGGTGCCATCCTTGTCCCGTAACTGGGTTTTGAGCAGCAACAGGAGGAGAGACTTTTCAATGCTCACTCTGGAGGAAATAGCTGTCGCATGGATTGATCATAGTCAACAATGTGTAATCTGTTAGAGCAGAATCGGTCCAAGTAGCCATTCCGCCAACCACCCCATTCTGTTCTGCTCCATTAACTTCTATTCAATCCGCCACCTCTTCATTGAGAGTAAACCTCTGGAGGAACGAAAGGTTAAACCAACGACTATGCATCTCTTCAGTAGACTTGATGTTTTATATGCCGCTAGCAGGATTGGCTCCAGGCTGGAGGCAGTAAAATTTATATTGATTCCTCATTATCATAAGCACAATTACCTGACAAGCATACAATGGTCGTGGTCTTTTAACCTCGTGTTTGTAGATGAGTTATCATTTCGCATTGTTTATTTCAGTTAATATTTGGGATGAAAATTTGATGCAAGTCAGTCTTATGTGATCATGTCAGGGTTCACTTTTCTCCTCTTTTTTCTCTTGGGAGAATGTGTTGGTAGGCCGTTCTACCCACTTCCAAGCAAGGTAATTCATGGAAAAAAAAAGCCACTACAAATGCAACATGCTTTCAATATTGCCCACCGAGGTTCAAGTGGACAACTTCCAGAAGAAACGTCTGCTGCATACATGGTAAATTCAGTTTGCTTCCAACTGGAAAGTTGTGTCTTTCACTAAATTTACAAAATCTGCTTGATAATTTATCCAAGAGGACAGAGAAGCAATAAACACATATTCCAATTGGATTGGAAAGCTCAGGTCTCAAACACAAAGTTCATTTTCCTGGGCTTATGTTTGTAGGTTGCTTCTACTCAGTCTCTAGTTAACTTTTCAGTTGATTCATTTTGGTCTCTAACCTGACCTACCTTGAAACTTAAAAGAGTTAAAAATAATAACTTGGTTGTTGCAGCAAGCTATTGAAGATGGTGCAGATTTCATAGAAACTGATATCCTTGCTACAAAAGATGCTGCACTAATATGCTTTCATGATTTAACACTTGATGATGCAACTGATGTTTCTGAACACAAAGAGCTCATAAATCGCAGAAAAACATATGAAGTCCAAGGGACCAACATCACTGGATGGTTTGTTGGTATGAGATATCTTTCCTTTATTTTCATTTCCTGCTCAAACTTGTTGTAAGTTGCAACCTCTGTTCCTTGGGTAACATTAGGGGTGACTTTAAGCCTTGATCCATAAGGTTTTGGTGTTCATTCTTGTTTTTTATGGTTAAGTTATGCTTACGGGTGCATTGAGAAATCTCATGCCACTGTGGCTGGCCAGTGATGTTTTGCTCCATTTTGTCCAATGCAGGCTGGAGGCAGTTGGCCCCATCTTGAAGGATTCCATGACTAGATCCAACCAAATAATTTCTATACAATTGACTGATTGGAACAAATGATGCCCCCTTAAATACAGATCTAGATCGGCTATCTTTCTTGACCTTTGAGTGTGAGTTAGATGTTGGGAATCCTTCATGTTGGATGCTTCATATTAGTGGTCTCATAAATTCCGTTGATTTGATTATCTGGACTAGATGCACTCAGAGCTTTAAAAAACACACATAAATTGCTGCATCTGGATAATATAACTATTTGAAAATTCCAAGCGTGGAAAAACTCGATCTTTTAATTGCATCATGCCACTAACATTGGCTGAACTCGGACATCTCTCAGTGCGCAGTTGGGATTCATTTGCACCATTTCTAGTGTGATTGTGAGGAGTTTAAACTAGCGAAATGTTGACTAGATTGCTACAAAGCTATGCTATTAGCAAGCGCAGATAAATTTTAAAGTTGAATACCTTGTGAACTTAACATACACATTATGATTGTAAATCTTGTCAACTTTTTTTCTTTTTTTTGGTCCTCGTGAAACGAGGATGCTAGTTAAGAGAACTCTACAACATAGGTGAAGACACCCGAAGATAATAACTGCAGCATATGACTACTTGCAGTTGATTTCACACTAGAAGAATTGAAAATGCTACGAGTGAGACAAAGGTTCAAGTTCCGGGATCAACAGTATAATGGTCAGTTTTCTTTCTGTACTTTTTTTGCAATTTGAATGTACTTCTACCCTTTGATGCCTTTTTCTTTCTAGGATTCTCTTGGATCTTTGTTAGGTCATTATTCCGTGGATGTGATGGTATGGACTACTGATAGACAAACTATTTGTGGAATATTCTTGCATATAAAGTCGAATGATGCTAAAAGACTCATTCAGCTACTATGAGGTAGCAGGGATGAGGCTCAGATGACAAGACAAATATGCTTAACTCTATGAACAACAATGAGTTGGCTTAAGGCTCTTCTGATGAACAAGGAGTATGCTTATCCTGTTCTTAGTGTTCAACTATCCTGCAATTCTTTCAACTGTTTCTATGGAATAGTCCTTGCATGCCTCCTTTATAGTGATGTGGAAATAATTTATATGACACATTTGTTCATGTTTTGCAGGAAAGTTCTCAATCATTACCTTTGAAGAGTACATTTCAATTGCGCTAGACGCCCATAGAGTCGTTGGAATCTATCCAGAACTTAAAAATCCAGTTTTCATCAATCAACATGTATGTGGCTTTTTTACCTGATGACGTTAAGTATGACATTTCATGCTTCGTTCGATTTAGTAAGCTGGATGTTTCTTTTATCAAAAGAGTATATGCTATTTGTCTTCAACTTTAAATCACAACTTTCCATGCTATAAAAATGACCACAGTACCTCTATGTTTAAATTTTTTTTTTTAAAAAAAACATGTATCCAAAAAGGTTAATCTTGGTTTATGGATAGTATACTTCTAGATTAACAATTTCAAAAAATCAAAACTAAAAAAAATGCAAATAAACCAATTGGAAATGCCCCCATTTTTGACCGGTCGTAAATGATCAATAATTCCCTTTGGAAAGTGGCTCAAAATGACATGGTTTGGAAACTGCATTTGAACCAGTGGTCTTGGAGGTCCCTCTGTGCATCAACCATGTCCAACGGATGATTGTTGGTTGGATTACTGTGAACCCTTGCATGGCATTGGATGATCACACCTCATTTTGAGCATTTTCCCCATGAACCAGCTTGTTTGTTAGCTGGACTTTTTGATCATAGAGCATACGGTTGAACCAAACGAATCAAAAGAACTTGTATGCACGTATGCACATACGACGTGGCCACAGAACAAAAGGGATTTATTGTTTCTTAGAAGGATAGAATGGTCCATAATTCACGAAATTACACAATCTTAAGTTCATTCCTCATGGCCTTGGCCTTTCTTTCCATTTATATTTTGGAAAACCAACTTTTAGCCACTTTTGCGAGTGCAGCCTCTAGTTGTAGATAATGAAGCTAATGATCGTGCCTAATCTGAATGCAGTTGTCCAATTTAACTTGTATAATATTTTACATCTTTGATGCACTTTCAAGTTTCTGTTGCATATTTTGTGTTCGAATTCCTCGAGATTTAAAATGCTACTTCTTATAGGTCAAATGGAGAGATGGCAAGAAATTTGAGGACCATTTTGTAGAAACACTGAAAAAATATGGATACAAAGGCACATACAGGTCGGAGCATTGGCTCAAGCAACCAATCTTTATCCAGTCGTTTGCTCCAACTTCACTCGTTTATATGTCGAGCCTTACGAACTCACCCCAAATATTGTTAATTGATGATGTGACAGTACCAGCGCAAGACACAAATCAGGTATTCTTTTAATCTATGTTGCTTGAGTTGCTCTTCCATTCATGTGCAACGGACAAGTTGTCAAATGGCATCGCAATTTACACTTATTTGATCCCTAGAACCTGTGAATTGTCTTGGCGATATGAACTGTTCATCACTCAGGATACAGGTATATACATTTAATGGATTCCAATCACTGGCCAAACTATTTCAAATAATCATTGTGTTCCAGTTGAAAGTCTCTTTCTTGGAGAATTGCTAATGAAATCATCAACTGGCAGTCTTATTGGGAGCTTACTTCAGATGATTACTTCCAGTATATAAGCAACTACGTAGTGGGCATCGGACCATGGAAGGATACATTAGTGCCTCCAAAAGGCAATTATTTGGCAACACCAACTGATCTGGTTTCAAGAGCACATTCTCATAATTTGCAGGTATGTCATAATGCAAGCATGTGCTTGCATGTCTTTGCCTTGGAAATATATTTAAGTGAAGTTGGAACCTATGTTGCTCAAATGTGAGGATTTTGACCAGATTTTTTGGTTTCTGGTGTTCCATGTCTATTATTTCAGGTGCACCCATATACTTACAGGAACGAATACATGTTCTTGCACTGGAATTTTTGTCAAGATCCATATAAAGAATATGATTACTGGATGAACACCATTGGAGTGGATGGCCTTTTCACGGATTTCACCGGAAGCCTTCACAGGTTTCAGGAAATGGCAAGAGTCATCCAATAATGACAAAAGCGCATCCAATTTGTTGCACAAGATTGCAGCGATGATCTCATCACAAAAAAATGATTGACAGATCTTCTCGAAAACTACTTCAAGTTACCATATTGGACTTCAGGGTCTGATAAGACTTTCTTTTTTTAAAAAAAAAAATAAATAAAAAAATTTCCGTCGTCTCCAGTGAAAAATAATCTGGTGCGTGCAAAACAGATCCTGTTTCTTTGAATAATTATTATGGTACTATGGTTTGGATATCTGCAGATGAGAGGCACTCTTTTGAGGTGCTCAGTATGCAATTTAATTTGGAAAAGGGGCGCTTTTTCGGTATTTTCATTTCAAACCCCAACCGGTAAATGTACTCTTGAGTTCGGTCAGTTAATGGGTCTCTTTTGCAACATTTTAGACTTAAGAGGGTCTATTTTGCAAATACATAAAACATGAAAATTTAAAATTATACAAAACTAACGGGTCTGTTTTGAAAATGCCCGAAAACTGTTATCGCAAAACCATTTGGCGTTAGTGAAGAACGGAGAGAAAAGCATTCAACATATTTTATTCAGTAAATCCAACACGGACATTTTATGGTTACAATGTCTTTGATTTAACAAAAGCCCCAAGAACTCTTGGGAGATGCATATCTACTCGATTGCTGATGGAACTTATGATACATGTAGAAAAAAGGGAGAGATAATTCCGATTTTACATCTGCATTCTTCTGCAGATTGGTTAGGAAGTTCCCTCAGGATACAAAATGGAAAAATGTCAGCAATATACCACAACAGAATGAATACATACAATTCACAAATGAATCCAAGGGAATTCCAATAATGGATGGAACTTGAGTGAAACTTAAGCACTAAGACCATCTTACCTTCGCATTACCCTGACTCTTGGATCCAACATCAGACAGCAGGAATAAACTTCATGGTGCCCATGATTGTAGGAACTTTTCTCAATGACACTATTCAATGTCTTCAAACCTTCCTTGGTCCCACATGCTCCTGGCGATGTGGCAACTGCAACATCCCATGTTCCCAAGGATGCCATCTACAACAATAGTTTCACCCTCAGAAAGACACTAGCAAGTTGGAGGTTGAAGTTGTTTCAGCCTTTGGACAACTTGCTTCATTGTTGGTCTGATGGAAAGGGATTCAACAGTACACATTACAGCCAAATGCAATGTCTCCACTAACTCATCATGAGGACCAATGTCCCACAGTCCTGCCGTGAAGACCTCACGTGCACGCCCTTGCCGTAAAAGCATGCATGCCCAGGCAACAATGTTGAAACCATTTCCATACGAAGAGAATGAAGGATCCAGGGCCTTCTTATCAGATATCAACTCGAGTAGGACCACGCCATAGCTATACACATCAGCCTTATCAGAAACACGGCATGTCAACGCATACTCTGGTGCAACATATCCAAAGGTTCCTGCTACACCTGTTGTTGCATGCGTTTCAGAAGTTCCCAGCAACCTAGCCAATCCAAAGTCTGACAGATATGCATTGAAGTCATTGTCTAACAAGATATTGCTTGGTTTGACATCTCGATGGAGCACCCGAGGGCTGCAATCATGCAGATAAGCAAGAGCATGAGCAATATCTAGAGCAATCTTGTGCAGCATCCTCCAGTCCACAGTTCTTGTAGATCTTTCTTGGATAAAATTCTCCAAATTTCCTCCGGACAAATAATTATATATAAGAAACATCTCTGTCTCACTTGCATGAAAACCAATCAACGTGACCAAATTTGGATGCCGAATTCTTCCAAGAGTTTTGATTTCTGCATGGAATTGTTGAACTCCTTGAAACCGGCCCACTGAGAGTCTCTTTATAGCAACTAAAACTCCAGGTGAAATTTCAGCTTTATAAGTAGCTCCAAAACCACCATGTCCAATGCAGTTACTGGGACTGAAACTCCCAGTAGCACGCATGACATTATCAAAAGTCAGCGGGACACCAATCACAGTGAAAACTGTAACATCCTTTTTTCTTCTTGATCCTTGGATCCTGGGCTTTGGAATGCACTTCCTTGTATAAAGAAAGAGAACCACCAGCGCAAGAAGAACAGAAACAATAACAGATGCAGATGTTATAGAGGCAATCTCAATGGAGTTAAATCCACTGTTTCCATTCTTCTTCATGCTTGTTGATGGAGCAGCAGCATATTGTTGAGGAACCCCATTCCGTCCTTGCAGATCTGCTGATGGAACAGAAAATGGTTCCAAAGGGCAACCGTGGTGAGAAGGATTCCCAATGACACTGTCACATCTCGTTGAATTAGCAATCACCGGTACCTTCCCAGATAGGTTATTGAACGATGCATTGAATTCTGAAAGTGATGCCAAATTTGCTAAGCCCAAAGGAATCTGACCCGAGAGTTCATTATTACTGAGTAAAAGAACAGTGAGATTCCTCAAAGTCACCAAGTGCCTGGGAATCTCACCAGACAAGGAGTTTGAAGAAAGGTCAAGCACTTGCAGAGAGGGCAACTGACACAAGGCTGCAGGTATATTGCCAGTCAAGTTGTTGCCAGCCAACAAAAGATATTTCAAAGCTTTCAACTGACCAAGCTGCTCAGGAATCTTACCATGAAGACTGTTTCGACTCATGTCAAGACTAACAAGTGAGTTCAAATATCCAAAACTCAAAGGTATCAATCCAGTGAGCTGATTCCCAGAGACATCCAAGAGCTTAAGAGATCTACACCTGTCACCAATTTCTGCTGGAACTTGACCGGAAAGCTGGTTGTAAGTGAAGTTTGTAAAGAGTCCATTGAAATTCCCACACTTCTCAAACAAATAGCTAGGAAACGAGCCAGAGAGGCTATTCCCTCCAATGAGAAACGCATAAACAGTCTGTTTTCCCATTCTTTCAGCTGCAATTGGAAAGGGTGGAAGGGGGCCAGAGAAATCATTGGCACTGAAATTGTGAAGAACTGCAAAATCACCACTTGCTGCATAGGATGGCAGTGAACTTGCAGTACGTGCACAGCATATAAAAAATGACAAGTATGCAGTGGCCAGATCGGAGGGCTGAATGAGTGACACATTCAAGGATGCAGGCATTGAAGGGCATTTGCCATGCACAAACCTTGGAATAGAACCTGATAAATGGTTCCCACCGACATCAAATACTGTCATACAAGGAACTGGCAATTTCACGTTCAAGCTGCCAGTCAGATTATTTGTGCTCAAATTCAGAAACTGCAGGTGCTTGCACTGCCCAAATGCTGCTGGAATTTCTCCAGTAAAAAGGTTCTGAGCCAGGTTAACCATTTCCAAGCTACCACAAGTCCCCCAATCACTGGGAATCTTGCCCATACGAAATGTCTTTGGAGCCCACAGTATCTTGAGCTTTGGCAGTCTAGCAATACTGGCAGGAAGTCCACCCTGGAAGTAGTTAAACTCATCATAGCCGACATCTAGCGACCTACTGAGATCAGAAGTAAAAGGTAAAGGATTGTACAGATTTGAAAGAATGAGCACAGACAATTCTGAGCAGTTTCCAAGCTCATCAGGGACAGGCCCATTCAGACTGTTCCTTGACACATCCAACAACTCCAACTTCCGAAGCCGACCAAGTTCCACTGGAATGACGTCTTCCAACAGGTTGGAAAACAACCGCAGTGTTCTCAAAGAGCTACAATTACCCAAGCTAGGTGGAATAGCCTCATATAAATAATTTGCTGACAAATCAAGATGCTCAAGCATCCCACAGCCATTCCCTAGCTTGCTCGGGATAGACCCAACCAGTTGGTTCAAAGACAAATAAACAGCTTTCAATGCCGAGAAGCTGCAAAGAAACCCTGGCACCGTTCCATTCAATCTATTTGCCGACAAATTCAAGATTTCCAATGAAGTGCAGTTCAAAAATGAGCTTGGAATCTCTCCTTCAATACCCCCATTGAAGGCAAGATTGAGCTCACGCAGACTCCTCAAGCCACGAAATTCAGAAGGCAACATCCCCGAAAACGAATTGTCTTCAAGATTAAGCACTTCCAGCTTCTCCAACCCCCATATCTCAGTGGGAATCCGGCCATTGAAATTGTTGAATGGTAAAGACAGGATCTTTAGCTCAGACAGCGCCCCTACCGACCGCGAGAGCTTCCCCCCCAACTTCCTACCACACACTGAACAATTCCTGCCAAACAGCAAAAACTCAGAACAGGAAGCATCAGGACGACAGTTACCTCCACCGCTGCCGGATATTTCCAGTGACACGACCCTGTAATTCGAGTCGCAGGAGACGCCGGACCAGGAGCATGGGTAGCGATCTTTGGGATTCCAGTCGGCGAGGACGCCTGCGGGATCGGATGCGGAGGACTTGAACTGCAAGAGGAGTGATTTGTCCGATGGTGCAGCGGCTGGGACTTCGCGGGGGAGAAAGAGAAGGAAAGTAAGGAAAAGGGAGAGGATTAGGGTTTTGTGGAGGGATCGGAGGCTTCTCATTTCCTCAACGGAGGCAGGAGGAGCGATCGAAAGCTCTGAAAAAATCGGAGCTTTCACTGCAAGCTGCAGCCACTGCGAAAAACCCAAACCCTTTTCAGACAAGGAAGAAAGGGCCAACGGGGAGCTTTGGGCAAACCCTAACCCTAATTCCGGGTCGACAGAGGAGAAAAGAGGGAAAAGGTGTTGGGGAAAACGCGTTTCTCTGCCTCCAGCTTTTTTCTAGTCCTTTTTCCTCCCTGCTCTCCTTCCGTTCCACTGTTTTTTTTCCGTTTTTGTTTTTTTGATTTTTGCGAGAAATGAGAAAGCTACTCGCGGGAGTACGATTAGAAGCGGACGAGAGAGAGATCCGCGCCGTTGGTTAAGTGCAACTGTCCATACCTTTGAAATCAGAGTTTTGATGATGACACGAGTTTTTGAATTGAAAATTTCTTGATAACAGTCGTGGATGGAAGGATTTGGGCATGGACTTTGCAATGTAGACCCGGCAAGGGTATGTTTGGCCACGTAAAAAAAAAGGTTAAAAGTTAAAAAAATTTCATCTTAAATTTTTCACTTTTCATAATTATTATTTTTTAATTATTTTTATATAATTATTCTATTTTTCAATAATTTTTATAGAACTATCAACACAACTAACCTATCTATTTTAACTTTATTTTCTTTACTTCTCATTATTACTTATATTATATTATATAATTTTACAACTTTTGCTTTCTAAAATTTTTCATTAAGAGTTTTATTACCCTAAATATCATTCGTTTTGGCATTCAGGTTTTGATATTTTGCAAAAATAAACATTTGAGTACCAATACTAGTCCGATTATGATACTCTATGATCGTAACATCTTTATATATTTTACATTTTAAATATATTTTTTGATTTTTCTTCATTTTTATATAAGCTTGGATGTTTTTAGTTAAAATATCAAAAATTTATTCTTTTCATATTTTCCTATAATTTTTTTTTATCATTCCCATGTATGGGAAATATGTGATGAGTGAATTTTAGAGTTAATAAACTAAATACACTTGGCTAAAATAATAGTGAAGAAAAAAAAATATAAAACAAGGTTGTTACTTAGCAACCCATTTTATGGTGTCAAAATCTATATTAGAAGCTTATAAAAATATTTTCTTTCTCATTTTAGTTGAAAATCACAAGCATGCAAGGGCCAAAAAATGTCACAATAACATGCAAAAATGCAAGTAGTCATATTTATTAGGTAGAATTGGGAAAATGTTTTTCTTTTTTCAAGGGAGTATGATGGATGATAAGTTCGGGCAAAAATTTTAACTATTTTTTATAATTCTAATTAGAATTTTTACTTACAAAGTTACACATTTTTTATCCTATATTGCATATTAAGTTCATGAAATCTTGTAAATTTTTTATCTCAACTTACATCGGGAAAGAAGATGCTAAAGATTTTTACGTTGGGACACAAATCCTACACACTCATAGGAAAAAAAAAAAACCTATAAGAGATGAAGGATTAAACCTCCAACTAGGGCATTGCTGCTGAACGCCCTAACCAACCGAGCTAGCTAAAATTTTTATTATTGATGAGATCTAAATTATTAGGAATATATCATAAATGGAAAGTTGCAGTGACTGGATTCTATGATCCCAATGTACCCGAGAATGTCACTCACCCTGGGCACATCTCTCTTGAGCAGAGTTTGTAGACGCATCTCTCTCTGCATTGACTCACGTCTTTCGAAGCTGCCACGTGACTGACAAAAGTGAATCCCGGCCACCCATCAAACTGGCAGTGGCCCCCTCTCATCAAATCTCATGCGTTCATCAGGCCCCTCCGGACGTCTGTCTCGCGACTTGAGCGGCTCATCGGTTGATGCGACATGCGAGCAGCAAGCCAAGCTGGCGAAGCGGAACTCCTGGCGCCGGCTTTTCTTGCTCTGTCTCCGGTGGAGCCCACGGCGGACTGCTCCGGCGGGCTGGGCCCACACCTGGTCAATCGTTGGAGCCGCCTCTAAGACTGTTCTGTATACGTGGTACAATGACGGTGTATCCACGTCGGCACAGCTAAATTACGCAGCGGCGGAAGCGAACGTGCACGGTGTATTCTCCTCGATCCAGTGACGGTTGACCACGCGACCCACAGAGCTGTATGCACCTCCGTTAACAATAATTACTATTTTTCCTACTATTATTTCTGGTTTTATAGTTCAATTTGCGAATTGTTTTCCTTGGCTAGCTTTTTATTTTTTAGAAAGAGAAAGAATAAAACTAATTAATTTTATCATTTTTTGTCGGAAAGTAGGAGGGAAGGAAGCCGCTATCTTATCGAACCGTTGGACATGACAGTTAAAGCAAAATGATTTTGCGACTATGTTACTAATATAAAATTTCAATTAAATTAAATTTATTTATTATTTTTTAACATTAACTCAAATTAGTTGAGAAAATAAAATATATGTAGTCATGTGCAGCTTAGTGGAACACCGAGTGTTTATGCCAAAAAAAAAAGGAGGAACCGAGGGGGGAAATTAAGATGGAAACAAAGATTAAAAAAGACGAGCTGTATTTTTTTCTGAGAAAGTGACATAAAAGACAAGAATAGAAATACTAAATATAAATATCTATTAAACAAAATTATAGGAAAGCAAAGATATGGGAGGAAGTTTTTCTTTCCCTCTTTTTTATCTTATCCAAGCACTTAGGATTGTTAAATAGGATGGAAATTTAATGAAAAAAGTATCACTTTATTTTAGGATATAAAAAATTATATTGAAAATAAAAAAAATAGTAAATAAATTTATTTAAATATCTATTACACATAATAACAAAAAAGAAAAACCGGGAAGAATTTTATTCTCTCCTTTTTTCTTAGTCTTGTCCTAGCACTTAGGACTATTTAGGATGGTTAAAGAAGATGAAAGATGAAATGCTATAAGAAAATTAAATGAAAGTGTATTGTTGTGTATTAATATGAAAGAATTAAATTATTCTGGATATAAGAAAAGTGATATTGAAAATTAAAAGGTAAAGTTATTATGTTTTGAAAATGAAAAAAATAATTGAGGATAGAAAATCCCATACCACTTCTTTCTTGTCTACTCTATCTTGAACTAGAGTTAAAAGATGAATTAAAGAATTATTAATACGAAGATGTTTCATGGTTATTTTCAATGTAAGTAAGGCAAAAAGGACTAGGGTGATGGATTGGTCTAATGCTACCAACAACATCAATCAAGTACACCAACCTACTTTCTTGAAGAAATCATTTATTACATGCTTTTGTTGGTCCCGGGTTTATGGCAAAACTCAAGAGGGGAGGGGTGAATTGGGTTCTTGAAAAATTCTTTGGTAAATTAAAAACTTAACCCCTTGAAAGTTTAATCTTCTTGATGAAACGTGATATGAGATAAAATGAGTAGGTGCTGATGGAATATAAAATGCAAGCAATCAAACCAAACAAGAGACAACAATATATAGTGGTTCGGGCAACCTTTTCTACTCCACTATTCCAAGCACACATCCGTTGTATCTTGGGTTCAACTATTATATTTTTAATACAATCTAGAACACCCGCTCTCTTTTAGATTCTAGCTCTAGGGGGCATATATAATAATTACTTGTTCGTGAGACCAACTCCAACCAACGAAGTCCAATCTATTGGTGAGACAAACTCAAATCAATCAAGCAAAACCCGTTAGTGAGACAAACTCAAACCAACCCCCTGTTTTGCTTCTTCTTGAATTCGGTGTCCAACACCAATCCAAGGCAATAACACAAAATAAAATAGACAAAAGAGAAATTACACTTTACAATATGTATTCGATAAGCTCCGGAAGTTCCTTGTCATGTGGAGATGATAATCTTGGAAGCACATTTGGAAGTTGTAGCATTGAAGCTTCAGTAGTTGTTCAAATAACTTCAACACACTTGAATATTAGAAGATGAAAGCCCAATTTGTGTTTTTCTCTTTCTTTCCTCCTTCTCTTTTACTTCACGTTCATGCATCAATGGTATATATAGAGGAAAAAAGTTCTAGCCTTTGGAGTGGAAGTTCACGTGTATCTAGAGCTCCAACGTTTGAATTTTCGACTGTTATGAGTTTAAGTTGCAAGTGGAGTCGACTTCGGATGAGTGGAGTTGACTTCGGATGAGTGAAGTCGACTTGGGATGTGACTTTATCTTGTTAAAACTTGCTGTCAAAAATTTTGCCTTCGAAGTTGCAGGTGAAGTCCACTTTGGTCTAGGACTTTACCCAAGTCGCAAGTAAAGTCAACTTGGGCTGAGACTTCACTTTGCTGAACTTGCAATTCATGAACTTGAACTCTTGAAACTTAAATTATTTCACATTGTTATTTTCATACACATAATTAGAGACAAAATATCGGAGAACACTTAGACAAATTTATTAGATCCTTTTTAATGATATTTCGATTATTTGTTAATCGTCAAAATCAAAATAATCATTCTTAAAGCAAACATATGATCAACAACTTTGAATCACTAGCCATTTTGGAGACCATCCGATTACTAGCCCTATTCACAAGACAACTAGCAGACTAAGGTTTTGGGAGAGTCAAGCTTACTCTCTCTCTCTCTCTCAAAATTATAATCCACTACAAGATATTATTGGGGCCCACTATCACATGGATTTGAATTTCAATCCATTTTAGCTGTGTCCCTCCCTAAATTTTTCTAACATGCATAGATATATGTATACAATGGAACCTAAGGCCTTGGGTGGCTACAAAAGATAGAATAGAAGCTTCCCATCAAGCTAGCTGGAGTATGCAATGTCATCTTAATCAATCCAAACATCCTACAAAATAGGCCCACAAATTCAATGATGTGTTAGTTGCTTTCTAGAATAAGAAAATTTAATTACCAGACAACGAAGCAATTCCTTGTTTACAACTGGCTCTTCAGTCTCCATCATCACCCACTTGCTTCCCAATTACACCATACTAGCCTACCATGCTTGTCACAGAAAATAAAAAACTTCTATTTATAAGATATATTCGATGTATGAATTGTGGTCTCTAGATAATTTTTATGGATGACTTCGATCGGTTTTCTTTTTTAAATCAAATTTCGTATGACCATCTTTCACTAATTATTATTCTAAATGGTTAAACAAATTATTGCATTCTAAATGAAATGATTAATTGGATTATGATTAACCATCTAAGTAATTGCCGAAAATATTTTATAATAAGTAGAAAAATAATTTTTATTTTTTAGAATAAAAAATAATTTTTTATATTTTCGGAATTATAAGTTCTTATGATAATTTTGCTATTTCACATCAATTATAAGGTGTCTTTTAACTTGGCATTTCTTTGTGGAATGTAATAAACAGTTTTTTTTATAAAAAAATTATGGACGCTTAAAATTTGCTCCCATAAAAATAATTGTTTGATTTCTAATATTCTTTGAGTGAATGTCTACTGAAAGTAATCTGTATTTGGCAATGAGTATAAAATGTCAAGTTAAAATTTTCCACTCTCCACAACTACCATATTTTTTAATCATTTTTTCATACTTTTCTATAAAACTATCTTACTTTTCAATCATTTCTATATAACTATCTATATAATGAACTTATCTATTTTAACTTTATTTTCTTTACTCCTCATCATCACCCCTATTATATCACATTATTTAACAACTTCTACTCTTCAAAATATTTCATTAAAAGTTTTATTTATTCCTAGACAACGTATAAATTAAAATGTGTCATCTTATTTCTGTATGGATTAAAGATAATCTTAAGGGGTTGTGATCTAGTATGGTTTTACTAGTGATTTACGTCCACACGGAAAGAATATTTTTATTTCATAAATTTGTGGCCCTTATTTAGATCTACTACTTGCAAAATTTAATAATTTTTAACATGTTTGATACTTTATTTTGATTTTAAAAATTATTTTCAAAAGTCAAAATAAACTCCAAAAAATTCAAAATTATTAAAATTTTATAGAACGAAAGATCAAGATGAAACCTGCACATTTAAAAAAAAAATTAGAATGTAAAAATAATTTTCCGGTGACTAGTAAACCACCCGGAGTATGAGCGACTGTATCAGATTGCGGGTGAATTTTAAAACATAAAATAAATTGTGTAGTTTTGTAGAATAAATTGAATTAGGGTGGGCACTTGGGAAAATTTCCAAGGCAGATAAAATTCCATTGAATTGGTGAGAATTTCGTGGGGGCAAGTGGGCAGCTAGAAATCCTTTATTCAATATACGGGGACACCCATCTAGCTATAGCTTGTGAGTGGACCACCTTTAATTTCTTGTGTCTTCCGTTTTTGATAGCCATGAATAATAGCATATGGAAGAAAATTGTGGTGCTTGAGCTAGATGTCTAGTAGGTGGGCCATGTAGTCATGCATCTCGTGATTTAGACATTCCATGTCTTCTTGTGCTTTTCTTACAAGGTGGCTAACTTTTCAAAGTCAAGCCAAGGTGATCCACTAAAGAAGAGGTCGGAGAACAGAAAGCCGGACGACCAATAGGGTTGGATTTTCTAAGACAGTCTTCCAATCAATATTTACTTTGATTTTTTTTTTTTTTTTGTTGGTCATGGTCCCACTGCTAGAGTAATTATATGGTCCAAATCTTTTTATTTACATGCGTTGCACGTTACCGAATATTAGCATTCTAATCAATTATTCAGCAAGGGAAGGTTGACAATAAGAAAATACAGAAAAAAGAAAGAGAAAAATGGGTTGCCTTGGATGAAATATGTGATGGTGAATTATATATATATATCTTTGAAAATGCTAGGATACTTAAGTTTTATCATTGGTGTTGGGGCGTACACTGAGTTGTGTTTATGTACTGATAGGATTTATTTAAGGAAATATTTATTAGAGATCATCTTTGAGGTCTATATTATGCCACTTATATAAGATATGACATCATCAGTAAATTTAAAATTTAAGAGTTATTTTTTTTTGTTTGCCTTCCTATTTATAAGAATTTTGTATTTCTTTTTAATCCAAAATGCTCTTAGTACTCAAAAAATAAAAAGATCTTACTAATTTGTAAACTTCGTATGCAAAAATACCTTTACTATCGACGTTAAAGAACTTTTGTAGCCTACTTAAACATAATTAAATCATTTGATCGTATTATTAGATTTCGTCTCACTTGATGCTTAAGGCAAATTAATTATTCATAATTGAGAGTAATTTTGCAAAATCATGGAAAACATTATAAGTTTATGATGCAATGAGGAATTATGTGAAAAATGTGCATTATGTTGGAAATTTCCAAAAGCATTCAAACAATATAACGTAAATATTAAATAGAACGATAAATGAGAATAAAAAGGAAGCCAAAACCTAACTGGAGCGATTGAGCTCATTCATTTGAGAACAGGTTGAAGTATAAGAACGAATTGAGGAGAAGTAGAGTCTACACAAGTCAAAGTACTGCCACTAATTCCTGATACACACCTGTCTAGGTATATTCCGAACATAAGCATAAATTATTATTTTATTCAAGTAGAATTTATAAAAAAGGTGTATATTAGAATTTTTTTAAATGTAGATATGTTACCTAATTAGTAAAATAAGTGGTAGGAAAAAAGTAAGAAAAATTTTTAAAAAACGAGAATGGAATGTAATGTGATAAAAGTAATGATTACTAATAAAAAAGAACGATGATAAAATAGGCTCCACTTTTATGTAATTAGGTTATAGAAGTGGTTCTATATACCTTTTTTAATTTTTAAGAATTGATAATTGATGCAAAATCAAATTTATTTATTATATTTAATATTATTTGTTTAGTTAAGAGATCAAATTTTATCCAAATTAAATTATATGCATGAGCCATAATTGCTTAAAAATAAATATATTTTTGTATAAGTTATAAAAATAATTAGATATATTCACACATATATTAGAATATAACAAATATTTTATACAATTATTTATCTATACAAGGGTGATATTTTAGATGTTGAAATAGTACTTAAAATTGACTTTTAATATTAAATTATTTTATTAAGTTAATTTTACACATTCGTAGAGGGGCCCTTATATAGCGGCATTAAACAAATAAAATGATTTTCATAAATAATATAAATAATACTAAATAAAATAAATTGAGTGAATTTTTCATATATTTCATTAATTATCAAGATATCAAAAATAAAATGAAAAAAGTTTTGTAGAAGAGGTATTTCATATAGACGAAGCCCATAAACAACAATAATAACCGGGTAATATCAAATTATATTAAAAGGTACGTGAAAAAAATGTAATTAAAAAAAAATTGAATACCAAATATTCCCTGAGAAAATGGCTAAAGTACGGATATCCATGAAAAATTAGTTATTACTGCATTGTTCTAATCACACGCTACCTTAATTAATGGAGTATTAAAATAAGCAATGATCCAATAATTGAGAAATCATAATAGAGTATACTTTGAAATATTTAGAGTCTGGCACACTTATTAAAGATTTTAAGAAGTCGTGATCGTATTTAAAAAAAGCAAGGATTGCATTAGATGAGTACCCCACATACTAGGCTTCTTTGTACACTGGCAGGATAATGTTCTTGATAGACTGGAATGGCAGTAGGGATTTTTTCACTGTTGTGTAATTCTTTGCCTAAGAAATTATTGAATCAGCGGTTAGGATGCTCCCATGAGACAGCATGAGTTGTGTTTTTGCTTGATAGCTCACATCAGATTAATAAAAGAAAAAAAAAATTAACGGTCCAGATATGATTGGTTGGATGGTCACATCTTTCATACCCACGGGAACCACTCGATGACATCTTTTAATAAAAGATTTGAATGCCCAACTAAACCTGATTATTAATTAATGAAAACAATTCAATGCTGCAGCCAGGCACCAAAATAGCAGCCCTGCCTTTTTCCTATGTCAATATTTAATTAAAGATATTTGTGCTCATGCTTATAATTTCTTATGCAAATTATATTGATGCCTATGATTTGAAACTTATTATTAATGGACCTGCGTCTAGAAGCGGTTCCATGTAATTTCTTATATTTTCGAGATTTTGATGAAAAATCAAATCCGTTCATTATATTTAGTATTATTTGTTCAATTAAGAGACTAAGTTTCATTAAAATCTAATATGTGTATAGGCTATATTTGATAAAAAAATAAGTACATTCGTGTGTAAATTTGAGAAAATACTTAGATCCATCAACATATATTAGAATGTAACAATACTTTATAGAAATATTTATCAACGTACTTGTGATATTTTAGATGGTTTAAATGTTGAAATTACTACTTAAAAATTGATATTTAATGTTAAATAATTTTATTACGCTGATTTTACACTTTTATAAATGGAACTCATATACAATACTACTAGACAAATGAAAGGGTCTCTATAATAATATAAATGATATTAAATACAATTAATGGAGTGAATTTTTCATCAACTATCTAAATATTAAAAATGAAAGGGATTACATAGAAAGGTTTCATAAAATCACTCTCAATAAACATGCCTTAGTGTCAATCTCTTAATTTTTAAAATATCAATATGCTTTTTGATACATCTAAACCATCTATTAGGTTTATTAATATGAATTTATTAAATGTACTAAACATTTTCTTGATTAGAGACTCCTTTTTAATTTCTTGTATTTACAAATCAAGCCAAGTACATAAGAATGCTGAAACGAAACTTTCTTTCCACGTCACTTTTACTATTTTCAACAACTAGATGTTTAATAAAAAATTCACTCCATCTGTTGTACTCATTACTAGTGTTATCATAAAAATTATTTCATTTGTCTAATATTACTGTACATGGGCCTCATCTACAAATACGTAAAATTAATGTAATAAAATGATTTAATGCTAAATATCAATTTTTAAATAGTATTTTCAACATCCATACCATTAAAATATTATTGCATGGATAAATAATTTTATAAAGTATTACTACATTTCAATACATATGTGAATGAATCTAAATATTTTTTTAATTTACAAAGAAATATACTTATTTTTGAATAAATGTAACCTATGCGCATATCGAATTTGAATGAAACTTAATGTCATAACTAAACAAATGATATTAAATATAATGAATCTATTGAATTTTTTTATCAAACATTCAAATCTTGAAATTTGAGGAAGTTACGTAAAGCTGTTTCTATTTACCCGATTATATCAAAGCAGGCCCGTTCCAATCCTAGCGCTAAGAGTGTAAATCTAACAATACCATTAACTAAATAACCGTGAAGTTACTGCTTTGAAAAATAAACTTTGAAAAATCAGAGATAAACTCTCTAAGTCAAAACTTGAAGCACGACCTCTTACACTTAAAGAGGTAGCCACGCTATTGCTTGTTGATACCTAGATTAGAGAACTTAGTTGGCCCTAATAAATATATTATTTAAAATTGATTACAACTCATCAAGTTATCCACTCAAAGTAATTTTTAATATATTAATTAAATTTACATTAGCGAACATAATAAATAGTTTGGATCTATAAAAAAAAGCATCAAAATTTTTTAAAAAGTCAGGAGGTTTATACTTGTCATAGATGTAGATATAACTGCAAATATTTTAAAAATTTATAAGCAATAAGTTTGAAAACATAGGAATAAATGTAATTTGCCTACAAAATCATAGCTAAGTACAAATATCTCTTATAATTATTAATTAAATCTAAATTATATTCATCTAAGAATATAATCATGTTATTTTATTGGAAGCTTTAATTGGCCATAGCATTAAAATTATGTAATCATTCCCGCAATTAACAAAACATTGAGGTCATGAACATCCATAAAAAATATTATCATTGCACCACTATTTTTGAATGATTTATAAATTTTCATATAGGAGATGGTATTTTTAAAATACAAATGTTTTCGTGATATTTAAATACAATGAAAATTTCAATATTCCTTTCATCCTCACTTTTGGCCAACTTTGATGTTTAGGGTGTTTTTGTTATTTACCAAAATAAAATTTTTTTCATTCAGAATATTTTTTCTTCCATAATTATTTTACTTTTAATCAGTTCTTTATATCTTTTTATATAATTATTATATCTTTAATCATTTTCACAACATTTTACACAATTATCATATTTATTTTAACTTTATTTTTTTATTTCTTGTCATTATCTATATTATATCATATTACTTTTTTACTGTTCTAAAAACTTTTCCACAAAAACTCTTCTTTCAAAAGATTTCTCAAAATCAAAATTAATCCACTCATTGTATTTAAAATTATTTATCAAATAGATTTTGTGCAAATTAAATATGTATATTTGACCCATCTAAAGTAGTAAAATTAGTACAATAAATTTATTTAATTTATATATCAATTTTAAAGTTATAAATTTGACATGTAACCTATCTTCATAGAAAAAACAACATGCCTTTATAATGTATGATTCTATAAAGTATTATACATTGTAATTCCTATTTAAAACACATTGTAAATAAGTTACGATCTTATTAGCTTAGGCCAAAAAAATTATTTTAAAATTTTTAAAAAATAATTATTTTAGTATATTTAACTTTTATACTAAGTTTTTTTTTTGAATAATTTAAAGTATTGTTGAACCTCATCATCATAAGTAGGAGCATTTGGTCTCCCTTTTAATAATAGAGAGTGAGTGGTCTCCCATATGAATACGTTGAAGCTTGTTATCTTTCATGTAAATAATGAAAGTTTATTATTGTCTCCCCTATATGATTATTGAGCTTGATGGTAATATCTGATACGATGTAAGTTGTACAACCAATAAAAAAAATTATATTTATATATATCTATATATATATAAATTTTACTATTTTCGAAGACTTCTAGATAACTTATTAGATTTCTAAAGATAGGGATACGATATTTTAATTAGTAATTTTTAGCTATTGAAAATGATAAAATACTCCTGTATTTAAAAATACAAATATATATATATCTCTAAAAATTGTAAAACTTACTTTTTAAATTAAATATATCTAGATTAATAATTTTATAAAAAACTATGGTATATAGCCTGAGCTAACAATTGATTACGTTGGCCTGGACTAATAGGATTAGCCTTTTATTCGATTAGTCTTAATTAGTATTTTCATAATTTATATATGAACGTGTATATATATATATAATATAATGGAATGGTTCACACGAGACTTTGATTCAAATTATTTTGAATTAATTATCAATGTGGAGCTCAAATAGGTGGGGCATTAAAGGCTTCACTTTTCAGTGGTACTGGTACCGCTACAGTATTTTCGATATTATTTGCTTGAACCACATCTATATTCGTTTTAAAATTCCATCTAGTTATTGAAATTCTGTAATTTTAATAACAAGGGTGGAATTTATGGTCGACCTAATTTGTGGGTACCCAGTGAAGATCAGGTATAGCTTGGATTGTGTTTTGCTTATTTATTTATTTTGGATTAAATCATTTTGCGTATCTACTTTAATGGCAACTACATTCTACATTCTTTGTTGCTTGCATTACTAAACTCTTCTCTCTTTTAACTAGACTGCAGGCACTTCAACAATCTTTTCATGGTCTTTGAAGACTGAATAAAAAATGTCAACAAAAATGACCTATAAATTGTTGTCAACTGGGTTTATCATTTTTTGAGGGGATCCGATTGATAGTTTTGCGCAGCAGATGAAACTGATTGAAGTTGCTCTTTTTCAATGCATGAGAAGTGATCTTGTGCTCTCAAATTGCAATCTTTGCATCAGCCAACAGAGATTTCATGATGGAGTGGTCCATCTTGCAAATGTCACAAGAAAGCGATAGTGGTAGCTCCTTGATCATTTGACAATCCAGATCCTTAAAATATGATACCCAGACGCTTAATCAATCCATTTTTTTTTAAAAAAATCGACTGGATGGTGCTAATTCTGGACTTGAAGAACCCTGCGCGGCTGCCGAAAAATCGGCAGCTGGCAGTGGGTCGGGGTTCGAATCCCCGTTTGGCCAAAAAATGGGTTTGGGAGTTTTAGTCTCCCGTTTGATAGTTGTGGGAGCTGTGGTCTCCCATTTAGTTGTTGGAAGCTGTATCTTCCTGATTATTTGGTGGAGCAGTGTCTCCAAATTTGTAAGAATGTCTCAAAAGCCTTCAATGTAATATGTGTTGAGATGTATGTACATTCCAATCAAAAAAATTCTGGACTTGAAGAAGTTAAAGAATATATGCAAAATTGGGAGATTATTTTAGATGAAAACATACAGGATAATAATTAGATAAAACATAGATAATAATAAGGAAAAGATTATAAAGTATAAGTATTGGAATTAGACAGGGAAGCATTCAGAAAGCAGGCACGCATTTAGCATGACTTGCAGAGCTTTGAGAGCAGTAAAACATTCGTGAGTAGCCGCATCCAGAAAGATAACAGATGACACAAGCTGACGATCCCCAAAAAACTGGCAGAAACATGGCCTTTTAAAGAAGTGGAATTTATAGAAACGCAGATCGGTTTTGTCAACTGTAGTCCCAGATTCAATATTCCGGCTGGATTTTAAAGGCATCCAACCCTTATTTTAGCAATTTGTTTCCCTTTCATCTTTTTTTTTTTTTTTTTTTTTTTTTTTTTAAATCTTTTGGTTTAGAATATTCAAACAACACTCACTAACTGATGATCCTTCCCAGTTTGGAAAAAGCATAATTTATAATTCACTTTATGGTGGCACGTGAGCCTGTGAGGCTTGTTCTGGAACTCGAAAGTAATGGGGACAACTCCACGGGCCAGGTGGGCTTATGATTTCATTCAGTAGGATGCCCTTTGTATCTGTTCATCGCCCATCATGTGATCTGATCTTACATCTGTTCAGTTGTTTGACATGCTTATAAGAAGTCACCTTGATCCCGACTAGTGGCACCTTTCACATGTGGGGAAAAAACTGTGTCCGTTTGGTAAAATGTAAAAGTAAAAGGGAAAAGTGAAAATGAGAATAAATTTGAAAAAGTGAGGGAATTATGTAATAAATGATAGAGGTAAGGAGTAGAAGTAAAAAAAAAGTTAAAATACATAAAATAACTATATGAAAAGGTGTCAAAAAATAATTGAACTGTGGAGTTTTTTTTTTTTTTTATTGTATCACTTGTCTTAGGTGGCCAAGCAATTGAAGGACAACTCAAGATGAAGGATAATGAGGCAAAATGGACCCCTGCCCTATATGCTCTTAACCCACTTGTATCAATCACTTATATTAAATGACGATAATTGAAATGTAGAGTTAATAATTAAAAAAGGACATTTAGTTAGCTAAAATATCAAATTATATTAAAAGGTATGTGGGAAGAAGTGTTTTTTTTTAAAAATTTTTTTATTTTACTTTTAGTGAAAAAAATGATTTTTTGATGATAAACAAATGATTTTAGTAGAAAAATGTTAATAAAGTAGCTGACACTTGATTACAGATACATTGGATAGGTTTTTACATGAAAATAGAATAGGTTAGTAATGAAAAAGATAAGATTATGTATCTTGTCATAAAGTGAAGGTGAAGTAGGCTCCTACTGTTCATTATCCAGTTACGATGAAAGCCAAATCATACGAGAGAGAGCTTCTTGATGGCGTTCAAATTTGATGATTCTGTGGAAATCATACAACTTATTGCTCTGAGCACCTCCATCTCCAAGACTAGAATCTAATCAGATATCCCACATCTGGCTCACTTAGTTTCAAAACAGGAGAATAACAACGCAACATGTGTTTGCTTGAAGAAGATCATTTCTTTCTTTCTTTCAGTTCAGAGTTGAGTATAGACACATTGTTATACAAAAGAAAACATATACATGACTATCTTGTATGTTGGATTGGGCCCTTGATTTGGAGGGGCCACAAACCAGTCGGACTTTCAGACCGCTGTTTGATTACTATACAATCCGGTCACCTGGAAATTTCTGATATTCACATCTAGCTGACCATTACAGTACCAACAGTCTGCGTTGCTGCCCTCAACCACCACGGCAAACTTCAATGAAACTCTCCATGAAGCATTTGTTGTATTCGTATTCACACAAGCAGTGGTGAGCAGGCTGATGTTCAAGTGTTTGTTCTTTTAACAACAGAATGGGCAACGAGAGAAGCACGGGAACCACTTGCTGGTTGCGGGGGCTGGCGCTGGAGCTCCTTCTGCTGCTGCTGCTGCCGCTGCCGCTGCCGCCGCCACTGCTGGTTGAGCTGCCTGTTTCTGATCCGCAGGCTGCTCACCCTCCCCTTTTACAGAACCATTTCTCCCTTCTGTCAATCTGCAAATAATGGATGGATCATCAGTTAGTCCAGAATCACAGCTCAAACTAAATGCTCTGGGTGTGTACTTCAGGTGTTCTGAACTGTTCCAGACCGTTTGAAAGCCATGAATTTGGAAGGTGGTTACCCATTATGCCATAGAGTCCACGTTTTCTACTGATCTTTTTGGGATGCTCTTCACAAACACCTCCTCCCATGGGGGAATGGCTACAGAGTGGCTTTGGCATCATTTGTAACACTTGGGCTCAACCCAGCGTGCACACATTGTCTACTTTGCACCCATCAGATTTCGTTGATACGCAAAGCCTACCTTTAGCCATTCAGTAGAATAAGATGAGGAGATTAGATGAAAAAGTGTTGTTATTAACTGGGATGTGGGAAATTATATTGGTTACGAGAAAAGTAGTATTGGAAATTAGAAAAGTGCAGTTATTATGTATTGAAAAAGAAAATAAGAAAAGTTTTTCAGGAGTGGGAAATCCCATTCAGTCCTCATCTCTTTCCTTTCCAATACGCTCATCTTGAACAGGGTAATCTCTTATACCAAAAGATGCCTTATGTGGACTTATGTTTATATATAATTAGAAAATGTAAGATATGAAAGGGATTTATATGGAATGAAATATAGTACGCATATGATTGTGGAGGAGAGGAACGCACATTGGAAATGCGAACGATCGGATGCTTGCTCCACTGCCGTCTGAACACCTAGAGACAGAATGCGGTGTCACCACAGAAGCAGGGGACTCTGGTTTGCTTTGGAGGTCTGCATTTGCCTGCATAACCTCTTTCATTGCCTCAGCATTTGCCGTACTGTTCTCCGAGGTGGCATCTGACTTCTTTGGGGTGGCTTCAGGCATTGGAGGCATTGGAGGCATTGGCGGGAGTCCATCTAGTTCTCCCGATCGGCCCATAAGGAAGACATGGTCTCTTGAGAAGCTCGAGTTTCCAACATGGATGCTGAACAAGGATTCATTTGAGGCAACACTCCACTCCATCGGTGCATTCGACTTGGTCTTCTCAAATACAGAGGAGGGAATCCTATATGGTTCTTCGGACTTGCCCATCACTTGGATTGGAGGTGACTGTGTAACACCAGTAGGCGATGATCCAAACATGTCCACTGTCGACAGCCTACCAACCTGTGCATGATCAGCAGGTTCCAACCCCGCAAATTCTGCCTCCAACTCTAGATCTGCTCTAGAAGCCAATTGAGCATTGTCATTGTCTGACATTTTCTTATTAAGCTCGTTGGTGTCAAGTTGGAAGAAATCTTCAGATGATGAAGAGGAAGAAGAGCTTGGTTTTTGGGGATGTTTGTTCTTGCCACTTGCACTTCCTTGTGCAGGATCCATGACTGTTTTTCTTTATTCAGGGCTTCTGAGAACTTCAAGCCTTCAATGTGGTCAAAGAACTTGTATCACCACCACCTATAATAAGAAAAACAGAACAAACAGAAAGGTTAACAAGCTCTGTTGGGAGAACATTACCATCTCCATCATGATCAGCAACGGCAGGAAGAACCAAGAAAAGAGAATTATACTGATATCAAAAAAGAAAACAGAACTATACGTTTAGTTCTTTTTTGAATCCATAAGACAAAAAAAATGCCGAGAAAGGAGAATTTTAACAGTTGGCGGTAAAATAGCCAGGTGCATACGGCATATAACATGACATTAACTTCCAAAAACGTAGAAAAAAAATGACGATACCAAGATAATTACATACATGAAGGTTAAAAAACATTCAATTACAAAGTAGAACTAGAAAAAATTTCAACATGCGTGAAAAGCAATCTCTCTAGGAAGCAGGATGGTGATCATTATTCATTGATGTTGGATTTTTTAAAGAATATCATGGGGGACTTTTGTTGCTTTCACCAATTGTAAATTCATTGACCCACTAATGTTAATATCTCTGTAATTATGTTCCTTTAAGAAAGTTCAGTTGTTCATTCCCATAAATTCAAGAAAGACAAAAGGGGGAGAGCTTGAGTCAGCTGAGCCGCTTATTACAATCACTTGTGCCTATGCTTTTGAATTTGGATAAGATCAATTGTGTATATTTATTGGAATCTGAAGGTGACAGCAGACCGTTCCTATTCAAGCTCTGAATGCACATGGTGGCTTTAGAAAATACCAAGCACAAGCGGATAAACATACGAGAGAAATTACCGAAATT
>JAXCLR010000092.1:5954529-5971420 GCA_035584095.1 Annona squamosa | reverse complement strand
AACGATTCTGCTATCCCTTATCCACTTCAAATGGCCCATTTCCGAAATCCAATCAAGGAACAAGCGAAAAGATTATCGTTCCTGTCAATTAGAGTATCAGGATCTCCTCTTCACATTCAAGCCTAAGGGTTTTGATCCGTATGCACTACGTGCAGACAATGGGCCTTCAATACGGAAAGTTCCATAAGACTAGCACCACAATTTGTCATTAAAATGCAACAATTTACCCTGCGGTTATTGCAAGAAAACCTTGTAGTTTTGACCAAATTGCACCAACAAATTTTAACATCAAAAGCTACCAGCTTTTAATTGTTTTTTATTTTTAGGAGGAACTAAAAGAGACTTTTCGTTTCATTATAAATAGTTTCTACTTACAATTTATATTTTAACTTTTTATTTGATGGACTATAACCTTAAGAGTATAAAATTTTCTTTTCTAAAAAAAAAAAAGAGGAAGAAACCTCAGGATTATATTTGTAAAAAGAGAAGATATGCAGAGCCGAGTGGAATTTAATCAAAACTTTTAGGTATCTATACAAACATACCTTTCCCATTCTGTCAGGAATTTCTATGCATATATTCAAGCTTAGTGGAAATCCATCATTATGACACACAATCAAATCTTATGGGTTTGTTGATATCCATTGGTCATTCATTCTATTGATTAATTTCTTTGGGAAAAGTCCAACCACAGAAATGGAATTATTAGCAAAAGCAAGAATGCCATATCAGAGCTAGTAATAAGGCCATTCTAGAGAATCAGCTTTTATGTAACCATTAAATAGAAGCAGTTTTATGTAATTCTTTAAATTTTAAGATTTTGATATATGATAAAAAAATATAATCCATTCATTATATTTAACATAATTTGTTTAATTATGAGACCAAGTTTCATCTAAACTCAATATAAATAGACCATATTTGCTAAAAAAAATGGATACATTCATGTGTAAATTAAAAAAAATGCTTAGATTCATTTACATATTTACAAGAATATAGTAATATTTTTTAGAATTATTTATCTATATAGTAATGATTTTTTAAATGTTGAAAATAGTAGTTAAAATTGATATTTAATATTAAATTATTTTATTATGTTAATTTTACATGTTTGTAAGTGGGACTCATATGCAACAATATTAACAAATGAAAAGATTTCCATAACGATACAAGTAACGGGGAATGGAGTGAATTTTCGTCTTCCATTTGAGTGTTGAAAATAGGAAACGTTACGTGGAGAAGATATTTCATAGAAGCATCTGGATAGTAAATGCTTATATCTTAAACCAATAAAGATTTTGAAGAGATAGGGCGCGAGTTCTCATGTTATAAATTCAAATCTATCGATGTTATTTATCTATTAAAAAGTAATAATACAAAGTCGAATCTTTGCAAGAGATATTCGTTGTATAATTGCAACTCAACTAAAATTATTACCTTTATTAGAGCATTCGTAATGATGGCGTAATATTTGAACCATTTAATTTTACAAGATTTTGTGACATATATACCATTTATGATAAATGTATTTACAATTTCACCAGTTTCATAGTTACCATTACTCAAGAATCATTATAGCAAAAAATAATAATAATTTTTGCAACAAATAAAAATAGGATATTATTAAATGCATTAAGTGCACTCAGTGTATTTAACGTATTTTTTATTTTTTTAATTTTTTATAAAATTGTTAATCTAAATGTATTTAATATGCATATCAATTTTTACATTTTTAGAGATTTTTAGATTTTCGAATATTTTAAAATCAGTGGCATTTTTAAGTAGTAAAAGTGTCACTGATTTTTAAAAGTCTAAAAATCTCTAAAAAGGTAAAAATTAATACACATATTAAATACACTTAGATTAATAGTTGTATAAAAAAAATTTTAAAAAATAAAAACAAATATTTGCTCCAGGGTACACCGAATATGAGTGCACGCAGGTGCACCTAATTGCATCCCAAGAAAAATTACTTTGTACCATTACAAGTACCGAACATTTGTTGCATATCATTTTTATATGCAATGAGCAAGTATTTAATGCATATGCGCTTTCTTGTTACATTTTGGCATGTCACCAACTATCTTTTGCCACACGGTAGCAAAATGCTCATGGCTTATAAATTATAAGCAAATAAAATTTTTTTTATCATATGCAACAAATTTTGTTGTTACAAAAAAAATTGTTCTTAGATCGGGTTGAGAAAAAATGGAATGAGAATGAAATAAAAAATTAGATGAGAAAGTATTATTGTGTATTAGAATCTGAGAAGTTCACTGAGAATGAAAATTTTATTTATGAATATGACAAATTATATAAGAAATGAGAAAATTAAATTTGTTACACATTAAAAATATAAAAAATTATTTGAAAAAGGAAAATTTTATCATATCCTCTTCCCATCTCTGTAACATCCCAATCCTAAGCACACTAAAGAAGTCGATGGACTCTTTTCGAATTCTGTGGTGTGAAGATTGGTGACCTGGGAAATTTTTTCAAGTTCATAATATTTCGAGTACATGATGCTGGTCCCAATAAATTTTGGATTTAAAGAAAATAAATTATCTATAATGGTGTTGCAGGAAATTCGGATTGCAAGTGACCCGTCTAGAAGTCAGATTAGGTCGCGTTGAGAATCTTCTAGTCTTTTTTTTTTTTTTTAATGTAAGAGAATCTTCTATTCTAATTATTTCTTTTTTTTTTTATAAAATATTCTAATAATTTCTTAATTCCTAAGGAAATGATGATTCAAAGATGTATCGTGCTGATGCAACTGGCTCCGTATTAGAAAGATGTTGTATTAGAAAAGTCTAATAATGGATTCTGGATTTGCCCTATATTTGAAATTTTAGAAAAATATATATACATATTTTAAAAGTGGTAAAATTTTGTATATGGATTAAATACATTTAGATTGACAGATTTATTGAAGTAAAAAAATAAAAAAGAGGTTTTTGCAGCCGGCCACAAATGGGATTATTTGGGATCATTTGCGAGCCAACTTATGGTAGACGGTAGAACGATAACGGGATAATTTTGCTTTGCCACGAATTTTTTGAATTGGGTTTTTTAAAATAAACCCAGAAACACAAGCCCACATCACGAATTTTTGTCCGGGGTCCTTTTCAATTGGCCCAAAACATCCTGTTGATGGGACCATTTTTTAGGATTGCTGACTCCAATTAACTAGGGAAATATTTTAATTATCATCAAAGGAAAAAGGTAAGCGTATCATGATCAAGAGGCCGACAAAAAATTCCAAATGATAATGAGATTTACGGGCTAAATACATTAATATGAATGATTAGTTAATGAGCCTCTTTGCATCAAAACAAGTATCACACTGTCAATAAAAATCAACCCATTTGCCCCGGCACGTTTGCACCACCACTCACTCTCTAATCTCTTCACCACCTCTCTCCTTCGACACACCCATCATTAGTGGGTATACATATTGATCAGGGAACAAAAATCAAGCAATCTATTCAATTATCAATATTTTCTATATGACTTACAATCTCTTCCCATTTCCTGCTGCTTGTCTTGATTTTTGGATCATGGGCTGCTGAAAAAGATATGGCCCTAAATCTTCAGGGGACGGCATTGATGCCCGATGGCCAGATTCGGAAGAACATACAAGGATGAAAAGGAGAAGGAATTGCGTTTCAAGATATTCAAAGAGAATGTGGAACGGATTGGGGCCTTGAACAATGCTGGTGGAAGGCCTTAACAAGCTGGGGATCAATGCATTTGCTGATCTGACCAACCAGGAGTTTGTGGACAATCGAAATGGATTGATCGGCCCATCATCTCCAACCGAGGCAACCAACTTCAGGTATGAAACTGTGACTGCTGTGCCGAGTAGCGTGGATTGAAAAAGGAAGGAGCTGTCAGCCCGTCACTAAGGGTGCAACTCAGGCTTATGAAATTCGAGTTCATCTTGACTCTAATCCTAATCCTATTTATAAAACATCAACCCTAACATAACCCTAATCCTATTTGTTAAACCTGAACCCTAACCCTATTTTTAAAAACCAGGTTCAGGTTGAGTTTCGAGTTGGAATTTATGTTGACGAATTTACATTTTATTTAAAAGTTATAAGTTTAGAATTTCATATGAATAAATAATAATAATAATAAATCATGTAGGTAATCATAATAATATATAATCAAACTAATATTTTTAAAAAAATAGTAATATAAAGAATATTTTTAGAAAAAAATTTAACAACAAAACTAAGATAAAAAAATTAATAAGTGTAAAAGTGAATAATAGAAATAAAAGATAAATATAAATGAAATAATATACTTTATTTACAATAAATTACAATATGCCAAATATGTATTCAAATATAGATATAATAACATAAAAATAAAGAATATGAAGAAATATTGTTTAAATAGTTTGTATATAATATATTTTATAATAAATATTAAATACAAAATTGGGCTCAGGTTCTTCGGGTTCGGGCTTACTTGAACTCTAACCATATCATATTTACAATCGGGTTTCTCGGGTTTAGGTTTTTCGGACTCGGATTATGAAAAAACAAGTTTTAGCACAGTTCAACATTGGGGTCCAATGGGCCGGGTTCGGACTCAAGCTGGCCCAAGTTGCACCCCTAGCTGTCGCTCCCGTAAAAGACCAAGGACATTGTGGTGAGTGAAGATCAAGTACTCATGTTATTTCTATTAATTTTTTAGGATTAATTTTGGCCAATAGAAGCATGTGCTTATGCATATACTATGTTTATCTGCCTAATTCTATTATTTAAATAAAATAATTATTAGTTGTTTCCAGTAAAACTTACTTATGTGTAATTTTTGTCGGAGTATTTCTCTTTTCTTTGTGTAGCTTTTTCCTATTGCATTCACGCCTGTAAGATGCATGCATAGGTCTTATGATTTGGTTTTGTCATTTTTTAACGAAGATTATCCTATCATACTAATTTCTATTCACTCTATTCTGTTGACTTCATTTTCATATTATTGGTGTTATTTCTTCTCTTTAAATTTATAAACACTACATTTGCTCGACTTAAGGAGGACATATAAGTCAAATTTTTAGTCGCCAGTGCAATAGATAAATGAGCAATTAAGCTAATTTATTAAGACTACTTGCTTTATATGAAACAAGGGAAGAATGGAAAAAATAAGACAAAAGAACAAACAAGATATGAATTATTGACTGAAAATGAAGGAAAATATGGTGGGGGCAAAAAAATCAGAGAATAGACTTTGAAGTGATCTTCAAATGTCAACTCTCTTATGTATGCTGTAGCACTCACTAATTAACTTGTTCAAGCATGGATGAAACAGGATGCTGTTGGGCTTTCTCAGCGGTTGCAGCCATACAAGGAATCACAAAGCTCAGCACAGGCAAGCTCACCTCTCTATCGGAACAAGAGCTGGTGGACTGCGACAACAAAGGCGAAGACCAAGGCTGCGACGGTGGGAACATGGACAACGCCTTCCAATTCATCCAAAGCAACCATGGCCTCACAACAAAAGCCAACTACACTTACCGAGGCACTGGTGGCCCTTGCAACTCCCAGAAAGCAGCCACCCACGCAGCCCAAATCACCGGCCACGAAGACGTGCCGGCGAACAGTGAGGCAGCACTGCTCAAGGCCGTGGCCCAACAACCAGTTTTGGCGGCCATCGACGCCGGCGGCTTCGACTTCGAGTTCTACTCCGGCGGCAACTTTATGGGCTCCTGCAGCACTGATTTAGACCATGGAGTCACTGCCGTCGGCTACGGGGCCGACGCCGATGGGACTAAATTCTGGCTGGTGAAGAATTCATGGGGAAGCAACTGGGGGGAAGCAGGGTGCATAAGGATGCAGAGGGATGTGGATGCTAAGGAAGGATTATGTGGCATTGCCATGAAGGCTTCTTACTGCTTAAGAGTTAGGCCCATGTATTTGCTGCAATGAAAGGCAAGCTTCTTGAAAGCTGTTCAGCTTCGATTCCTCCAATGTTTTATGTATCCTATCTCCTGGATGCAATGTTTAATTTCTAGTCACGCGTAAGTTAATAATGTACTTGCAATGTGTAAAAATGTACTGGATTGTACAAGATTGTCTACTGTAAATACTTTTACTGCCTTTAGTTATGTGTGTTGAATTCTGAAATATTCAGGGTGTATTTGTTTAGGATAAAAAAGTGTCAATTAAAACTTTCCAATCTAAAACTTTTCACTCTCCATAATTACTTTATTTTTTAATTATTTTTTCATATTTTTCTATACAAACTACCTTACTTTTCAATCATTTCTACACAACTACCTATGCAACTAACCTATCTATTTTAATTTTATTCTCTTTACTCCTTATCATTACTCTTATTATATCATATCAATTTCTGTTGATTTAACAACTTCTACTCCAAAAACTTTTCATCAAAAGTTTTACTTCCAACCAAACACACCCTTAATAGTTAATTTCTACTAATAAAATAAAAATGGGATTGAAAATGTGAAATCAATGACCTACATAGACCGTTCGATCTTGTTTCAAAAATAAAGTTTAGACTTTATGGTGCTAATTAAAATTTAGTCGAAATTAAAAGCAACATGGGAACGTAAAATCGACCAGGACGTATGATGCAAAAAAGGGTTGATTTTATTCAAAAATAAAGATATAATAGATCAATTCATCGAATGAAAATATATAAGGTAGTGAGTAAAAAAATATAGAAAATAAAAATGGGAAATACTTTAGTGGCTTAGGTATCACTACAGACTTTAGTGTGTAATCTCTATTTTGTACTAATTCTGATAATTAAATCAAAATCGTATCTGTGTGGTTCATTTAAAATTATTTCTTTAACTAGTGAATCAACTTTCATTCAAATTAAAGGCACGCATCACCTCATATAAAAAGGTATAAAATTATCGCAATAAAATAATTTAATTTAATATTACTTCTAAAGTTATATATTCAACATCTAAACAATCTAAAACATAAATTTTAGTAGATAAATGATTTCACAAATAATTATTATTGCATTATTTTTAATGCGTCTAGTATGAATCTAAGCATTTTTTTTTAATTTACGCATGACATTACAGATTTTTTTTAAAAAAAAAAAAAAAAAAAAAAAAAACTTTAGGCAGGTTGTACCTACCTGAGGACAAATTATGCTAAGCAAAAAGATTTGATAATAATCATCAAAATAAACCCAAAATGGTGGTGACACAATGAAATTTTTAGTGATACTTCATTGCACCAGCGCACGCTGAGATATATCCCGATAAAAGAAGATAACGTGATATGTAATATTACTTATATTTATAGCATGATATACAATATTAATTATATTTACGACATCCTGTGATATGTAATCCAATTTTTCAAACAAATGCATAGCGTTTTATGGATAAATAAATATTGAAATTTTTATACATACAACGCCAATATAATTTTATTTTATATGGATTATTTCAAAAACTTTCACTTAAATACATATTCATTTATTAATAAATTTTTTGACAACGTAGATCATTTTGAAAACTAATTTAATGCACCCATGTGCATTGAAGGAGGTGCATTGAAACTTTAATGCCCTTGCGTGCAAATTTATTTTTTAAAATAATTTTGAAAATTTTTATAAGATTATTATTATATTTAACGTATAGATTGAGTATTACTAATTTTGGAGATATATATATATATATTTGATTTAAACCTTTGTTCGCATACTCATGTTTTAAAGAAATCGAAAATATAATTCATATTCAAAGATAATAAAACTTTATTTATAAATTAAATATACTTACACTAACAGTTTTATAAAAAAAAATTTAAAAATTAAGTAGGTTTCACGTAGTGCATTTGATTGCAAATTTCATTTTTTTATATTTAACATGTATATATGTAGTTTTGTCATTTTTGTATATGCATGTTAAGGGTGGGAATTGGAGAAGGTCAACTCATGACCTAACCTATTTTTAACGAGGTAAAGCCAAAAATTTTTAACTCAGTATAAAGATAAGTCAAAAATTTTAATCCTAATTCAATAATTAAATCAACCATGTCCCGAACCGCCCCACGTATATTCATTTATTAAAATTATAAGTTTATGTTTAAATCTTTTTATTATTTTCTTTCAAAATTCTCACATTTTTTATAATATACTATTTCAACGATATAAGAATCAATTTATCTAATAAGAGGAATTTGCATAAATATAACTCTTGTGCATAATTTTATATAAACTTATTTTATTAAGTTACACTATGTTTACTTATATTTTATTTTAGTAATGATATATTTTTTATTAATTAGTAAATATTGAAGTATATAATATTTGAATTTAGCATAAATGTATCTTTTGTTTGATAGGTATATAAATTTTTAAAATTATTTTATTTGATCCGCATTTTCTACCCAATCAGCTGCCTAAAAGTTGATCTGATACCAATTCAAAATTTGCCCCGAGATTTACTGAAAAAATATGAGAGTCAAATTAATTTTGTCCTGACCCGGTATAAAATTAAAATCAAATAAAATTTTAAAAAAGTATGGTTCTATTTGCATAAACCTTGACCTATACGCCTGTCTTGATTCCTACCGCTAATGCATATATATTTTTTTTTACATGTAAAAAAAAATGCATACATATTTTTATTTTTAAAAACAAGAGGAGTTTTAGCCATGTTTTAAATGACGAAAATATTCCTATTTTAAAATTTTAAAAAATATATATATGCATCTCTAAAAATAGTAAAACATGATTTATAAATTAAATAGACTTAGATTAATAATTCTATAAAAAAATTTAAAAATAAAATTTGAACCCGGATGGACGAAAGTTGCCATGCACTCTTCAGCATTGAATCCGTTTCCTATTAAAAATCGAGCCAAAAAAGTACGAAGCACTTGTTGGAGCAGTTATGGACCTGGAATTTTCACAAATTTGTTCCTCTGCTGGAGTGGCTCATAATGACTGGACGTCAGTTTGGCCCAAATCTGATAGCCCACCAAATGCCAATGATAAACTGATTATTGACGCGTCTAAATTGGTTGCAATAGCTCGTGTTAGGGTTGGGTTGCACCCCGGCCTACCCATTTGATTAGAGTTCGGGTGTGCTTGGTATTTGTTAAAATTTATGAAAGAAAAATCTTTTGAAATGAAAGAATAATGTGATATACAAAAATAACTATGAAAAGTAAAAAGAATAAAATGAAAACAAATAAAGAAATAAGAAAAATGTCTCGGCCAAACTTTTAACTTTAAACTTGCAACCGAGATATACCCTATACACTCACGTCAACCACTTGGTAAATAATTAGAAAACAAAATAATTGTATAAAAATATAGAAAGAAATAATTTTAAATAAGATAATCATTGAGGGAAATTTTATTTTTTGTACATACTAAACACAAAAATTCTAAGTTTTTCCAAGCTAGTTCTTTCAATTTTCAAGTGCTTTGTTAATACTTAAAAGTTTTCAAGCCAAAATTTTTAAATCTAAAATTTTTTAATCTCCATAACTATTCTATTTTTAATTACCTTCTCATATAAGTAGTCTCATTTTCCATTACTTATATATAACTACTCATATAACTAACGTATCTATTTTTTAAGTGTGTTCGGCAACGAGAAAAAAATATTAAGCTAAAATTTTTTTTAATTTAAAACTTTTTATTCTCCATAACTTTTTTATTTTAAAATTATTTCTTTACAACTTTTTGCACGATTATCATTTTTTTAATTATTTCTACATAACTACTTATACAACTAATCCATTTATTTTAAATTTATTCTATTTATACTTCATTATTATTTTTATTATATTACATTATTTTTCTGTTAACTCAACAATATTTAGACTAAAAATTTTTCATTCAAAAATTTTATCATATACCAAATACACTCATTATTCTCTTTACTCTTCATCATTGCTAATATAATAATAATTTTGTTTTATTTTAAAAATTTCTATGCTAAAAGTTTTACATATTATGAGTGTGTTTGGGAATAGATAAAATTTTTAATGAAAAGTTTCGAAAAGTAAAAGTTGTTAAATGATGTAATCTGATATGGGTAAGAATAAGAAATAAAGATGATAAAGTTAAAATTGATAGATTAATTGTGTGGATACTGGATAGTTACGTAGAAATGATTTAAAAGTAAGATTGTATAGGAAAATGTGAAAAAATTATTAAAAAAATATAATAATTGTGAAATTTTAAAATTTTTAACTTGAAAATTTTTAACCATCCACCGATATACCAACAAAAATTTATATCACCTCTTAAAAACCCGTCCGTACAGTCCTCGTTCCCGAAGGGACGCTCCCTCGTCTGCGTGCGATCTCATAGACTGATCATGAAAAGGTTCTCACGAGTTACGGCACGGCAGCAGCAGGAATTGCAGGCGGTAGCTGTGAGAATAGATGCTGGTGAATTTAGGGCAATTTAGAAATCAGTTTGATGCTCCGGCATTGGCCCCAGTTCAGACTCTGGCACTAAATCCAATTACCCTTCATAAATTAATGATTGCATTACAAACGAAGGAACCCAAAATGCCATCTAGTGAGAAATCATAATATTGGAACAATGGATGTAATCTTTCCAAGTGCCTGCGTATCATCCGTCCTTCACTGCTAGAGTATGAGATGTTTTTATCTCTGCCCTCTGACTCCGGCGTCCTGTTTCTTCCGTCCTCTCAACCTTTATGCCCCTGCTCCCGTTCGTAAATGCGCAGGACTTGCATGCTGGGTGGTCCACTTTTTAGGCCATGTTGATGGCTTTCAATTTGGAGAATGATGACGAAAAGCTCGCATATTAATGTATTCAAGTGAGCGCCAAGGCTACTCTATATTTATTTATTTATTTATTCGATATCGTGGTCTTTACATTTATTTCAAATGATATTACAATCAAACGAGATATTTTAACAATTTTTCATACCACACTCTAAAAATTATCTAACATAAATCCTACAAAATCCCAAACAACAGGCACTCAGAGAAAATCGAAAGACTAATACCACCACCAAGCTTCCAAATAGCGTCGGCAATATTTGAGGCTGAATGCTACAACGCCTGACGCGTCATGGGAGCACCTAGGCTACTTTTAAGCAGTGAAAAAAATTGTTAAAAGATTTCTAGACAAAATTTGAAATTAAAATGAGAGAATACTGTAATACGACAAGATTAGCAGCAAGAGTAACTAGGTAATACTAATAGCAGGATAAAAGAGATAAGGTTATTGCATGAAAAGATATACAAATAATTGAAATATAGATTTAATAAAAAATAATATAATTTGGTATTTTTATAGGAAAAATAATTAGATAGTTAAGAGGTTAACTTATATCAAAAGGTGAATAAAAAGTTAAAAACTAGTGAGAAGTTTCTTCTTCTTTCTTTCTTTATTTATTTATTTAACTCCTAGCAAACGTGCTTTGAAATTTTTTTATTCGCCATTTATCGTCCGACATCCGAATTGGAAGATGTTGATGTAGCCTTTTTAACTTTGGAATGGGGCGCACTTCCTCCGAGTATGTTGCTAACCTGGGAAGAAAATTTTCTACATGCTTAATATTACTAATTTTTTTATTCGATCTCAAACTCGACAAAAGTTTCTAACTCAACGTTCAACAATTTGACTGATGTGGCAATGTCTAACAAGCAAATTTAAGGGTCTGTTTAATCATGTAAATTCGAAGAGGAATGAGAAAGTAGAGAAGAAAATATCCGTGAAAAGTGTGAAAATAACACGATATAATACGGATGAAGTGAGAATAAATATGATAGTTGAGAAAATGATTGAAATATAAATAAAAATAAAAATAAAAATAATTAAGTAGCTAAAATATTAAATTATTTTTTAAGAAAGTACGCGGGTAAGAAAGTGGATTTCTCACCCCCACTTAGGTGCCTAAGTCTCCATCAACTTCATGTATTTGGAATGGTGCTTCCAACCAGATTTGTCTTCCACAAGGTAAATGAGATATCAGTCCCCGGTTACCTGCAAGACTGAAAAGGTTTGCTATTAATGTTTATACTTACGATACATTTGGGATGAGAAATAAAAGAGGGTGGAAAAAATTCAGTGGAAAAGTTTTTCCTAACTAGACAAGGCAATAATGTGATATGCTAAGAAAATGATCAGGAGTAAAAAAAAATAAAATTAAAATAAATTCGGAAGATGTCAATAAAATGTAAAAAAGTAAAAGAAAAAAGCTTCATCTTTTCCTTTCCAACCATATACTAAATTCAATGATTACGTGGATTTTGGTATTATTATTATTATTATTATTATTATTATTATTATTATTTGAGTATGGTATAATACCTACAGTGAGATTCATATATTAGTTTTTCGCTAATTTCTTTCTTTATTAATAACTTTTATTGCATGACCGTTTAGTAGTAAACGTACGTATTTTTGAAAAAAATCGGAATGCAATAAAAATAAAAATAATAAATGAAATGAAATGTGTAAAAGAGAAGATTCAAAAATGAAAACACGCACAAATCGTGGCCCACATTGTGGTTTTTAGCGAAACAGATTGCAGATGTGACGCATGGCTGACATGGTGATGGCAACGTATATTTTGGTCACTTGTGCGACAAAATTTGGATGTTTGGGACCGTGCGGTGGGATGGGGTCCATAATGAAAAAAAAATAAAATATTTTGAAATTGTATGATTAATAAGAAATAATAAGAGTAAAGTTTGAATAATTAAGATTTTCGTAAAGAAAAACAATTAAAATATAAAAGTAAAAATAAAAAAACATAATTATTAATGGAGCAAATAGCTGCATCAAGAAACATGCGTCCACACTATGTCACAAAATCCTAAGCGTGCCAGGTAATAAACTTTCCATTTGAGAAAATATGTGAGCAATGTTGTTAAAACAGGACCAGACCAGCCAGTCCGACAGGTCTAACCGGGAACTAGTCACATGTTCGGTTCGTTTACCTACAGTTTGGTTTAATTATATTAAACTGCTCGAACCGTAGAACCGGCGGTCATTGCGGTTCGACCGTATGCGACCAGTTTGTTGGTTCTGCGGATGTTAAAAAAAAAAAATCGTCTGTCGTCAGTTCGTCGTCAACGACCACGAGAAGCCCCAAATCGAGAAGATGAGCCCCAACGACAACTTCCTGCTACGGTGCTGCCCCCGGCATCTTCATCTCGTCCGATCAGCATTCGGCGACAGCAAAGCAGGGACCTCCTTTCCATTTTCGGCAACCGGCAAAGCAGCAATGTCCGATCGGTGTTCGACCACCAGTAGAGTCGCGATCTCTCCATTTTTGGCGACAAGCAGCGACCTCCTTTTCATTTCCAACAACCAGCAGAGGAGGGACATCTGATCGACCATGAGAAGCCCCAAATCAACGAGAGAAGCCCCAATCGGTGACCTCCTGCTGCGGTGCTGCCCTAACTCATGACGTTTAGGCGCCTTCATCTCTTTCGATCGGCATTCGGCAACAGCAAAGCAGCGACCTCTCCATTTTCGGTGACGAGCAGCGACCTCCTTTCCATTTCCGGCAATCAGCAGAGCAGCGACGTCTGATCGGTGTTCAACGACCAGTCAGAGCCACGATCTCTCCATTTTCGGCAATGAGTAGCGACCTCCTTTCTATTTTCGGCAACAAGCAGAGCAACGACGTCCATCAGAGTTGCGCCATCTCCATTTTCAACGGCTACATTCTAGTCCAGGGGAATACGGAGGGGGATATCTAGCTGAATGATCTTTAGTTCTTTACCGACCGGTTTGATTTCAGATCGGTCAAAAAATATATTTTTTTTGATTTTGTTTGAAAAATATTTTTTCTAAATATGTTAATCTAGTTATATTTAATCTATAAATTAAGTTTTACCATTTTTGGATATATATATTTATTTTGGATTTTTAAATACATAGGTGTATTTAAAAATCCAAAATAAATATATATATCCAAAGATGATAAAACTTGGTTTATAGATTAAATATAACTAGATTGACATGTCTATAAAAATATTTTTTAAACAAATAAAAATATATATTTTTGGACTAGTCAAAAAGAATCCGTGCTCGGATATCTATTGTCTACATTAAGTAAGGCCTATTACATACCCAGTACAAAATACTAGCTAATAGATTAAATATACTAAGAAAAACATGTTTAAAGATTTTTTAAATCTTACTATTAATTTTTTTCTGCATATTTTGTACTTATATTGTGATTTTTAAAATCTAACATATATATTTTGGATTTATGAAAATATAATTTCATCAATATATTTATTTAAATTTTAAAATTAATTTAATATTTATGATATCATAAATATGTCATGCTGACGTCACTGATTCAAACCGGTTCGAACCAGAACAGTTTCTTTTCCGGTTCGATTATCGATTCGATTTTGACCATATTGGATGTGAGGTGAAAAAAAAAAAAAGAAATATTTTGATACTTGTATAATTGATATGAAATAATATAAGTAAGGTTGAAATAAATAATTAAAATATAAGGGTAAAATTAAATAAATATAATTGTTATGTTGTCAAATCATTTATTGGATAATGTATATAGCATGTTTTTGTATGTCATCCGAAGTTGCATCGTTTCACATCTCTTTTACGATTATTGCATTTCTACAACCAGATCGTAGCCTGGTTGGTCGACTTTGGCATATTCTCAAGCGATCTCATGTTCAAATCTTCCATTAGCGGGATGGGAGTGGGAGTGAGAGTTTTGTCTCACAATAATGTTCTTACAAATAACGAAAACTTTTTTACTTATCATGATGCTTTCATAGGCAAAGGAAAATTGTATTGCTTATAATAATGTATTTGTGATTATTGTCTAAATACAAAAATATGAATTAGTGCCAACCAAATTTTTTCTTAATGGTTTTTATATGAAATATCTACAAATTATTAGCAACTAAGTTTTTCTTTAACTATTAAATTTTAATCTTTTGCAAGAAATTTTTTTGCCAGCAATCAAAATTTTTGTAGAGTGATATATGTATTTAATTTAAAATGCATACTCAATAAATGTCTGTTGTCCGACGTGGTAAGGAATTCAGTTCTCCTTGAGCTAAGTCTTCATTTTAAGTTTTGTGGATGAAAAGACAATTGTAAACCATTATTAGCAATAAAAATTCTTTATTAGAAAGAACAATATATGAAAATTTTTTCTAACCTACAATAATATTCTTATAAATAACGAAATTATTTTTGCTTATAATATGCTTTTATATGCAAAGCAAATTTTTCTTGCTTATAACAATGTATTGGTGACTAAATCAAAATTTCTCTGCCTAAATACGGAAATATAAATCATTGGCAACCGAATTTCCTCCTAATGGTTGTTGCATGGAATATCCATAGACTATTGCTCATCAAAGTTTTTCTTTAACAACTAAACTTTAATCTTTTGCAAGAAATTTTTTTTCCCAATAGTCAATTTCTATAGGATAATATATGCATCTAATCTAAAATGCCTACTCAATCAATGTCTGTTAGCCCGAGTGGTAGGAAATTCACTCTTCTTGATGGAAAGTCTTCATTTTAAGTTTTATGAATGAACAGAGAATTGCTAGAAAAGCTTCTTTTCGTGGAGATCCAATCCGAGGCGACTCTGAAAATTAGAGTTACGTGGATTAAAAAAATCTAAAATACTTAATCAAATCAACTGAAGGTTGCGGGTGTTTGGGTAGCTTTCTTTCTTCTTTTTTTTTTCCCTGATGAAGGTACTTCAGGCAACCATTGGACGAATCGAATATGTAATTTTTATTGGAAAAATTATTTTTGATATATATTTACTAGCCATTTTAACCTTAATGATTACTCTATGGTGGTTCTGGTGTAAAACGGCAACAATTATTCATAAATCCAATTATTTAAGAAAAACTATAGCCGATAACTTTTTATGCTTTAAAAATATTTTATTCAAAACCAACCGACTTTTGGCCAGAGCAGATGCTAGCCGCACCTCGAGGAGGGATTGACTCCTCATGTCGTCCTTACGTGAATGGGAGCAATAGTCTCCTTAGGAGTTTTTTTTTTTTTTGATTTGTACAATACATATATTTCAACACATATTATACTTGAAGATTTGAGACATTCTTACAAATATAAGGAACACATCTTCCCAAAGAAGTCTGGAGACACAGCTCCACCCACAAAAGAATAAGGAAGATACAGCTTCCAACAATTACCTGAGAGACCACCCGCTCCCACACTCCATCTGTCTTCTTGATTTGATCAAGAAAAAAGATCCCAAATTGGTATTCCTCTCCGAAACGAAACGGTCCGCAAAGGAAATTGAGGGAATCCGATTCAAACTCAAGTATGACTGCTGCTTGGCGGTGGATTCCATTGAAAGAAAGGGAGGATTAGCGCTGCTATGGAACAATGAATACGCTGTTATCATCAACAGCTTCTCCAACCATCACATTGATGCGAATATTCAAAGTTGGCGGTTCACCGGTTTCTACGGTCATCCAGAACGCATCACAGAGTTAATACTTGGAATCTTTTGTCCTCAATGTGCAACCGGGATGATTCCCTGTGACTAGTCATGGGGGATTTCAATGAGGTAACGGGTTCAAATGAATACTGGAGCCAAAGGCAAAGATCCCAATCACAGATGAGTCTTTTTTGTGACACCTTGGACCGATGCAACCTGGTGGATCTTGGATTTGTGGGCCCGGCCATGACGTGGAGTAACAATAAGAGGGGATGCGATCGGGTGGAAGCCAGACTGGATAGGGGGGTGGCAACACCAGCATGGTTGTCTCTTCACCCGCATGCAAAAAATTTTCACTTATCTGTGGCCTCCTCTGACCACTGCCCTTTACTGTTGGTGCTCAACACAATGATAAGCAAAAGAAAGCCTCCAAGGGAGTTCAGATATGAGCTGTTTTGGGCGAGA
>JAXCLR010000092.1:5902751-5950940 GCA_035584095.1 Annona squamosa | reverse complement strand
TTCGAATTATTTAATTTATTTAAATTTACAAATTCTATTAAAGATTTTTAGCATGAAAATTAATAACAAACACAACCTGTTAACAACCCGTTAACAACCCGTTAACTCATTTATTAAATGGGTTATAAATAGATTAGGGTTGAAGTTTTTTAAATGGGTTAATAAACGGATTAGAGTTGAGATATATTAAATGGGTTAGGATTAGGATTACGCTCCAACCCGTTCAACCCGATCCGTTAACACCCCTGGTTGAGATATATGTAATTGTACCAATCAAAAAAAAAAAAAAAAATTAATGAAGCAAATTTACCTTTTTTTACCCAATCGGATGTAGAACTTTTTAGTTTTCAGCATCGACCAATTTTTTAAATATTTTAATTTGCTTACACGTTTTGTATTTTCAATTATTCCTTCTGGCATTCCATATTTAAAAACCACTTCAGTCTCATTGTATATATTTTATTGTTTCTTTCCTTATCCATCAATCGCTGGAATGAAACGCAGCCACTAAAATCTAAGAAAGGGTAGACATGGTAAGATTAAATTCCACTATTTGTAATCCGAACCGTTCCAGTGTTTTCTGTTTTATTTTCCAAAATTGTATTTCCGAGCCATAAATCTGAATTGAGTATTGTATAGTTGTATACGACATAATTAACGTTGGGTAATAAAGATTAAAAAAATTAATGTTAGGGGTAATGAACTGAGTCTCGAGTCTCGATACAAGGGTGTTTTCAGGTTTTTTTTTCAAACTTTTGAAGCTTCTTTTTCAAGTTTACGTGAGCCCATATGTACTAAGTTTACATATTAAAATTTATATTTTTTCAAAAATTTATACATTTTTATAATTTAAAAATTAAATCTCTTTTTAAGGTTAAATGGGTGAAACCTATTAGTTTTGAACTTAAAAAAATATAAACAATTCGAAAAAGATAAATTTTGATATAAGAACTAATGCTGCAGACTGACATAAAATCAAAATAAATGAAAATGAGAAAGGGCTCAAAATAGCGGGATGTATGGTACACTTGGGTGTATTGAATGATTACCCATGTTAGGCCATTCATATATTGACGATGGTGGTTGTTGGTGGTCATAATAACGGCCACATGATGGGGCAAATGATGAAGATGGCCCACATATTGTGAAGATGATGATATTGATGGGGATGTTTCAACGAAAGTAGTCACAGCCAAGGGACAAAACTCTCTTTCCAATGTCAAACACCAGGATGGGCGGGCCAGACTACAAGTGAGTCACCCTAGCTATGGGGCAAGTAGCAGTTAATGTGGCTTTCTATTTTCTTCTGCTCTCCGTATCCCAATGTGGAGTTATTTACCTTAGCTATCTACCTAGGGTTTGCCAACTAGCGTACCCTAGAGCCATTTTAGAATTTTTATTTTTTTATTATTTTTTTTAAAGTAATCTTTGAGTTATACTTACACTAAGAGGCTGTTGGGCTGTCCACCCACAAAAGAGTCCAGCTTTAAATGCAGAAGTTCAGACTTATTAAGTCCTGATTTGAAAAGTTTACCTTACATTTTTATAGACTAAAATTTATATTAACTAAAGGTGTGTTTGGTTAACTAGAGGTGTGCTTGGTTAGAGATAAAATTTTTGATAAAAAATTTTTGGGATAGAAGTTGTCAAATTGATAGAAAATAATATAATATAGTGCGGATAATGATGAGAAGTAAAGAGAATAAAGTTAAAATAGATATGTTAGTTGTATTTGTAATTGTGTAAAAATGATTGAAAAGTATGGTAGTTTGTATAGAAAAATGTGAAAAATAATTTAAAAATAAAGTAATTATGAATAGCAAAAAGTTTTAGAATAAAAAATTTTGATTGACATTTTTTTACCAAACAAACACACCCTAAAATTGAAATATGTACTTAGGTTAAGTTATAAATACAAAAGTAAAAAAAAATCTGTTAAGCTGCATTCAATAATAAAGCTTGAAGGGGATTAGAGAAATTGAAATAAGAATGCAATCATGTGTACTAGGAACAAAATGTAGTATAAAAAGTATTTTAAAAAGTTGTATTGAGAACAAAAAGTCCTATTTCATTTATATTTCATTCAATGCGGAAATAAGAATGTAATCACGTGTACTAAGAACAAAATGTAATATGAAAAGTATTTTAAAAAGTTGTATTGAGAACAAAAAGTCCTATTTCATTTACATTTCATTCAAAGTTCTTGAATACTTTGGAAAAAGAATCTTAATTTTTCTATTATTGTAATTTTTTTACTATAACTTATTTATCTTACTACTAATATCATGTTTAATTGCATTGTTTTATCCTTCTTGTATATGCTATAGAAAATAAAAAAAATTCTTTTAAGCTTGATTAGAAAATTTTCAAGAAAGAAGTTAAGCGCTTGTACATTCCGGCCACTTGTCAACCAAAAGAATTAGTGCTAGTTAATGGTGTTGTTAATCTTATCGTGTGAGATAATGATTAACTAAAAAAATTATTAATGGCAAAGTGGGTAATTACCTTGTTGGTCATGGATGTGGACAACAAAAGCCAATATCCCTATTTTGAATCTTTCTACTATAGATGGGAATTCAAATATTTGTTTCTCCAGGTGGGGTGCCAGTTGTTTATAAGAGTCTATGGGTCTTCCAAGTTAATGAGGTGGAGTATGATGTCTTTTTGTTGAAAATTTATAAAAATGTCTTAGAAATTATTGTAATATTAGTTGTGATTTGTGTAAATATACCAATAAAAGTTTATTAATATTACTTATGATATATAAACTATAATTAGGCCATTCAATTATTATGATAATACCATGTAGAATAGTTCGTTTTAGAGATAAGCTAAATCAGTTGTACCCTTAGAAAGCCTCCTGCTTAGACCGATGATTTATAGAAACAGAATCAAGTGTTGCAAAAGCATTTTTTCCAATTACACTAGGAAAAATTTGAAATTAATAAAAAATTTATTGTGGATAAAAGTTGACTATTGGTAAAAAAAAAAAAAAAAAAAAAAATCTGCTTACTTATTAATGTTGAGGAAACGTAGCCCACTGACTAAAATTTTTAATTCCTTACAAGAAAATGTTTTGCAACGAAGCTTAATTTAATAACAAACTCATAAACACGGGTTTGTTATCGTAACTTCATAGCAAAAAGATTGCAGAAAAGACAATTTGTTGCTGTAAATAATTAAAATTTTATCTTTCTAGCAAATAATTAAAATTTCTTTCTATCAAAGAAATGTAAAAGAATCTTGGTTAGAAGTTAATTCTTAGCAAGAAACTTGCTTTGTTACTAATGAAATTTTTTTTTGTAATGTTAGCTAGAATAGCGTATACGCGACTGTTACCAAATAATCAAATAAATTATATGTATTCCACGAACATAAGCCACTTGATATTAGACAAATGTAGATAAGAGCAAGGAGGTCAGCCTTGTCATTATAGCTAGTCGTGTCTTGTCTCCTTTAGATCGTCTCCCACGCGCAATTTCCTTGGTAAGAAAATTGCACATCTGTGTCCCCCCCCCACTTGTTCATGAAAGGCATGCAGTGCATGCACTCCTACTTCTTGTTGAGCCACTTACAAAGACGACGCAAGACTCTAATTGACCATCGCTGTATATATATGCCAAAGATGATATGATGATGCTGCTGTAACAAGCAAAATAATTAATTCTAGCTAGTAAAATGCATCTTCGGATTCCATCTTTGTATGCGAAAGCAACATTTGGTTGACTTGGGTAATTTGTAAATATATCAATATAGTTTAATGAGTTATATTTAAGTACAACACAACTGCACCGTAATATGATGCAGTTGAGTTAAAATGGGCCCTACATGATCATAAAATTATAATCCACTCTACCAATTCTAATTTAGAATGATGCATTCTGTCACCGTACCAATTTTCGTTCCAATCGAATATATGTATGGACCTTATCTGAAAATAGTATATATTTAACATAATAAAATAGTTTGATATAAATAAAAACTTGAAAGTAAGTTTTTCAACATATAAACTATTTAATATACAATTTATATATAGATAAATGATTATATAAAATTTTATTGCATTCTAATATGTGTAGGGCCCATTTTTGGGAAAATGTATAATTTAACAATAATTAAAGATATACCAATATAGTTTCAAAAATTATAAATATCTCATATATTGTTTGATTATAATTGTAAATATACTCATGTTGTCACAACATTGTTCCATTTGCAGCTTCTCCTTTTTTATACTTTTATGATTATGCACATGGTACGCATTCCAAATATACCTGCATCTTGATAATGTAAGTATATTTGCAATTATAATTAAATTACGTGAGATTATTTGCAATTTTCAACACTAAGTAGGTATATTCGCAACTATAATCAAACTACATAGGCATATATGCAAGAAGAATAATCCTGTTAACGAGGGCTAAGCAAATGTCCTGCTTAGCACACCTTAAAAAGTCAGTTTACAACAAATTTTTTATTTTTTTCTTTATACACTTGTTTATCTAAGTGTATTTAACATATAAACCAAGTTTTACTATTTTTGAATATGTGTATGTGTTTTTTTAGATTTTTAAAAATAAGGGTATTTTAAATATATATATATATACATATAGATATTTAAAAATCTCAAAAAATACTTAAACATATCTAAAAATAATAAATTTTGATTTATATATTAAATACACTTAGATAAATAAGTGTACAAAGAAAAAACAAAAAAATTATTGTAAAATAACTTTTTAAAGTAGACTGAGTAGGACATTTGCTTAACTTAGACTAATAAGATAACTGCTCTGTATGCAAATTACATGATTCAATCAGTACTCTGTACGCAAACTACCTTATCAATCAATTTTTAAGTGGTCGGCAACTCAAACTTTGGATTTCGGACTTAGAATCATTCAAACTTTTTTCTCTCTCAATATCTAATAATCTTACTTTTTATTACTATTATCTATGCTTATGGCATATTTCTACCATAACATTAATCATACTTTTCACGTCTCCATTCAAAGGGGTAGCCATATAAAGCATGTAATCTTGAAAATTAAAAATACCTTTAAATTTTAGGGTAAGTTTCATATATACGTACATAGTTTCATCGATATTGCAAATATACCTACGTAGTTTCATGAATTGCATATTACCCCACATAGTTTCACCGAAATTGCGTATTATCCCTACTCTGTTAACTGCCGTTAATATTCACCGTTATTTTTTGAAAAATGACGAAAATACCCTCATCCATAGTTTCACAAAATTGCATATCACCCAATGAAGATAAGGGCATTTTCGTTATTTTTGGAAATATAATAGCAGATATTAACTGCGTGAGGGTAATACACAATTTCGGTGAAACTATGTAGGGGTAATATGCAATTTGTGAAACTCGTAAGTATATCTGCAATATCGATGAAACTATGTAGATATATATGAAATTTACCCTTAAATTTTATAGTTGCTCTCCTCAAATAATATTATACCTCCCTTCATTTGAATTTGCTACTCTTCTCAAAGGTCCCGCCAATGTCTTCAATACCATTCTCATTCCTTGGTGGCACAAGTTCCATCTTGCAACCTGTAAGAGCCGAATCTTTATATCCAAAATATATTGACGATGGAATTTTATCCAACGACAGCAAGTTTTATCTACTCATCTTCTCCAATAGTTAGTAAAATTAGCTAGCTATGCAACTAATAAATCACCCGAAAGAACTTAATTAACTTTATTTTGGGAGGAGTTTAAGTTACATAAATACTACACAACCGGTAACTTTCATATATTGTTTAATATATTTCTAAAAATATGTATAATTTACAATATAAATTAGGGCATATTTAGTTATTATTTTGAAATCTCATGTTTTGAAAACTTATATTTCTAATATGTTTATTTTCAAAATTTTGACAATTACTTATCAGTTTGCTTTTTTATAACTAAGCTATATAGAAGCGGTTTCATATAATTCACTTCATTTTTTATATATTCGTTATTAGTATAAAATTCAATTTATTTATTATATTTAACATAATTTGTTTTGCTAAAAGACAAATTTCATTTCAATCAAATATATGTATCTATCACATTTGCTTAAAAATATATATTTAAGTGCAAACTAGGAAAAATGTTTGAATTTATTCACATATATATTAATATAATAATACTCTATAGAATCGTTTATCCACATAGTAATGATACTTTATATAGTTTAAATGCTGAAAATACTACTTTAAAATTGATATTTAACATTAAATTATTTTATATATATTTTTTATACATTTGTAGACATGGACATGTACATTGATATTAGACAAATGAATGAAATGGTTTATATGATAATGTAAATAATATTAAATATAATAAATGAAGTAGATTTTCCATCAATCATAAAAAGTGGTGTTTACATAAAAGAGAAGGTTTCACTTGATGGTAGGTAGTTTAAAGTATCGTATTAAAAACCTTAATGGTAGGTAGTTTAAAGTATTTTTAGTAAATGAACAATACTAATATTATTGATGTTCATGATTAGGAATAAATAAGTTCCACTCACACAGCCAATCCACCTTTGTAAATAGGATCATTTTAGCAATAAGCTTAGGTGGGAAAATGGTTAACTCATCAACCAAATTTTACCATTTTTACGAATGTATATATATTAGGGGTGCAACTCGGATTGGTTCGGTTTGGGTAGTAATCTATTCTACTCGTATGGTCATACCCTATTTGCAAAAGGCTTACCTTACCTTACTCATTTGTTAGTCCGAGTTCTAGTGAATCTTACTCTACTCATTACCCATAGGGTTTGTTCCAGCTTTGGTTCCGAATCATTTCCTTTAATACTCAAATATAAGATTTTTTTTAAAATTCCTATGTTATTTTAAATAATGTAAAATAATACTCATTTACATTTTAAAATCATAAGTACATATATTATTGTTTATATTATTATATAAAAATATGAAGCATAGATTATCATAACTCAATCATTACATATTATAATCACAAGTTACAAGCTTATTTATAAGAGTCTTTCAGAAGTCAATGACATATATATAAATAACTGAACTAGTTTTTTAATTCATAGTCCACAACTTCACAGTGTACAAGATCTGTTTAAATTTGAATTTGTTAAAATATATGTGCACACAAGATGTAAAAGACAAAACACAATACATACTATATAATATATAATATATATAATTACGCACATAATTAATTACTCATATAAGTACATGTGCGAGTTAGTGGGTCAGTTCCATATACCCGACGTATCTACCCTACTTGTACCATATTTGAAGATGTCAGTAATAATTTGTACCTTATCCATACCCATGGGTAATATTTTCTAACTTATCCTATCCAAATTAGAGTCAGGTTGGTGGGTACCTATGGATATTCTACCAAAATTGCACCCTTAATATGTATATATATATATATATATATATTTTCAATTCAAACATATGATTATTTTAATAATTTTCAACCCCTTGAAAATGACGAAAATATCTCTATATTTGAAATTGAAAAAATATACACATATTTAAAATATTTAAACATGGTGAAAATTAGTATATGGATTAAAATACACTTAAAAAATAATAGTTACATGAAGAAAGTAAAAAAATACGTCGGCGGGTTGGTTTCGTAGCAATTCTTGTGAAGCCTGCATCCAAGTCAAAATAATGTATCAATGCATCTTTATCTATTGAAATTTCAATGTACTAAGGCTCAAAACTCCATTTTTTAAAAATATTTTATGAAATTTTTATGAAATTGTTAATCTATGTATATTTAATCTACAAATCAAAATTTACCATTTTTGGATATATATAATTTTTATTTTTTTAAAATAGGGGGTTTTAGTGGCCCCTTTTTTGTAAAAAATAAAAATATATTTATACATATCCAAAAATAGTAAAATTAATTTATAAATTAAATACATATATATTAATAGTTTTATAAAAAGATTTTTAAAAATTTTTAAAATAGATTTTTGCAACCTAATGCATTAAAATTTCAATAAATAGGATGCATCGAAACATTACTCGTAAAATCATGGCTCATTATATATTTATAAATGAATGGCTTTTAAAGGAAGGCCTTGCCTGTATATGTGGATATCAGTGAGAACACCAGTATCCCACTGATGAGTGCATCCTATGGATAAAGAAAAAGGAAATTTGGTTTGTATTTTTCCCATCCCACCTGACTAGGCCAACCCCTTAGCTGTGATGTGACAGTCTGTCAAAATCAGTGGCAAGTGAGGCCCACCTCACTGCAAGTAGGTCCCACTATCCTGGTCTGCTCATAGCCAGCCAAGGGCAGTGCAGTGCTCTTTCCCACTCATGTGGAGATGTGGGTCGTGTGGGGTTTTGCCTTTCGATTAGTCGCCTATGCATCATTAACCGCAGTAGTTTTGAGGGAGGTCCACATGAATGCAATGCATGCATTCTGGTCACTTTGCGCAGGTGGAAGTGGAAGCACATGGGCTCGACTCTCCCCATTACTTTCATCCCACTGTCATTCCCGTTAATGCTTTTGTTTTATCTAAAGATTTTTCTAGGGAATGTCTCCTTGCCTTGGTTTAGTCCTACAGAGTTGATACTCATGATTTTGACATGGATTCCATCACCTTGTTCCACTTCAATATAAGATATTATAGTTGTGTTTATTTTTCTTCCCAATGTTTTTGTGATTTTGCACGGCTTTGGAATATTGTCACACTTCTTAAATTTGCAAAAATACCTTCACTCATAAAATTTAAGATAAATTCCATATATATATATATATATATATATCAATGAATTTTATTCCCAATTTCAATTATATTTATGAATTTTTAAAAATTTTAAAAATATCTATATATAACTACCTAAAATTTCATTTATACTCATACTATCAAGGGTTTGATAAAGGACGATTTACACTTTTATAAAATGACAAATATGCTCATATTTAATTATAAATTTATAGCTAAAAATCTATATTCTAATAAATTTTTAATATTTTACAACTATAATATCAAATATAATTTGAATGTACATTTTAGACTCTAAGAAAACCAATCCAAACTTACACTAAGGTTTAAGCATATTCATCATTTCACATGGAAGCTAACAGCCTAGTTAATAGATCTCTAACAACGTGGGCATAATGAAATTTTATACAAAATATGTAGGGAAATTTGAAGTCTTTAGAAGTTCGTAGATATAAGTAAAATTATGAGTAAAATTTGTGAGTACAGGTAAATTTTTTCTTGAAATTCATTTTCAAGAATTTATTCCCATCTTGATCAGATTTTGTATCTATCCTAAAGTCCTAAACACAAGTACAGCCAAAAAGTACAGCCAAACAATCATAATCTTAGATCATGGGCAATTAATCAATTGGTCTTGATATTTGGGGGTTAAATTTTGAATCCTATTAACGACTGTTTGAAATTTTGCAACGGCATGAAACGATAGGGAAAGAAAAATTCAAAATGAAGTATATTACTTTTTATTACTATATTTCAATTACTTCTCATATCATTTCATATTATTTTATATATTATCACTTTACTCTTATCATATTTATTTTATTTCATTCCATTTCCCCATTTACATATGTCCAAGCAATTCCCTGAAGTCTTAGTGAAATAAATAGAATATTTTTTATAAAATTAAGTTATATATACATTAAGATATTTTTGAAAAAATTAGTTATATAGTAAAAACAATACATCCAAGAATTCCTTCCAAGAAATTTCTATTTTGGCAAAAAATTCCAAGGTTGACTGTGTTTTTACCATACCCATTTAGTGGCCGGTGATCAGAATGAGAACTTTTTTTAAAAAAAATATATATTGATCACTTTAGAAACGTGGATTACAACAGTACCGACGTTGTTCGTGTGCAAAAATCTTGTCTATTGAATAGCAAACTGTATTGTTTAACATGCTTGTCATGATATATAAAAGAAGCATTGTTTAGCATACCAGCAAATATAATTCACTATTTGAAATGATTGTAAATATATACCAATTAAAAGACAAATGTAGTCCAATAAGACATTGTTGTAATTTGCATTTCACTTTTCGAACTGCCTCATCACAACACCCCTATCCGCCGTTGCGCGTTTGTCCTTTGAATTCCCATCAGCATTCAATTCAACAAGAACTGGCCACTTGCAATTTCCATACATTCCATTAGTGCTGCACTCTCAAACTAACAGCATTTATGTTTATTTTTCTAGTGTTTTTGTCAGACTTTCATTTCTATTACGTTTGTCCTCCATTATTTTCTCGTGCAAAACTCCACGACGGTTAAAAAAAATGCAATATTATTAAAATGAGATTGGAGGTGAACTCATTATCCATTAGTTTGAGCAAAATGACCTAATTTGATATATTTTTGATGGGATGTAATTTTATGTAAACTTTTTCATTTTAAAGATGTTGATAATTAATGCAAAATTAAATTTATTTAACTATTTAACTTCCTTCGTTTACATAGAAGAATAAGTTTCATTCAAATTAAATATGTGCAATACTACACTTGCTCAAAAGTAAATATATTTATGCGTACATTAAAAAAATTAGCTTAGATACATTAATATATGTATTAAAATGTAATAATATTTTATAGAATCATGTATTTACATAATAATAATATTTTAGGTAATTTAGATGTTGAAAATACTTAATAAAATAGATATTTAGTATTAAATAATTTTATTACAATTATTTTACAAATTTATGGATAGGACATGTATATATTGATACCAAATAAATTAAAGAATTTTTACGATAATACAAATAATGCTAAGTATAATAAGATGAAATAGATTTTCATCAATCATCAAGATATTAAAATGAAGAGGGATTACATAAAACAGGTGTTTCGTAAAAGTAGAGTACTTTTTAATTTATGCTAAGATGATATATAATACCAATCGTTCATTAATGACGCAAGAAAAATCATTGCGACAACTATTAAAAAAAAAACATACAAATAATACAACATCTGATTTATTAACTACGTCTATTACTAAAATAAACTAAATAAAATTTAAATTGATAGGCTGAAATGATCTAGCAGTGGACTGGATATATCATTTAGAAAGATAAGTGGAATAACTCCATTTTTTTTCCTTGTCTACAAGTAGATAATTGGAATACAATTTAAACATCCTGGTTATAATTTTTTAATTATAATTACAGACATAACTGGTGGCCTTTTACCGCTACTCAACTCCACATCGTCAATTAACAATTCTGATAATAGAATGATTTGACTTAAGGTAAACGTGTATAAAAAAATATATAATAGATGAATTAAAAAATGATTAGGTAGATTGATAAAAATGTAATTTTTAAATATTCTGATATTATCATGACATGTTTAAAATATACGTACGCTTCAAAATGTCTCTTCATTCAATATGCACCATCCGCCACAGTCGCATACATTCATTATAAGGTTGGAATAAAATGCATTGTACTGTTCTGTTGGTCTACAGGAACAGTCTCAGAGAAGACTTCAGCAAAAAGCCTGTAGTTGACACTCAGGCACTCAGGATACTATTCAGCCATTCCAAATTAGTTAATTTAAAAATATTTCCCAGATTCATTTGGTGGGAAGCATCATCAACTGAGATTTAATATTTTCTTGAGAAATTGGAGATTTGATTATTATAATTTTTTAATATAAAATTTAGATTACTACAATTTAGTTGCTCCATCTAGAGGTCAGTTGTGGTTCACCTGCAGCTGGGACGCTATGAATTAGAGAAACCAGAGCCAGAATTCAAATTACTTAATCCAACGGTCTCCAAAGCATTCGGTCCATTTTGCATGCTAAAAAGTATTCTGGATGTGTCATTTATGGGAGCCTGCAAATCCAGTGTCAGGCAAAGGCCGAGCATAGATTAATGCCACCCTGCATCTGCATGCCATGAAAGTCGAAACAACTTGAGCCCATGACGCTCACGCCACACGCCTGCGGCCACAGGGGATGAAAGTCGAGGACAACCATCATCATGACCATTATCACATGCCACAGATGGAAGAACAAGAACATCCACATCTTCGTGCCTTCGTGTTTGGAAGCCATTTCATAAGCGTCTATGAACATCGGCCCCATAATCTGTAATCCCCATCATTGCTGTGTCCATTTACCACTTGTATTTTAATATCGAAACAAGGAAACACATACCACTTGCATTTTGCTATTCTTTTTCTCAATACATTTTCCGAAATCAAAGGCCAGACTCTGCTAAATTTTAGTGGGTATTCCACAATCGGTGGGCTAAACTGATGAACGGTCTGGATCTAATCAGTAGAATTCAGGGGCAAGCAGTCAGTGAGGATTTGTGGGCAGCGTGTGGCATAAATGCTTGTTATGGAAATCAGTGATATACCACCCCGCGTGCACGTAAAGACAAACCATTAAGAGCAGCAATTGATATGCAATAATAGCAGCAATTAATAATTAAAATTTTTTATTCTTGTTTTTACTATTTAATCCAAGTATATCTACTCCTAGATCGAAAGGTGTAAATCTAATGATGTTATAAACCAAATAAATATGGAAACATTGCTCTAAAAATAGAAATTGTCCTCCAAACCTACCTCCCACCTTCAAAGAGAGACTCTTATTAGTCATGCTAGTCGATGACAAGATTTGAGGTGCAGCACAATGGGGAAAAAACCGATTATAGAATAAATATATAATATATTAACAATGTGAGATGTAATTATTGTTGAGATCCTTTGGCTAATTGGAAATAGAGATATTTTGTTATGCAGAGTTATTGAAGAATGCGTGCATACCATCATGGGCTGTTGTACGGTTGCTGAAGTGAGGATGTGGAGGAAGGAGAACCGATTGCACGGGAGGGAGCTAGATTCTTTTGACACTTGAAACCAATTTGAAGTTGGCGATGATACTGTCAACGTTCCCATCAATCTCACTTTGAGATTATAAAATTATGGCCTCCCATTGATTTCAGTAGTGGAGTTGGTCAGCTTGGAATGACATTGGAATTGTGCATTGATTCAGCTGCCATGATGACCTGAGTATAATGTTTCACAGGCTTTTTTATTTTTTGTTTCGTATTTTCACTTCCGGGAACTTGAAAATTTTGAAAATGTGAAGACGAAAATTCAATTGCCATGTAAATAATAAATTAATATGTTATTTTTTTAGTTGCCATGAAATTTCTTTAACATTTTAAAAGCTTAGATTATATTTATTTGTTCTTAATTTACACATTTCATAATTAACATGGTGTCTTATCTTGTGTTCTTCGGCTCCATTTCCATACCGGTCTAAGCAATTTTCTCAATTTTCAAAACGTTAATGATCAATACAAAATTTAATGTATTTATTATGTTTAGCAAACTTGTTTAATTAGAAGACTAAGTTTTATTCAAATCAATTATGTTCATGAGCTATGATCTAAAGAAAAAAATTTATATGCATGAGCCATATTTGTTTAAAAATATATATATTTGTATGTAAATTTAAAAAATGATTAAATCCATTCGCATGTATATATATATATATTAAAATACAATACTATTTTATCAAATCATTTATCTATATAGTAATAATATTTTAGATAGTTAAATATTAAAAATATTACTAAAAATTGATATTATTATTAAATTATTTTAATACATTAATTTTATAGATTTCTATATGAGGGCAACACATAGCAATACTAAATAAATCAAAAAAATTTCAATAATAGTGGAAATGATATTAAGTGTCATAGATGAAGTGAATTTTTCATCATACATCGTGATATTAAAAATGGAAAATTTTTTATAGATACAGAACCTTATATTATCAATATCTACATTCTTATTTTCTTAAATATTTTCATTAACCCTCTAAAGGCAAAGTTTGAAGGGGTAAATATAAATATAAAAGAATGTCAATATCATAAGGCTAGTCACATGGGAATTATCATGCAGTCAACCTCTTGATTTATTTTTTGACTTTTTAATTTTTTGTAAAAATGTTATTCCGAGTGTATTTAATTTATATACAAAGTTTTAACATTTTTAGAGATCCGTATATATATATTTGATTTCAAATATTGGAGCATTTTATTCATTTTAAGGGATTAAAAATGACTAAAATGCTCACATGTTTGAAATTAAAATAGTATATAGATTACCAAAAAATTAAAATTTTATAAATATATTAAATACACTTAGAATAACACTTTAATAAAAATTTTGAAAAAACATGTTTTTGAGGAATTCCTCTGAAGCTAGATGCATGGAATAATAGCTCAATATAAAAATATGGAAGATTGGATAACATAAATCAATAAAGGTAAAATATATTTAAAATTATGAAAATATAAATTATAATAAAAATTAAAACCATTAAAGATCATATCAATATGTAATTGTGATGTATGTCAGTTTATAATTTTCTGTTGGATGTATATAATTATTTTATTTTGATGGGGGATTTAATTGGCTACAATTACCGGGAAAATCTTAAAATATCAATAATACCTTGTTCGGTGCTTTCTCTGGATTTTCCCAGCAATTCGAATGGTTTGGACAGCCGTACGTGACTGGTTAGGACATTCCATATACCTTTGGAGGGGCAGTTATTTGGTAGTACAGCACAAATAATTAATGCTTATCTGATATCACTCGGCAAAGCTACCAAAACTTCAACTGTCCAATTATTTTATTCCATTGCTGATAATTGCTTGTCCTAAAATAAGAAACATTCGCTACCTAAATTGCATATGCACACACTTATTTTCCGTCGCTTTTTTCTAATGTGAACTAATTCCAATAGATGTCTACTCTCTACAATAACAGATTTGTTTCTTCTTAATCACCCTTAATATGTATGTAATTTTGCAGTATTATAGACAGCTAGGATGCCTTTGCATTGGGTGTATGTATTTGATAGAGAAATGTTTAAGACACATAGACATAAGCAGAAAGCGGCTTTCCTAATTATCATAGGAGAGTCACAATAATGATTAAATATTTAAACAATGACAAAAATATTAAGAGTAGTGATAACATCATATTGGTCTGATGTGGAGTATCAACACCTTTTGTCCATTTAAAAATGGTGTATATACGGATTAGCAGGGAAGATATGAAATCAAGTATTGGGTGGACCACATGCAGGATGCAAGCCGCCTACAATGCGCAGAGATGGCCCACCAAGAAGAAATGAGAAAAAAATGAGGTGGTAGGGGTAAGAGCCGAAGGAAGAAAAACAAAAGGTGGTCAAAATGTCATATAAATACAGGAGGAATTAATGGAGGATTCAAGGGACTGTTTTCTGGGGTGTGCTGCGACGACCATGTGCCGTCCTCTCTCTCCTATTTATGTCATCCAAATCAGACCCTTCTACCCATCCAATTAAAACAGTGCTATTAAACACTATGCTGTGAGAGCTCATCATCAGTACCATCATCACACCCATCTTCATTGCTTTTTTTTTTTTAAAAAAAAAAAAAAAAAACAAAATTTTCCCCTTCTTCTTCTTCTTCTTCATGGGCATCAAAGGAGGGAAGTTCGTCTCCACTTTGCTGTTTGTTCTGGTGCATGTGTGTGTGGGAGCAACCCAGAAAGGAGGAGAAGCAGAAGAGGCTGCTGCAGACAGGATAGTTGCACTCCCTGGCCAGCCCCTAGTGTCCTTTGAGCAGTTCTCTGGGTATGTCACTGTCAATGCAAGGGCTGGGAGAGCTCTCTTCTATTGGCTCGCTGAGGCTGTTAGCGACCCTCTCTCCAAGCCTCTGGTCATATGGTTGAATGGAGGTCACCTCTCTCTCTCTCTCTCTCTCTCTCTCTCTCCATATTTCTTGTGTTTTTAGCAAACATATATTGGTGATGATCCAGAGTGCTCGTGATGTGGGTCTCTCTCTATCTCCATATTTCTCGTGTTTGTAGCAAACATATATTGGTGATGATCCAGAGTGCTCGTGATGTGGGTCTCTCTCATCATTGTGGTGTTTTTAGCAAACATGGGTGATCATGATCCGAACTTTTCACATAGGCCTCTCCCTCTCTCCCCACTCACTATCTCTCTCTCTCTCTCTAGCCCCACCCCGGGAACCTGTGGAGGTTTTTAATCAAATTTGAGGACGATACAAATTGTTGGAGTGGCGGGACTCATTGAGGATTGGACGGTCCGGATTGATTTGAGTCCATTTCAATGTTAGTCAAACGATGTTTATAAGACGCTGTCTACTGAGTGGTTCCATGCTCCATGGTTCTTACTTCTTACCTTCTTAATCATTTCACTTTACTGCTCGTTGACGTCGGAAAATGTGATTTCTGTTACAACCTTCCATTAATTTTCTAGCCGATAGAAAGTATTTATAATGGTTTGGGCTGCTTATTTTTTCGGTTTGGAAGACTTTAAGTAGGCCTCCGATTTGAACGGATAAGATGGATTAATTTGCATTGTCCATGGCAGAGTAGTTAGGTATATAGTGTGAGACGGGTGAACTATGCCTCTGGGTGAATTTTCTGTATCCATGTGCATTCGGGCCGGATCGGTGCCGTTGATTTGATAAATCACATTTTCTGCTGCCAGACTATCTATTAACAACTCAGGATTACTTCTCTCTTGTGTATAAGTGTACAATATTTTAAAGGGTATGGTAAAGAATAGCTGAGAACATAAAACATAAAACAACATTCCAAATGTTTATTTTTTTTTATTCATGTATATACACATATAAGTCATTTGATATTATAAATCAATATAAGCAGAACCCTTACAACACAAAAAAACCAAATAATAGCCTTACCACACCAACCGAGGCTAGTTGGGTTGTTCACGGACAGCAGCCTAATAAGGGTATTCGGGTGGTTGGTGCGGGTTCCAATCTCATTTAGGATTTCAGCCAAAAAAAAAAAAAAAGAGCGGGAGCAAGTTGGTTTCCCGAATAAATTGAGTGTTGGAGCAAGTGGTATCCCGGTTGGTTAGAAGTTGTGTCTTTTTAATTCTTTCATAGAGCTAGATTTCTTTAGGAGAAACACGTGCTCAGTTGGTGGCCATAGCGGTAATAGGGCATTTGCGGAGCTGTGGTCAGGGGTTCAAATCCCATATTGGGATTTCGGCCCGAAAAATGTTGTGAGAGCTGTGATCTCCCTTTGGCTTAGTGTAAGCTGTGTCTTCCTAATTCTTTGGTGGAGCTGTGTCTTCAAATTTCTTTGGCGGAGTTATGCATCTCCGTATTTGTAAGAATGTTTCAGAATTTCAATGTAATATGTGTTGAGATGTATGTAAATATAATCATCAAAAAAGAAAAAAGAAGAAAATCAACTAAAATTGCAGGCACAAGTAATGAACTCATGTCCTCAACAATGGAGGAAATATGAATTACTACCTACTGATATGAGTTACTACCTACTGCATGCCTCTATGGCCATGAAAAATGTTTATTAATATAAAAAGCTGAATGGAAAAAGGTGTATTGAATATTAAAAAGGTAAGAAAATTAATGAAAAAGTAATTTGTAATAGTGAAAAAATGTAACTAACCGTTCGAAAATGAAAGTAATGATTGAACAGACTAGATGCAGGAAATTTTTTGCCTGATTTGGTAGAAAAATGTATGTCTACATAGGCAGAAGAGGATATGCCTTCCACACGCGATTGTTCAAGAACTAAAGCTGTATTAATTGACCTATCATATATCAAAAGAATTACTAAAAAAAAAAAAAAATCGTATGAAGTTTGGAGTCATTGTGTCGTTTGTACTTATCTATTATATTGGAGCGGAATCGGTTCCAATTAATTATTTACTGTTTCTTTTCATTTATTTGTTTTGTTTGTTTTTTTTTTAAATATTTTGTCATGTTACTGTTTCTGATCTGATGAAATCGGCAAGGCCCGTCTTGGATACTGTTGAAAGTACTACAATTCACTGTACTGCAACATCTTTTCTAGCTAGCGAGCTAGCTATGACATCATATAGCACTAGAGCTGTAGGACCAGCCAAAAACCAGGTGGAAAAAGAAAAATAAATAACTAAAATGGACAACCTAGAAAAGTGGGTCTCTCTAGTTTTCAGCGTAGGTGATAATTAATAAAGGTGGGACCCATCATATCATGGCACTGATTTTGCAGCCTAATGCTATTTTGGGTGATTACATTTTGAAGAACGTTTTTTTAGGTTGTGTTTGGGAATGAGTAAAACTTTTGATGAAAAGTTTTGAGGGGTAAAAGTTGTCAAATGATGTGATATAATAGGGGTAATGATGAGTAGTAAAAATGATAAAATTTAAAAAAATAGGTTAGTTGTGTGGGTAGTTGTGTAGAAATGATTGAAAAGTAGGGTAGTTGTATAGAAAAATGTGAAAAAATAATTAAAAAATATGATAGATGTGGAAAGTGAAAAGTTTTAATGTGACAACTTTTAACAATTGACAAACGTACCCTTAAAAGAAAAGAAAGGAAACTAGTAGGCCTGTTCGAGTTCAACTACTACATTGGCGCAATCTTTCCTACATGTGAATGTGAGGCATTGTGGCAGTTTACCTATTCCATCACTCCATTGTCTGGCCTGCTTATCTCCATGGCATGTAATGTCCCTCCTTCATATGGCTGGATGTCACATGGAAGTGACAGATTGGGAAATCTCAGTTGTTTTCTACTGGAAGAGTCTTATTTACAAACAGTTGGACAAAAAGCTGGAGTTTCAGGTGCTTAGTGGATAAGCTTCAAAGTTCAAACTATTATTGCGTTTCTATATCTGGCACGCTTCAATGTAATCCGGTTTCATAACCTTATCCGTTTTAAAAATTTTGATGTTTGATAAAAAATTTAACTCATTTATATTATTTAACATCATTTATTTAGTTAGGAGATTAAATTTCATCAAAATCTATTATGCGCATAAGTCACATTTGCTCAAAAATAGATACATTATGTGTAAATTAGGAAAGCTGCTTAGATCCATTCACATATGTATTATAATATAACAATACTTTATAGAATCATTTATTTATATATTTATAATATTTTAGATGATTTAGATATTGAAAATACTACTTAAAAATTAATATTAAATATTAAATTATTTTATTACGTTGATTTTACATGTTTGTAGATGACAAACATGGAGCTCATATATAGTGAAACTAGACAAATGACAATATTCCAATGATAGTATAAATAATACTAAATATAATTGATTAAATAAGTTTTTTATCAACTATCTAGATGTTAAAAATGAAGAGAACTTCACAGAAGTATAGTTGTTCTATATCCAAGTATCTGACCCTGCTAAGAAAGATTTCCTCATTCATTGAGTTGAACCAAGCAAAAAAAAAAAAAAAACAAACAAACAAACAAACAAAAGCTTATAGATTTGTGAATGCCTAGCAAATGTACAGATGTACTGTTGACTCAGTGACTCAGTGAGTAAATTGACCCAGTGGTTCTCATCCGGGCTTTCATGCCCATAGGTCCAGGGTTCAACCCTTAGACAGTGGGAAAATGTCCAGGATTGGTGATCCCTGTGACTACATCCCAAAAAAAAAAAGCTGACTGGTAATACACAACTGAAACCCAACTCAAAACTAATTTTAGGCTAGGCTGTCTGGCAACTGAATCCCATTGACCTTTCTAGATTTTGATACCGCTATCCAGAGGCCTGAGACCTGATTTGTTGCTGTTGTTATTCAATTGGTAGGATTAGAGCATTTATTAGGCATCGGTTTCAAATCTCAGGGATGACACCATCATCAAGATGGAAAGATGTTACTCTGATTGTCAACGCTGACTGTCTGATGTAGGGAAGCTGCTCTTCGTGGGCCATAATGGAACATGGAATTAACTGCCTGTCACAATAGCCAATTCCCAACAAATCGTTGGGAGGTATGGATATCTGATCACAATGGTTACCATTGTTTACAGTTGGATTGCTAAGAATGACTAAGCAATAGAAGTCTTTTTTTTTTGGGTTATGTGTGTTTTTAGCATAATCACTGGTCTAACTGGGCATTTATCTTGAATATTCAATGTATTATTCCTAACTAGTCAATTTCATTAGGTCCTGGCTGTTCTTCAATTGCATATGGTGCATCAGAAGAGATTGGTCCATTTCGTTTAAGGAAGAATGGCAGTCTTTACCTAAATAAGTTCTCATGGAACCTTGAGGCCAACCTCTTGTTCCTAGAAACTCCAGCTGGAGTTGGGTTTTCTTACACCAACACATCTTCTGATCTTCATGACACAGGCGATCGACGGACAGGTACAAAATTTTCTTAGTCTATCTATCTATTTCAAGTTCGTGGGCAGTTAATTTTGAGTATATCCTAGGACAGATTCATCAATATGCCCAGCATTATTAAGAATTCTGGTTTCAAAACTTCACATGTTATGGATGCACCCAGAAACTTTTACGTAGTTGGTTTTTGTTTACAGAAAGAAGGGTTTATATTGTCTGCTTGTTGTTCCCATCCCTAAACAGATATACAAAAGCGCCAAAAAAAAAAATAATAACTGCAAAATGAAGAAAGGAGAGAAAAGAAAAGTAATAACTTTCATATAGGTTCCAAGATTTCCAATATGATCTATCAATATGGGAAACCTCTTGAGGAATTGTTGAATCATGAAGCTGCATAGTTTTTGTACAAATCATTCCATCATAACCATACTTGTTAGAACTTAACCCAAGTGTATTTTTGAAAACTGTGTCATGGACTCTATATCTCTAGTATAGGAGTAAAAACCAAATTTTCATTTATAATCTACAAAAGTTGGGTGTTATAGATAATAAAGGTGGCTTCATTTGTTGGATCATCTATTTCTTGACCACCCGGTTTTGTGTTAAAGATGTTCAAATACAAGGCAGATTTCATATTATTTCACATGTTGATGGGCTTTAGTTTTCCAGCTGAAGACTCGCTAATATTCCTGATCCGGTGGTTGAACCGTTTCCCACGCTACGAACACAGGGAGATCTATTTGACTGGAGAAAGCTATGCAGGGCACTACGTCCCTCAGTTTGCAAGAGAAATAAAAGCTTACAACAGCAACGCTAAGAATCCTATTAATCTGAAAGGATTTATGGTAATCGAAGCTCTTTTTTATTAATTTTTTAATCTGGCATAGTGTTTAACGAAATTATAGTCGAGAAGATCTTGAAGAATTTATATTAACTACATTTCTGCATCTATACAACCTTTCAAGTTATAAACACAAAAGCACCAGTTTTCTGTTTTCCATATTTTAAAGAAGAACAAGCTTTTTTGTATGCTTTTTTTCTTTGAAAACTTGCACGACGTTCCCATGAAAGGTGTCTGGCAACATCATTCAAAAACGCTGTTTGGCTATTTTTTCCTCCTAAAAAACTGGACACTTTTATGGGAATCCTAGTTTCTCCCAAAAAGACTCTGCACTTACGAGCTTTATTTTTTTTCTAATGGGTGGACAAACAGGCGCTTAGTTATTTAAGCTTAAAATTTTCATATAAGACTGATAGTTTGTTATAATGTTATTGATGTCTTTTCTAATTATTTGCCTTTCATCGAAAAAACTTCCAGGTTGGAAATGCTGTCACAGATAACTACTATGACAACATAGGGACTGTGATGTACTGGTGGAGCCATGCTATGATCTCTGACCAAACCTACAGAAGGCTAATGAGCACATGCAATTTCAGGCAGCAGAAGCAATCAAATGCCTGTGATGAATTGTACACATATGCCATGGATCAGGAATTTGGGAACATAGACCAATACAACATATATGCACCCCCTTGCAACAACTCGGATGGTGCTACTGTAACCCGTGGGAACCTGCGATCACCTCTTCACCCCCATAAAATGGTAATGTTTCACTAGTGTAATATAAATTTCAGGACAAATTGCTATATGGAGCTGTGGGAATAGTCACCCATTTGCACATAAATTCTTAGGAAAGAATAACCAGTGGCATGCATGCATTTTGCTTATTGCCACGTTTTTAGCTATGTATATAGCAGGTTGATGAGCCATCCGTGAAACCAAAAATTTTCATATTTTGGGGAGAAAGTATGAGATATCAATCGCCCTCTCTTTCAAGTCTTTCCTTATAAATTGATTTCATAATTTGAACATGACCTTGATCCAGTAGCCAAAAGAGTTATATCCGCAAAACTCATGGCAACATATAAATAACAAACTTATCATAATGTTGAATTCTTAGTTCTCCTGTTTTTTGACATTGATAGGTATTGAGGCAGATTTCAGGTTATGATCCTTGTACGGAGAAGTATGCTGAAATTTACTACAACAGGCGAGATGTTCAAAAAGCCCTCCATGCCAACATAACGAAAATTCCTTATAAATGGACTGCTTGCAGGTGAGGTGTAAGACATGGTGACTACAAAAGTAGTCTGCCTTAGGATGAAATTCCGTTGCTGCGCATCCTCCTGAAGAGCTTCAAGCCACTGCATTCATTGTTTGTGCATGCTGAAAATGGAAACAAACAGGGTTGTCGTGTCTGTCTCCACACAATCATACCATAAGTACAGATGTCATCAACACACACAAAAGGGTCTTACGATTGTGCCTAGCAAAGTCCTCAAAGTATGAAACTTATTATTTTATTATCAGTTTTTAATTTGCTTCTTTGTTGGATACTATCTGTGGGATTGTACCATGATTCATTTATCATCCACCACTAGGAAAACTAGATCAAAAACTTCAGCTTGATATGGGGTACTTCTGCTTGCGTTGTTTGAGAAAGGGTCCTGAGTCCTAATCCAAGGATGAAAACATTATGAAAAGTCAACCACAACACTGAAATTGATTTTAGGAATTTGATGTTCACGATCACTTTTTTGTTTTTGGTTCAGAAAATGGTGATAATTTCATGTAAAAAAGAACATTACCATTTTGATAAAATCTGGGGAAATTGATAATATTGAAAAGAAGGGAAGCAATTGAACACCTAAATTGTGTCTGAAGTTCATGTGCACTAGCCCATGTCTTTACATGAGACTCCAGTGTGTTGATTATTCATTTACCAGCATAATTGCTTGTCGATGCCTATCCCGATCCATTCACCTAGGCAGTCTTTTAACCGTTGAATATGGGCCTTGCTAAATTTCTTTGAGCCATGTGTTTTGGCTTTTGAACCCACTGGTGAAATGGTTCAGGCATCCATTAAACATCATCCTTCACTGTATGTTTGCGTTGATTAGATCTTATTAGTCATTGATTCCCTTTTTCTGTAATTGTTGCAGTGAAATTCTAAACCGAAACTGGAATGACACCGATATTTCTGTTCTACCCATATACAAGGAGCTGATAGCTGCTGGTCTGAGGATTTGGGTTTTCAGGTTTGTGATGTAATAAGCTTCTATCTAGGCTTTTGAAAAATAAAAATAAAAATTAGAGGGCCAAGATGGTTGGCAGGAACAACAAAATGCTGTTAGGTTGTGAAATTCCATTTTCAAGCTTGACAGGACGAGGCCACAACATCTTATTGACACTTACTAAGACTAATTTTGTTGTTTAAAATTCTGTTGGGTATCTATTGAGATGTTATTTCATGTTCGGGTGAATTCCAAACAGCGGTGATATTGACTCTGTTGTGCCAGTTACTGCAACTAGATTTTCTCTCGCACAGCTCAAGTTGGCAACCAAAATTCCATGGTATCCATGGTATGTTAAGAAACAGGTCAGTCTATGTGTCATATGCTATTACCGCTTTCCCAATCTGATTTTTCTCTAAAATACCAATTTTTAACAGTACTTCATGACATCCAAAATGGAGGATGAATGATGTTTGCATGTATTATGGTTTTTTTTTATATATATAAAAAAAAAAATCGACAGGTAAAAATTTGCGGTAGAAAAAAAAAAAAGAAGTGAGCTGACCATTGATATTGAAGGGTGGTCTAAGCACAAATTTTTGGTTTATCCTAACACACAATAGAACCTTGATTGAACAGCCTGGTTTGTTCCATTTCGACTGGTTTTTCACTTTCTTGTTTGTTGACCAACAACCCCACGTTCAGTAGGCCTGTGTCATATTTCTTGTTGTATTCTTCTTTAGGCAGCCTCACCTTAAAATTTGGGTCAAATCACAGGGTACTGTTTCTAACAACGACCTCTGAATTCTTGAGTTCTGAAAGTCGAGAAAGAATCAAGATATTAAACATTTATTTGGACCCTTCGCCCCTTTCTTTCCCCGAATATCAAGACTTTCTAGTTCTGTTGAATTTACGAAAGGTCAAGCCCTCCAAAAGCTCCTACCAACTTAAGCTTGCTTTTCCGTTTTGGTGTTTGAATTTCCCATGATGGCCACACCTTTTACTTATGGGACTCTTCTTTATTAGAGAAACGTTGCATCGTCCACATGTTTTACTTTTAGGCCCCCACCTCCCCCTCTCTCTCGCGTTCTGTCCAATCTAATTATCTAATAATGCACAACTCTGTCCAGAACTTCAATTTCAGCAAATGGTCCAAACCTTTTTACCCTGCAGCCCAAGCCCTTCCATCCAGACTGTTACTGAAGTTTCATGACTTTCATCTTCCTGTTTGCTGTTTATCTTGAGTTACGGGCCTATCTGGGTATTTGCAAAGTAATTTGGTAGCAATAGTTAACGAAATGACAATCTTTTCTATTTTTTCGGTGGACAACAATTTCCAGGAATATGTTTTGTCGCCTTCCAGGAGCTTTTTCAAGAATAACTTTTCTTCCCAGTTTTTTCTTGGAAAAAAGCATTCAAAGCGGTCAATCTCTCTCCTTTTGCCTTCAAGCAAACTCCACAACTCATTGCCTTATCCCGGCCAGAAGCTCCCTTTCAAATTCACTTGAAGATTTTAGTGTTTACACAAACTTGGGTGGAAAGTAAATTTGGGGAAAAATGTGATACCTAACCTAGGAACTTCTGATCTCATTAGCCTTTATACACATCACCACCATTTGAAAATGGCGACACGATATCATGGTATTCTACCTTTCTGGAAAGAGAATTGCTTTCAGTACTTTTTCCTTGACTTTATTTGTCATGGCCTCCTAAAAGCTTGTTCCCATCTTATGAAGATGCTGAAGGGCGTCTAAATGTCAACATAAATCAACATGGAACAAATATCAAATTTCAATCATGCATCACAAGAGGACAACCACCAGCGCCATAAACATCACAAACAGCGCAAATGTAGAATAAATTTGCTTTTTCATTATTAACTATTTCTACGTCCCAAGCAATAATTTTGTTGGGTTTGTAATGATATTCTGGTTGTTGTTGCTGTTGAAGGTGGGTGGTTGGACAGAGGTATATGAAGGACTAACCTTTGCTACTGTAAGAGGGGCAGGCCATGAAGTTCCTCTTGTCAAACCAAGGGAAGCCCTTCAGTTATTTAGGTCATTTTTAAGAGGAGAGCCTCTACCAAAGTCCTGATTTTGCTCTCTTTTTTTTTGGTGGGGGGTGTCAATGTAAGATTCTAGTTTTCTCTTATTTTATATCTTGATTGATCTTAGAGGGTGGATGAATCAGCTCTTGTTGCAAAAGGGGGGAAAGAAATAGGTCAAGATGTAACAATTAATGCAAGTGACCTTGATTGTGGTGTATTGATTTTGATTTCCATGGGAGAGAAATAAGAGGCATTTTGTCAACTGTTTGATCAATGGCTATCTTGCTGCCAATTCTAGAGGCTGTTTGGTAATACATGAATGTGAGATTCCATGGAAAACAAATGACCTTTACATTTTCCGACTAATTATTTAATGAGAAGTAATCCTGTGAGTGCGGGCTAAGCAAATGTCTTATTTAGCCTATCTTAAAAAATCCATTTATAATATTTTTTTTTCATTTTTTTCTTGGTACACTTGTTTATTTAAATGTATTTAATATATAAACTAAGTTTTTACTATTTTTAGATGTATATATATATATATATTGAGATTTTTAAAGATAAAAGGCATTAAAAATCTCAAATATATATCTAAAAATGATAAAACTTAGTTTATATATTAAATATAATTAAATAAACATGTAATAAAAAATAAAAAAATATGTTGTAAATGAATTTTTAAGGCGAATTGAATGAAATATTTGCTTTGTCCAGGCTAACAAGATTATTTTTCTTATTTAATAATCCAACGACCTTATTTTTTCAACTTTCTTTATATAATCTAATCATTTTTCCTTCAAGTATCATGTCTATTTCAACTTTATTATTATTATTTTATATCAATCATACAAATCCCAAAATATTTCTTTTCTCATTTCTCACCTCATTCCAAAATCCCACCAAAATTAACATTACCAAACTTTCCCTTACTAAAATTATTGGTAGAAGGATTTTTGGGGAGAAGAACAATGTTAATGACATTAGATGTTGGGTTGAAAAAGGAACTTGGTGGACTTACATGCCGTAGGAATCGGGTCGCTTGCTGCTGCAGGAATCACTAATTACTTGGCGCTAGTGCTTTAAATTTGCGAAACTTTATTGCAAATTTATTAAATTTTTAAGTAAGAGTGCATTTATGAAATTTTGTTGAAGTTTATTAATGTCTGATCTAGTTTAGCACAACATATTTGGCGGCTTTTGGTTAAAGATATATTAATTTTTTTCAAGCTATTAATAATGGATCTACTCAAGTTGCTAAATCTTCACCCTTTTTTGTATTTTTTTTTATGTATATATATTTTACGGTTATCTTAATTTGTATTACATTTAAGCCCGGAGACATTTTTATAATTTTTAAAAAGAGACACCAAACTCCCATCAAACAGGGGAAAAATAGAATACGCAGAGGCACATGCTAGAAATTGAACACTGGACCTCACCGAAAAAGTCACGAGTGTTACCACAAGATGGACCCTTGTTGGCCTATTTTTAATGTTACCTAACCTACCCATAGAAGTACCAATCCACACCTTTCAGGTGGAAATAATTGGGATGTGGGTTGACTTAACCCAGGTTGCAACCTTAGGTTGATGTCTTTTCTCATTTAATATATAATTTTAGGTTAATATCACACTTTAAAATATTATATTTTTAATAAATAAATGTATATAAGGTGAATTGGAACATGGTTGACTAGCCTTAATCCTTTTTTTTTATTATTTAAATTCTCGTTAAATTTTTTGCCCCTCGTGATACCAAGCCACTAAAACATTTAGTTCACGTCTGCCAAAAACAGGTTGTGCTAAAACCGGGTGACGGGTCGACGACCCAAATTTCACCCCACTCGTCCGTTTTCAGAGGATCGGTGGTAAAGTGCTTGCTTGCACACCGTACTTTTTTGTTTTGTTTTGTTTTTTTTATTGGGCCCATCGTGCTATTTTTGATTAATACACAACATCAAAAATATTTAGTGGGTGTTCTCCTGTGCGACCACCTTCCCGCATTCGATATACGTGTATGGCTGGAAATTTTATTTTATTTTTTTAATTTGAGCTCCACATAGATTTTACTCCATGAGAAAATTTGTAATTTTTTTGGATGTTAAAATGGAAGGCGCATTTGATCAAAAAAAATAATAAAAAATGGAAGGCGCATGCATCCATAAAAAATAAAAATAAAAATATCAAAGAAATTTTTAAAATTACAAATGTTCACAGAAAATAAGATAGGTGACTCATATATTTATAAAAAAAAAAAAATTTATTGTAGCTTATTTTGCGCCTGCAATAGAGGCGGCATATAAGATTGCCAATCATATACTGGGTGTGTTTGGCAAATCCAAATTTTCTACAACGCTTTTTCATATACTGTTGCATATAATTATCTTCTTCTTCAATCATTTATATATATATATTTATACAGCTGTTCTGTTCTTCAATTATTTTTATGTATTTTTTTTTAATACCATTACCCTTTATTCTAATCATTATCTTTATCTTACCTTTTTTACTTTTTTCAAAATTTCCCGTTATTCTCACTTGGAACGACTCTTTACAAATGCTGGCAAAGGACGCGAACCAACTGAGCTAAGCCCTGAATCATGTTTCGCATACATAATTAATTAGCTAAATATCTAAGTAAATTGAAAAGTTTAAACAAGAATAAAATAGATGAGTTTATTAGATAAAAATAAAATAAAATGGTAGCAACAATATTAACAAGAAGAAAAAAATAATTTAGAGTGCATTTGTTTTTCACAAAAAACATTTCAACTAACTTTTTACTTTCCACGATTGCCTTTTTTTATTATTTCTTCACATTTTCCTATAAAAATTATTCTATTTTTTAATTATTTCTATACAACTACTCATACAACTATCATATTTATTTTAATTTTATCCTTTTTATTCCTCATGATTATTCTTATCCCGTCATATCATTTTCTCTTATTTTAAGTGTGTTTAAAAAGTAATAAAACTTTTAATCAAGAGTTTTTCGTATAAAAATTTTTGAATTGGTAAAAAATGATGTGGCATGATAGAGACAGTAATGAGAAGTAAAGAAAATAAAGTTAAAATAGATAAATTTGTAATATAGGTAGTCGTGTAAAAATGATTAAAAAAATAGGATGGTTGTATAGAAATGATGTGAAAAATAATTTAAAATAGGGTAATGGTAGAAATAAAAAGTTTTAAATTAAGGGTGTGTTTGGCAATTGATAGAAAATGTCAAGTTAACTTTTCAATATAAAACTTTTCACTCTCCACAACTATCATATTTTTTGATCATTTTTTCACATTTTCCTATGCAACTACCCTACTTTTCAATCATTTCTACACAATTATCTACATAACTAACTTATCTATTTTAATTTTATCCTCTTTACTACTCATCATTATTCCCATCATATCACATCGTTTGAAATCTTTTACTCTCCAAAACTTTTCATCAAAAGTTTTATTCATTACCAAACACACTGTAAAAAATTTTAATCATAAAAGTTTTATAGTTTCCCAAACACCCTCTTTCAAAACTTTTCATCTAAAAGTTTTATTATTTTTCAAGCACACGTAAAATGCAAAAGAAAATGGAAAGAGTTTTATACCCCCTTTCTTGGGCATGAGTCAACCGACAATCTACCTAGAATATCAGAATTGTCAAATAAGAAAAGATAATTTGCAAATATAATCATACAGTTTAATTATAATTGTATACATATTCACACTGTTATTATATTATCAAGACGTGTATATTTGTAAAGATACACAAACTACGTGAATATATTTGCCAAAATTAAATATATTAACTTAATTTTCGAAATTGCAAATATTACTCACCATAATGATGCAACGATGTCGTTGTAATGATATGAATTTATTTGCAATTACGATCAAACTATGTGAGAGATATTTGCAATTTTTTACACTATATAGATATATTTGCAATTATAATCAAACTATGTAAGTAGATCTGCAAATAACCCGAATAACAAAAGAGGTGCTTATTAATTTATATAATTTAATCTCTCAAACTATTTAAATAATGATCCTCATAGTAAAAATAAATTCACTCGCCCTTCTAAAATTTTTTCATCTTAAAAAAAAAAATTCCTTTTGGCACTTTTAGGTGCCTGTCAATGATCAAATCATAAGTGTTGTTGGATTGAGTCGTATCTAAACTAAAATCAATGACGCTAGAGTTGACGATCTCACATAAACATATTCAGCACAAAAAGATTCCACTCAGCTCACCTATCATCAATGAAAAAACGTTTTTATTAATCTATAAATAATAATTTATAGCTTGAGTGAGGTTTGATCCCACGAGGGAGTATTGCACATGGCGGTTAGCAACTATTACCACCTTGGCTGGGTTCGGGTCTAATGCAACCCAGGTGCACGGATTGGGATATACATTCCCTCCTTCACTTTTTAAATTTAATTTTTTTGAAAAAAATCTAAATTATTTATTATTTTGGTTAATAACTATATATCCATCCTGTCAAAATTTTCTATGGCAGGAAACTTACGTGTTTCAAAAATTTTAACACTTTTGGAGAATGAAATACACAACTCCAAAAATTTAAAAATAAATACAATATAAAACAGTTTTTATTCTATGTTATTTTTTATACCATAAATAAGAGTGGAAAACTTGATCTGGGTACTTGTGAATCTGATGGATCTCTTAAAATGGGTAGAATATGCTTCTATTTTTATACCAAAAAAATAAAAAGATTAAAATTTTAAAAAATACCTAATTCAATTATGATGTAATAGGTTTCAAGGTCTAGGCAATGAAAGAAGAAGCAATTGAACTTACAAATATTCATAAATGCATATGATGATTATTATAAATAGTTTAGATCTTTAAAAAGTGGTGGAGCGTGGAGTTTTGATGGAATCATATACAAATAAATTATATTTTTAAAACTTTTATGGAAATTGATAAATTTTTAAAACTTTATTCCCGGGCCGAAAGTAAATCATTGCCACTTGACCTATGGCCTCTTCCCATGGGATGGGTAATAAAGTCTGTGCATATATTTTTCATAAAAATAACTATTAAAATAGAATATTATTAGTAATTAATTATCATACTAAATTAATTTAGAAAATAGATAAGTTAGTTATATGGATAGTTATGTAAAAATGATGAAAAGATAGACAAGTTGTACAAAAGATGCGAAAATAATTAAAAATAAGATAAATGTGAAAAGTGAAGAATTTCAAGTCGGAGAAATTTTAATTTGAAAAGTTTTATCGTCAAACAAATATGCCCTGATTATTATAAATAATTTAGATCTTTATAAATTTTTTAAAAATTAAAAAAGTAATAATAGTGGAGTGAGGACTTTTGATGGAATCATATAAAAATAAATTATAATTTTAAACATTTTTTAAAATTTTGTGGAAAATTTTAAATTTTTAAAAATTTATTCCGCCGCTGAAAGTAGATTACTACTTGGCCCTATGGTCTCTTCCCATCGGATGGGTAATAAAATCAGTAGATATATTTTTTCATGAAAAATAAAAATTAAAATAGAATATTATTTGTAATTAGTTAACTTACTAGATTAATGTGGAAATGGGTGTGAAAGAAATTTATATGTTGCATCAAGCTAAGCGAGTTTTTTTTTTTTTATAATATGGAATCAACGGGTTGATATTTCAAGAAACTTACTCTCATTATTTGGAAACCATGGAAAACAATCTCAAAGGCAACGTGCGGTGTCCTTCTTTGACTTAAATCCTCATAGGCACATGAAGAAAACTCCTCAACCGATAGGTGGCGTTTTCAAATTTTCCAAAATTAAAAAGAATTTACTCGTCAAAAAGCCATGAGATGAAATTCGTACGGCCCCTAGTCAATATGAAAGTCAACCTGACCGAGTATCGTGATCTGGCGACAACCGTTATCGATACTCCGGCGTTTGTGAGGAAACCAGAAATCAGCATTCTTCGAATGTATTTAGTCGAATCCAACCGTCCAAATTAGAGAATTTAAATGAATCATGCGAGAAGCCCAAGTTTATGATGTAATTTAGCACAAGATTGAAGAAAATTATCTGGATGGTTGAGAAAAACATTCTGACCCGGAAATCAAATATCGGGCTTGTGAGATAGTTATTATCATTAATTTTTTTGGTTCGATATGAAGATTTTTATGTTTAATTGAATGGGATTTGGACCGGTAAAAGATGGGAGAAGATGAGTATCGAGCATGACGTTGCTGCGGAGTATCAAATATGTGAAAGTCGAAAGAACTGCCTTCTCCTCCTCCTCCAGGAACAAAGGACGAAGTTGCTGGGAGCTCTCCATGAAAGCTGCTGCTTGAAATCTTTCTCGCTCTCTCAAAAACCTGTGGTTCCCAATCAAATCTCGTTTTCTTTTCAATTCCTGTGAAAGAGTTTGTTTCTTTCGCCCTTCTTCTAAAGCCCATCTCGGATCTCTGTCTTTCTCATATCGGATTCATTAAGTCCATCGACAAGTCTCTCACTTCCGTCAAATCCTCAAGGACCCATCTCCCTTTCCGTTTCTTTCTTCCGGATTCTGCTTTCTTGGGTGTCTTTGGAGACTCGATCCCTGCGCATTTCCTTCGAGATCCAGGTGCTTGGGAATTCTTTTATCCTCTGAAGTTGCCGTGCTTCCTCAACTGTAAGTTTTTTTTGGGGGTTGTCTTTTTCTATGTTGGAAGAAAAAGAAATTGTTTACTTGATAGAAGCTAAGAAAGAAAAAAAAGGAAGACGGTTTATTTTCTTTTTTCCTTCCTTCTTTCTTTTTTTTTTTTCCCCTTCTTTTTCATTGTTCTGTTTTAACTGTAATTTTTGGGAATTTGGGGGAGCGTATTTTCTCGCCGCTTAAATCGTTTGATGCCGTTATCAACTCATATCTTGGTAGAATTCTTCAGCTGTGTCGTTCAGTTACTGCCGTTTGCTGCTTTAAGAGATCTTCCCTTCGACACTTTTCAGAATATTTATACGATCTGTTTAAGTATTCCCTTTTCCTTTGAATTTTTTCTCGGGAACATCGAATTGGGGATGGTGCAAAATTTGATTTTCTAGAATATTGATTGTTTCTAAATGAGGGAATTATCGCCCGTCATTTTTATAGAATTGTTCTGTTACCTGTCCAGATCCATTCTCGGTGGGATTTGGGAATAGGTCGTTTTGTAGAATTTTCTTGTTTTCTTGGAATTAGTGAAGCCTGAGATTCTCTCTCTCTCTCTCTCTCTCTCTCTCTCTCTCTCTCTCTCTCGTTTCTAAATAGCGAATTTTAGAATTTGGTAGAACTTGGCCATGTTCTGTTTTGGGTGTCTTTGGGTTTTTGGAGCTTCCCGTCTTCCCTTTGGCTGATCCAATTTCTCAATTGGTTGGTAGAAGTCCATGTTGACTCTAGTTATCATTGAATATTTTTTTGGCCTTCGCCATATATTTAATTGGCTTTTTACTGCTGTTGGCTGTTTCTTTTTTTTTTTTTTTCTTGAGTTTTGACGTCTCATGTTGTGTGCTCTTTCTTTGTATTTCAGGCGGTCATAGTCTCGGTTAACTAATTCGAGGGGAATTGCGGGTTGAAAGGAGCACTTCCACCTGTTCATTCTGAAAGGGAAACCCTTATTTGGATCTTACTTACCTTCCATAAGCAGAACTCTTTCTACTTGCCTGTTCATTTCCTATATTTTATCATTCCTTGTTTGTTGTCTGAGTGTTGACATACAATACTGGTGTGCCTTTGTAGTTTCTCCCTCCTTTCTCTAATCCATCCTAGGATTGGAGATTGGAGCACTTTCAACTATCTTCCCGTATTTTGACCTTCCTGTTTCGTACTGTCCATTGATTCCAAAATTTCAAAAACAAAGATAGTCATTCATTCTCAGAACCGATCCCCCTTTTTGCATCTTCCTGTGTCACTTCTCCATTTTTCTTCTTATTTCATCTTCTTGTGTCAGTTCTTCATTTCTTAAGTTTCAGATAATCATCATCATTCGATTGTGGAAATAACCGCCGTCATTATTGTTACCTTCTTTGTGTTATTCTGTTCACCAATCAGAAACAAAATGGAGACAGTGAAAAACAAATTGTTGAGACAAATTTGTTTCTTCTACTGATACAACCTCTGACTACTCCAGTTGCTTCCAGCGGCAGTGTACTTTGTTCTTGGATTTAACTGTGAATTCAGAGTTCGAAAGATACAGATCGAGCAGCTTCTTACCAGATCCTCGGGGTTGGAGGCCTGAATTTTGGTTTTATATTGGTCTGATCATCTTATTTGGTATGGCAGACTACAAATCTTTGGGTGTCATGCAAGGAGATGAAAATGTGGTGGCTATTGCACAGCAGATTGTTAAAGTCTTGAGTACGAGTGAGAACCCAACCGATGATATGATAAAATTCCTTTCAGACTTGAAGATCTCCATGTCAGCATCTGGGACAACTGCATCCTTGGGAAGTACAAGGGGAATGGATGAGGTTGAAAAACAGCTCAACTTCTTATATCAGAAGATCATGAATTGGAATTCTGATCGCTCAATGATATGGGAACGTGGTGTGGGTGAAGCTGCTGAGTATGTACAGGCTGTTGAGGAGACTCGAAGGTTGATAGAAAGTTTGGGGTGCTTATCTTTGAATGGATATCGGGAAAAGGATGAGCTTCTACAACGTGCCCACAGCATTCTTCAGATGGCCATGTCAAGGCTGGAAGAAGAGTTCAGCCACATTCTTATTGAGAACAAGCAACCTTTGGAGCCTGAGCACCTTTCTTTCCGTTCCAGTGATGATGACATGTCTTTTGTGGATTCAATTGCTTCCATGGATGAAGAACCTTCTGAGGACTCCCAAGTAAGGATGCAGAGAGACAATACAAGAGGCTTGGAGGAATACATCATTGATCTGGTCCAACCACATGTAATTCCTGACCTAAAACGTATAGCAGGAGTTATGTTTGTGTCAGGTTATGATGCAGAATGTTGTCAAGCTTACATTAGTATCAGGAAGGATGCTCTGGATGAATGCTTGCTTATGCTTGAAGTTGAAAAGCTGAGTATTGAGGACGTGTTACAGATGGATTGGAGCTCCTTAAATTCCAAGATAAGGAAATGGGTCCGAGTCATGAAGATCTTTGTCCGAGTCTATCTCGCCAGTGAGAAAAGCCTAGCCGACCAAGTCTTTGGAGTCTCTGGATCAGTCAGCGAGAACTGTTTTGTTGAGACTTCAAAGAGCTTGATTTTGCAGCTTCTAAGTTTCGGTGAAGCTGTTGCAATCAGACACCACTCATCAGAAAAGATTTTCCGGATACTTCACATGTATGATGGGTTTGCAGATCTTCTTCCTGATATAGATGCATTGTTTTCAGATGAGGCTGGTTCCTGTGTAAGTACTGAGGCTCATGAAGTTCTAAGTAGATTGGGTGAGTCTATAAGGAGATCCTTAAATGAATTCAAGAATGCTGTGAGAACAAATGAGTCATCCACCCCATTTGCTGGTGGTGGGGTTCATCATCTGACGAGGTATGTGGTAAATTATCTAAAGGCTCTCACTGATTATTCTGATACCCTAAATGTTCTCCTCGAAGGTGGTGGAGATGATCATTCACCTTCATCATCCAATGTGAAAACAGCAGCTGAAGATGATAGTGAGTGGAGTTCTTTTAGTTCCTTGCCAATGGCTCGATGTCTTCAGTCCGTGATGTCAATACTTGAATCAAATCTTCAAAGCAAGTCCCAGCTTTACACAGATTTTTCCCTGCAGCACTTCTTCCTTATGAACAACATCTGCTACATGTCACAGAAAGTGAAGGACTCTGAACTCGGACCTCTTATGGGGGAGAATTGGATAAGGAAACATAATGGTAAATTTCAACAGCATGCTGTGAATTATGAAAGAGCTTCTTGGAATGCAGTCCTTTCCTTCTTGAGAGATGAGGGCATTTGCAATCCGAAGTCAGGTTTAGTCCACAAAGCCATCCTCAAGGAGAGGTTCCAGGGTTTTAATCTTGCTTTTGAAGACATTTACAGGACCCAGACAGCATGGCTGATTTACAATGAGCAGCTCCGAGAAGATTTGCGGATTTCTATCTCGTTGAAAGTCCTTCAAGCCTATCGAACATTTATGGGAAGGTACTCCAATAATCTGGCAGGTGAGAGGCACAGCGACAGGTACATCAAATATAGTGTGGAAGATTTGCAGGAGTTTCTCTTGGATCTCTTTGAGGGGTCCCCAAGATCATTGCACAAGTCTCACAGACGTTGAAGAATTATCCATGTATTTGCTTGAGTTAGTCATTCAAGAACCTGTAAATATAGGGTCAGGATGCTGTATTGCATTAATGATATTGGTAAGCCATGAAGAAGTTGGCTATTGTTGTTGATCAGGATATTCATGTCTGAAATATGCACTATAAAGTTTGATCTTTTCCATTGTTTCCCCTTGTGTACACTTACCAATTTTGTATCTTATTTAGGTTGTACTTTTCTTTTCTGGTTATATATTCTTTCCATGAGATTTCTATTTCTTGCTTGATTATAGCGCATGGTCAAGAATTCTTTGATGGTCACCTTTCAATTATATTTTGATAAGATTTTCCAGGTTTGGCCCTTGAATCTGCAATGACATCATGATTTACAATTGTGTTTGAACTTTGAATTGCTGGCGACTTTTGAATCCCTACATATGGAAAGGTTATCAGCTATCCCAATTGTTCCATTTCTGACAACCTCTGATTTCCCTGCACCTGCACAACTTTATTGGGATCATGGCAACGGCCATCTGATTTCACCTTTCTAGGTAAGAGCAATTTTTATTTTTATTTTTACTTATTTCTCTAAATTCGATGGCTATCAAGTGGTTTTCTATGGAACTTACTTAACTGTTCAATTTTTAAATATCTTCCATTACCACCACATATCCTGGAATGTTTCCTTGTGTGGGAATTGGAGTGTGATGAATACATGCCTTCACTGGAAGATAAGTGATGACTTTGAGCCACAGATTACCTGGTTAAACAATGGGAATCAGATGTTGGGCACAAAAGAAAGTTGGGCGCCTGACTAAATGCACCCAGGTGCATTTCGCTTGTTTTTTAAATTCGATTTTTGAAAATTTTCTTATACAAATGTTAATCTAGATATATTTAACATATGTATCAATTTTCACCTTTTTTGAAACTTTTAGGTATTTTTTTATTTTTTAAAATCAGTGACATCCATTGATTTTAAAAAATAAAAAATAATTATAAAAATATCATTAATTTTAAAAAATAAAAAATTTAAAAGTCTACAAAAATGTAAAAATTAATATGCATGTTAGATATACTTTAATTAATAGTTGTATAAAAAAATTTTAAAAAATAGGTTTTTACACTTAGTACACCGAAGTTAAGTACATCTCAATTCACTGTTTCGGAGCTCATGAAGCTGGAGGGATTGGTTCTTGTTCGTTATACAGCTGCTGCCAAAAATCCCAATCCGCCGAGCAAATGGACGTGATGTTCTATTGTTCTGTTGCTGGTTTTGGCGAGTCTATCAAGAAATGAAGTCAACTGTCAAGAAATGGTGACATTTTTAGCCTTTTACTATTGAGGCTTTCCCCGCAAGAAAAGGCTGTTGAGGCCTCGCAGAAACTTGGGCGCAGCTCATATGCGCCCGGGTGTCTTTTATCCTTTTTTTTTAAATTTTTTTTATAAAAATATTAATATGAGTGTATTAACATATGTATTAGCTTTTACTATTTTTAGAGATTTTAAGATTTTTTTAAAAAATTTTAAAAATTGGTGGCGTTTAATTGATTTTTAAAAATTCTAAAAAACTTCAAAAATAATAAAAAATTAATACACATGTTAAATAAACTTAGATTAACCATTATATAAAAAAATTTCAAAAAAATTTAAAAAATGAGTATATGCACGCAAGTGCACTGATGCATTGAGGCTCAATGTACCTAAGTGCATATAACCAAGGCTCTAGAAATTTAGTGACAACTGTTATCAAACTTATATTTTTTGGTTCAAAAATAAACCATATATTTTATTTAAGATATTATTTTGACCTTTAATAATAAAATTCATAGTTGCCGGTGTTGATATAATATTAAAGAATTAAAATTTAAAAATAAATATTTATCACATGAAAATTATATAACATAATTTTAGCAAGATAAACTTTGTTACACTTATATAGCCTAAATACATATATAATATTTCCGATTATATAAATTATATCGTATGTGTCATTTATATCTAACATACAACGATCCTTCAAATTCTCCAATTACATTTTATTAATTAAAATAATCTGATATTTATGATTTTTGTTATCAAAGCTGAAAATTATATTTTAAATTAAATGTACCATTTGAATTTTTAAAAATCAACAAAAAATCTATTTTATGGAAGAGTTTCCGGATTTTGATTCTATGCACATGAGTGCACTTAGCTTTGCGCACCTTGGTGCAAATGCATATTTTTTGAAATTTTATTACAAATTATTAATCTGTGTTTATTTAATATTTGTATCAATTTTCTATTTTTTGGAGATTTTTAATATTTATTTTGAATTTTAAAAATTAGTGGTATTTTAGTAAATTTAAATTACTAAAAATGCCACTGATTTTTAAAAATCTAAAATAAATATATCAAATTTCGAAAAATGGTAAAAATTGATACACATATTAAATACACCTAGATTAACAATTTAGTAAAATTATTTTTAAAAATATATATAAAACATGAGTATTTATGCCTGGGTTCACCAAAGTTAAGTGCACTTAGAGCACATGATTTCCCGCCGATCAAGCACTATCGGTACTCCATCTCAATTCACTTTTACAGTTTTACCCTGCCGAAAAGAAAATAACATGTGAACTTCGAGCAGAAGAAAATAACGTGTGAACTTCGAGCTGCTCCACTTGCTACATAAAAATTTCAAACCCGCTGGGGATTTTCAATTTTTTTTTTTTTAAATCCCAAGTACATCTAAGTTTTGCACTCAATTCTAAATATACTCATCAACTTTCAATAACTCTTAATATCCACATATTTTACCTCAATTTCATCTATACCTGCATTGTTAATAAGGATATTTAACTTGAATGTGAAATGACAAAATGCTTAGTAACCTAATTCCTACCCTAATTTTTTTGATATTTTTATATGCATACTTCATGACAACCTGATATTATAATGTAGAATATTCATTAATTCACACTTTCATGTTATAAAGAGAAATTTTTCTTAAACGCCCCACTACAAGGGAAAATTATAAACCCCACAATAGGTGAAAATTGTAAAACCCCCATTACCAGGAGATAGGGGTGCAACTCGAGTAGGGTTGTACCAAGTTTGGGTTTACCCAAACCCTACCTACTCAGCTTAGGTAAACCTAAATCCAAATATTAGAATTCGGGTTCAGGTGGAGTTTGAGCTAGATTAGCATTGGTTTTGATATTAGTTAGGGAATGAAATTCAGGTCGCTTTCAAACCAATAGAAATTAAAATCACTGATAAAGATAACGAGTTTTTTAAATATTATTATGATATTTTTGGTTTTGATGAAAGTTGATTTTTTAATTAAAAGAAAATTCTAAATATAATAAACACAATGAATTTACAAGTAATATCAAAGTAAGAAAAATAAATGAGATTACATAAAATCACTGTCCAAAGTTTAATTAAAGTGAAACTTATGTCTTGTAGTTAATTAGTATATATATATATTAATTTTAAAGAGTTAGTATATTTATAATTATTAACAAATAAAGTTAAAGTAAATGTAATATATTCACCTTTTATAGACAAATGTATATATCATTTTGGATTTTAGAATACCATTTTAGAGTTTAATAAGGTTATGATTATATGGAATAACTTTTATAATAATTATAATTGAAATAGTTAATGCATAAATAAATATAATTATCTTAATAAATTAGGGAGAATGTCGAGTTCAGATTAAGTCAAGTTCTGATACTAGGTTGATATAAACCCGAGTTTTCTCAGATTAGGTTAAAACCAGGTCTAATTAAAAAAAAAAAAATTTTAAAACACACAAACTTAGTTTTGAAACCGCATGGAGTCAGGCGAGTCCGAACTGACCCAGTACTGCACCTATTACAGAAGACTAATCTATAAAATGCCACAATATACGTATGGCAGCAATCGAACCAAGCTTTAGCCCAAGACCGGGCACGGTGACTGGAAGGGGTCCTGATTCTATGCATCCAGCTGTAAAAGATAGCAGCTGTGTCGGTGCAGACAACTTATTTATTTATATTTTTTTGCTTTCTTATATATAATTATGGATATCATTCCTAGATGGGGTTATAGATAAATGATTTGATAAAATATTGTTATATTTTAATACCGCACCACATAACCTCTTCAAATTTTAAGATTTCAATTTTTGACGAAAATTTAATTCGTTTATTGTATTTACACGGGCTGCATTTTTTTATATATATATTCATCTATAAATTATGAAAAACATTTAGATCTATTCATGCATGTATTAGAATGTGATAATACTCTATAAAATCGTTTATTTATATATAAATGATATTTTTGATGGTTTAAATATTGAAAATACTATTTTAAAATTTATATTTTAACATTAAAGTATTTTATTATGTTATGATACTGAACAAATGAGAGAATTTCCTTGATAATATAAATAAAGCTAAATATGATGGATAGAATAAATTTTTCATCAATCATTAAAATTTAAAAAAGAAAGGATTACATAAAAAATAATTTTATAAAGCAAGGCAATATAAATAAATCTATTTACCCATTAATATATATTTCAAAGCCAATGTAGTCATGCATATTTTATTTGGATGAAATTTGTTCTCCTATTCTAAAAGATGATTGTTAAATATAATGTTGGAATGAATCTCACATCAATTATTAACGCATAAAAAATGAATTAAGTTACCTGAAATTGCTTACATAGAACTCCCAAATCAAATTAATAGATATCCGACACTATATTTTTTTCCTTATAAAAAACTAAGAAGCTTGAAGTGCTTAAAGTTGCGGCGTAATTAGGAGTTTCAGAATCTGAATAGAATTAATAAACGTCCGACACTAAAATAGTATGAGAACTTTTACTTTATTGATTATTTTACTTCTATATTTTCATGATGGTTATGCATTTATACGTTATTAACAATTTACCCTCTCAAAAATCTAAGCGATGTGAAAATCTAAAAGCCGAATGGACTTTTAAGATCTGGATCATTTGCACCCCAAGAAAGCTTCTTATGTTCAAGGATGGTGTCTTTTCTGTTGTAACGGGTGACAAGGAGAACCAGCACAAGCACTAAATTTGTGGTTTTTAGCTTTGAATTGGGATGAATCAAGAGATTTTTCCATTTATAAGTGTATTTATGAAAATATTTAAACAAAAAATGAATTTTGGAAGTTATTCAGTTATATTTTTAAAAAGCTTAATTAGATATTAAAAACACAGCATTCAAATTCGAGTAAAGGTTCCTACTTCCTTCAAATCCATTGCATTAATTTCGCTTTCCATTGAGGTGAAATGGGTGTACAACAAGCAAATAGGTAAATTTGGAGTTTCAAGTTTCCTTGCAGTTACAAGTACAGATTAGGAAGCTACTGAGAAGAAACAACTCAAACAATCATATTATACAGAGGAAAACAGACATCAAGTTTCCACGCGCCAGTCATCTGCCTGGATTTACAGTCAGTAACTACTGCTTATGCTTTATTGAGATTGCTTTCTAAAAACCATTTCGTCTGTCTTTCCTCCATTCCCATGGTTTTTCAGGATTTGGTGAAGTCCACAATCCAACACGAGCAGCTCGAGCATCCTTCTCCCACTGATCATGTCACCATCATCAACTTATTACTATCGCAAGTAAGAACTACTGTAGATGAGAGGCAGAAAACTGCATAAAAAGACTTACAGATGCAAATTCTGGCCGTTGGTCATATGCTGTGTAGTGCCATGCGAGGCCTTTCTTTAACATAATTTCCTGTTGTTGGAAAAATGAAGAAAATCTACTTAGTTGCAAGAACATCATGTACACACAGGATCACGTAAATTTCAAGAAATGTTCAAAATGATATTTTGTGCAGGTGATATCCATTGCTTATTTCACCTGAACAAATACACCATTGCAGTAGACATCTCCCACACATCGACGGTACCGGTCCTCGTCATAAACGTAGATTTTCAAACACTTTCCTTGAACCAGTTTAACTAGCTCTTCTTTTGCTTGCTTTCCAAAAGGCATTGCACTCTCTGGTGCGTCAATTCCTCTGCAAGATACCTAGGACCAATCAGCATCTACTTGTAGACTCTATAACATCCTCTTAATAACAGAAATAATTCAAGTAGTAGAATAAAAACAAGCACACCTTAACCGAATTCGGTACTTTCGTGCCAGAACATCCTCACCGTTTTGACCATTTATAACCCTGCATGATTGATCGAGACAGAGATTACTAGACATGCAGACAAACATTTTTCTAATTATTCTAATCTAATCTCCTAAAGAGTCAGACTAACAATTCCTTGCATGACATACATTTTGTGTTTTGAAATGTTTTTTGAGATCTTCATAAATCAAATAGTGGGAGCTCTAACTGGTTGGCCTCTTATCGTTATAATTCAACTAATTATGAATATTAGTAAAAGAACCATGATGAAGCTGCTACAATGTGAAGAAAATTACCTATACCCGGCATCAACGATTATTTTCTGAAGAGCATCTGCTTCAGTATAGTTTCTCCTTGCCCGTGCTTTGGATCGTAGGATGGCAGCTTCATGTACTTCTATAGGAACACTGCCTGATTCCCTTGGATCCTTTGTATCAACATACACTGTAATTGTATCCCCATCTGCAACTGCTTTAGGATCCACCTGCCAAATTAAGTGTAATTTAGATTAACTGATTATAAAGAAGGAAAAAATTCGATCGCCCAAGGATTATGGCTCCCATACAAACTCATGGCTCCTGATGCTTCACTTATATTATCCTATAGTCTAACTGGCTGCTGCAGCAGCAGAACATTCCAATAGGCCATACATGGTAGCCAATACCTTCGAATGCAAATGCCTAGGTATGGCTGTAATATACAGATGCATAAAGCCTTGCAGCTTCCCACAATTCATCTACTCATTCTTCATTTTAGGTCTGTCTAATGAGTATGCAGTATCTCACTGGTATAGTTTGCAGGACGAACTGGACGCCTTTCAAGCAGGGAGAGACTTCAGTAAGAGCTTGAGGAAAAGGGAGACTGTAGTACACTAACAAGCCCTACAAAAGTGAACAACCTTCATAAGCATGACAAGAATACTGAGAAACAAATTTCAGCACAATCTCATATAAAAGAAGTAGCATTCTCTCTCTCTCTCTTCTTTTTTTCCCCTTAGGCAGGACAAAACAGTAGGAACCTTTTTTCCCTCTTAGGCAGGACAAAACAGTACGAACCAGTGGTCTACATGCAAAGGAAAATTAAGGGCCTTCTCACTTATTGGATATGGGAGGCAGATGGATGCACAAGGCTGTTTAGAATAAAGCAAGCAAATTTGTTGAAATCCATCATCCGTCCTAGATTCCTAGTACCCAATTTATATCTGTCTACAAATATGCTCGCTTGCCACAAAGAGAACCATGCCACCAAGTTATATATATTGAAGCCCGGATCTTTTATACGAACCTGTATATCAGCTTTTTTATGGCCTTTCAAGGCTTCAGCTATAAGCTTAGCAGCATCTTCAGGAGTTTTAGGTGGGGGTTTGGCTTCATTCCATGCCTGATGAAGCTTCTTGTACCTTTTCTTGTGGGCAAAAACACAGGCCATAATAAAAATAATAGACAAGAATTATAATCATTGAATCACAATTCGTAGTAATTGGAGAAAAATTACCAACTAACTTGGGCCTTTTTGGAGGAGCCCACATGTTGACTCAGCCCTGCAGGCACCTTCAAAATCCACAAACTTGAAAGGTCAAGATAAAAATTTGTAATTTGGGTGTGCGCGGGTGCCTCCTAATTACACGAAACTGAAATGAGTTATCACCTGAGATGTGATTTGGAATTGGAAAAGATCATGGGCGAGAGCTGAGACGCCAACGTTGGCGGGGGTGACTCCATGTGGGCCTAAGGAATAAGGATGATGAGGATGCTGATGCTGCTGCTCATGATGATGATGTTGCGGAGGAGAAGGCGGCTGCTGCTGCTGCTGTGGCTTGCAAAACGAGCCGCACAGAAATCTCAATACGTTTCCCATGAAAAAGGGAAGAGAAACGGAGAAGAGAAGAGGGAGGAAGAAAAGAAGGGAGGAAGAAATCAGTTTTCTAAGCTGGCTTGCAATTGCAGTTGATTGCAATTGGCAACTGCAATTGCTTGCTTTTGGAGTCAGTACAGCAGCAGTCTATTGCGTGCGTAGACAAACAGAGCAGAAAAGGCACGCAGGGAAGGAAGGGACCAATGAGATGGAAAAGAGGAGGACTCAGACACGTGTCGTGCTATCATTGGCTATTCACAGCATCCAATGAAGGTCGGTGGGTGAGTTTCTGACTCTCTTGGTCAATGCTTCGATCACATTTTCAACACTTCAATCATTTTAATTGTATGAGTGATAATTAAAATTATTGAAAATCATGAATAATTAAAATTATAAAAAAAAATTAAAATGTGGCATCAATACAGGAGAGATAAAAGGTTACTGTTTACATTGTTACACCACCTTCCAATTGCCTAGATTGATTTAGTGGTTGAAATATTTTAAATCATTTCACAAAACTAAAGACATAAGATTATCAGACGGGCTTAAAAAGTAGTAATGTCGAGATGGGTATTTTGACTCTAGAAATTATTTTAAGATTATAAAAAAACCTTACGACAGTATCTATTTTGGAGCTTCCTTTCAATATAGCTAGGTTACATAAAAATGATTGTGCATAACTTTTTTTAATTTTAATATATTAATGTTAGATGGAAAATTTACTTCATTTATGATATTTAATATACATCAAACATGTCAACAGGCCACATGTACTTTAAAACATATAAATTATAAAAAATAACTAGATACATCCATATATACATTGGAATGTAATAATACTTTTAACTAGTTATTTATCCATATAAGTATTATGTTATACATGTTATCCATATAAGTATTATGTTATAAATGTTTAAACGTTGAAATTACAGCTTTGAAAGTAATATTTAGAATTAAATTAATGTGTTGATTTTTTATATTTGTAAATGAGCTTATACACAATAATGCCATAAACAAAAGAATTTTAATGATAATATAAGTGTTGATAAGTGAATTTTTCATCAATCATACATATATTTGATTGCTTAAACATCATACTATTATTGGATAATGGCGTTTAAGATTGATGGAAAGAGCAGTGTGATGCAACAACCAATAATGATTAAAAAAAAAAAGTAACGCAACATAATGATGGAGGAACTTTTTGTCTTAAAGTTGAGGATAATGACAAAAATGTACATGATAATAAAGGACTATTCTATAAATCAGATGTTTCACCGAAAGGGTCTCTTTGGCCCACCTTGACTATGAATAAATATCCTATTTAAAATCATTTATTTAACTAAAAATCCAAGATTTCATCCGACCAAATCAAAGATGTTGACGGACCCGTCTAAACAATGACTTATTTTTAATCAACATAACATAACAATAGAAAAAAAAAACTTATCAAAAGAAAAAACATAACAATAAAAATCAACATAACATAGTAAATTTGTTTCATTTGTATATTCATTTATAAGTTGTATCTCCAATATACAAGCCATCTAAATTATAGAAAATCTAATATTAAATCGCCAAGAATGGCGCAACAGAATCTATGTAGTTGACTTCACCTAAGTGAAAAATAACTTATGATAATGATGATGATGATGAGGTCCTCTTTAAGATTTGCGATGATCACATTCATTTCATTGATTTCATTGATTTTCTCCTCCTTTCTTGTCAATTTTGCCTCTCAATAAATTCACCCAAGCAAAGAAATGCATTAGTATAATGCAAATAAAGATTTTCTATCATCGAACAATATAGGACACCTTTTTGGCTGTGAAGATCATTGACAGAGGTGGATGAATTCATTTGAAAAATAGACCATCCATTCAGATAGTCTTTAGCAAATGTATTAGGCTTTTTTTTCCTTTGGATATAGACAGAAAAGCATGTAGTTTAACATAATGTAATCCAACATGCACCTCTCATCAAAAGAAGGAAATAAAAAAAAAAAAAAACCAAAAACCCAAAAACCAAAAACCAGCTGCACCTGGAGAAAGAAATTAATCCTTGCAGAATTGCCAATCCAATCAAAACAATCTGTAGCCTATCCCTTTATCAATGAATTCCAACATAGTAACTTGCAAAAAAATAAAAAATAAAAATTCATATACCGAAATCATTGACTCAGATAATCTTTAGCAAATGTATACGGCTTTCTTGTTCCATTGGATGTAGGAAGAAAAGCATGTTGTTTAATATGATGTAATCCAACAGTCGTACCTAAAGAAAGCAACTAATCCCTGCGGGATTGTCAATCCAATCAAAATAATCTGCAGGGTATTATTTTATCAATGAAATTCAACATCATAACATGCAAAAAAAAAACAATTAATAATAATAATAATTCAAATTTCACATACCGAGTTCGTGGATTCAGATAGTCTTTAGCAAATATATGAGGCTTCTCCGATGTGGGCGGAAAAACATGTTGTTTAATACATTAGCTGCCCTATAGAAAGCAACTAATCCTTTATTAATGAATTCCGACATCAGTATCAAGGTAAAGAAATTCGATCTTCACCATCCTCGAGCCGTTTAAAGAAAAAGTAGAGCCTCTCCGCATAAACCCTCGTCTGCTCAGTTTTCTAACCGAGACCACTGAAAATCCTTGGGTACTGCTCCCACATTCCGACGTGCTGTTGGCCGTCGGATCGAAAAGCTTCTGTCCAAGATCGCTGTCCAACATGCTTGAGATTGTTTTTCCTCTGCAAGATCTACAAATCGGAAAAGAAATGCAACCAAAAATAAAGAAATGTCAGTCTCATCCGATGTTTTTTCTTCGAAAATCCCGCAAGATCCATAAATTAGAAAAGAAATGAAGCAAAAACAAAGAAACAAGTGTTGTGCTTGGAGAAAAGCACTAGGAAGAAGGTGCCGGAATAACGACCGATCTGCGGCACGGAAGGACGATTGAAAAAATGTATTCTGGATCTTCGAGGGAAGAAAGGAAAGAAGAGAAAAACACACTCACAGCGAATGTTTCTTCCTTCAGAGAGGGAGAGAAGGAAGAAAGCATTGCAGTCGGTATTTCTTTTGGCGGGAGATGGCAGGAATTTCTAAAAGCCCTTCAAGGTTTCCAGCGCCCGGTATTATATATCCCGCCAGACACAAACTATCCCCTGGGCACCACATCTTCTGTTAAGCCAAATATCATTTTATCAAAATTTTAAATAAGTTACAGCAACTGTAAACTTTCAGGATTATCCATAAATAATTTTTAATATCATGAAATAAAAATTCATGTTTAATTTCAAATGTACCCATTGCATTTGCACTAATTACAAATATATTTACTAAGTTTCAAAACTTTCATATATACTCGTTAAATATTTCATTAATTTCAAATATATCCAATATGACAGTTAAGAATGTCTAATAATTTTAAAATTCTAAAATTAGGGAAAAACTCATTCTGGCTAGTTTCTTTTCAAGTTGATGAGTTTCCATCACATTGTTTGACTTTTACCATAGATGAACAATAATTATGATTAAATAATAAAAAGCATTTTGGACATTTCCTATGATGAATAATGATATTTTTTTCAAGTTTGATGAGTTTCCATAACATTGTTCAACTTTTACTATAGATGAACAACTATTAGTATTAAATAATAATGAACATTCGAGACATTTTCTATAATGAATAATAGTGATTTTAATTTTGATTGAGAAAATGAATATGGATGAAATTTTACCCATTCTTAGTGGATATATGAAAGTTTTCAAATTTAATAGATATAATTGTAATTAAGGACAAATATAGTAAGTATATTTGAAATTAATCCAAAATTTCAATAACATTAGTCACTCAACATAAGTTGCAAGAATAAAATGAGCTAAAAGGTGTATTTAGTTAACATTAAAATTTTCACCAAAACTTTTTAATTTAAAATTTTTCACTCATTAGTCAAATTTTTTTAAAAATCCTCGTAGTTATCAAATTTTTGATTATTTTTCACATTTTTTATAAAATTATTGTACTTTTAAATTATTTTTACGTAATTGTCCAGACGACTGACCAATCTATTTTAGCGTTATTATTTTTACTTTTTTTTATTACCCTCTCATACTGCATTACTTTTTATTATTTCAAAAACTTTTAGGTTAAAAATTTTCCTTCAAAGTTTTACAATTTCTGAACACACACAAAATATCTTTTTTTAACTAGATTTTGTTCCCTAAAAATTACATTATTATTATTATATAAATTTTAAATATCAATATAAACGCTAATTTTGAAAATAAGATATGGTCGTATGGATGATAATCGGTCTATCGTGCGTGTGGATATATTACCGAGCTGGATTTTGTCTTTATCCGTTTCTTATATATGCGAGTAGTTCAAATTTTCGTCTATTAACTTCAGTTCAGGTAAAAAAATTATAGATACATGAGAGGAAGGGAAATTCCTTATATATATATATATAGAGGGGGATCATTTTAGGCCGGCCGCACGGAGTAGCTCCGTGCGTCCGGCCTAAACACCCTTTTTTTTTTATTTTATTTTTATTTTTTTTATGGGTAAGTAAATCTAGGTGTATTAAATCT
>JAXCLR010000092.1:5884728-5902075 GCA_035584095.1 Annona squamosa | reverse complement strand
ACATAGATCTACTTACCCATAAAAACATCAAAATAAAAATAAAAAAAATGGGTGTTTAGGCCGGACGCACGGAGCTGCTCCGTGCGGCCGGCCTAAAATGATCAGGCCTCGTATATATATATATATATATTTAACTGTACATATGAAGGGAGATTAGTACCCCCTCTGATTCCTACAGTCAAGACATTGTTATTAATTTGTATAAATTCGTGAATATCTAGGTATTTCTCTTAGAAAATGCGTGGAGGTGTGCTCTAGGCAATTCAAACGATTTTACGATTATGAGAAGCCTTATGTAACTACTTTTGTCATCCAACTTATTGCATATTTGATTTCGACCTTATGCACCTGCGTGCATCGAGGTCCATTTAACTTATTTTTTATTTAATTTTTTTTTTCAAACTATTAATCTAAATATATTTAACGTATATATCAATTTTTATTATTTTTGGATATTTTAAAAAAAATTTAAGATCAGTGACATTTTTGTAATTTTAAATTACTAAAAATTTCGCTAAAAAATAATAAAATTTAATGTACATGTTAAATACATTTAGATTAATATACTGTGTGTAAATATTTTCAAAAAAAAATAATTATTTGAACATGAGTGCATCAAGCCTAAGTGCACTCTGATGCATAAGATCAATTTCCTTTGCGTATTAAAATTGTTACATAGTTGGGCGCAAAAGGCACGGAGAGAAAGTTGAAAGAATAACATGGTTCTACTTTGATGAAAAATAAAATTTTAAATTATTTACATTGTTTAAAATTTTTTATCGTTGTCTCAAAAATAATTTCAATCCAAGTATTGGTTAAAAATATATAATTTTATATAAATTATGGTTAATACTAATATCCAACAACATATATCTCAATTTACCTTGGTTTTAGTTAATTTTAATCATCCACCTTTATATCTACTTATTTAACATTCATTTTCCACCTTTTCCAAATCATGAATGGGGCGTCGATTTAGTTTTTTCAAGCTTTTGATAAATTGTAAAAAGATGGAAAATATCAAAGGTCTGTACTTTATATTACATTAGTAGAGTTATAAAGACATTAATCCTATGCATGCGCAAGGTTTCCGTATAAATCGCAGACCACCGATTTTTTTTTCCCGCTCGGACAAGCCACAAGGCAAAAGCTCACATGACCGCGTAAAACTTTTCATATCTGAGGGAGGAGAAGCGAATTTGTCATCTCAATCGGTTGCGTTTTCGAAACAGCAGCTGGATTCGAACCCGAGCATGGCAGATGAGCTTGGTTAAGGGCTATATAATATTTTTGTATTGAATTTGTATTATTATTCATATGATAGTTTTCTGATTCCCAAGACAATTATTTAATTTCTAATATAATTTTATATATTTTCAATACAATTTTACTTATTCTTAATTTATATTATTACATTCTTATTTATATAGATTTAATTGAAAAATCTTGCATCATTCTATTATAGGCCCCTGAATAAGTGCGGACCAAAGAAATGTTGAGGAGGTTGGGAAGAAAATTAGGCCAGCTGAATCCGTACCTGAGTAGCCGGATCCGACAATGAGGTTGTTTCGGTGAAACTGATTAATGCACGGTAATTTCACAGGAAAAAAAATGTCAAGAGTTTAAACATATCTAAAGTACTAAAGACATTAATTCTATGCAAGCGCAAGGTTTCCTTATCAATCGCAGACCACCGATTTTTTTTTGCTGCTTGGATAGGCCAAAAACTCCGTGACCGCGTAAAACTTTTCTTATCTGAGAGGGGAGAAGCGAATGTCATTTCAGCCGGTTGCGTTTTTGGAAACAGCAGATGGATTTGTACCTGAGTATGGCAGATGAACTTGGGTAAACGCGTATGGCGAAGAGATGGTAAAGAGGCTGGAGAGAAAAAATCGGGCCAGCTGAATCTGTACTTCCGCAGCTGGTTCTGACGATGAGGGTGTTCCATTGGGAAACTGCAGTTAATGCGTAAGTGTGTTTAGGCAGTTGGGGTGAAAATGGAGGCGAGGTAAGGTGTGTTTAATTCTAACTTTACATTTAAAAAATTCTATTTAATTCTATTTTTTATACTTAGTAAGACAAGTCCAGTCGGACATTTATCTTTTTTTTTTAATAAGTCTTGTGACAAACTTGAGGTTAATTTTGAGTTGATATTGGTACAACTGGCAGGTTGAAAAAAAAAAAAAGTCAAAGTTTAAAATTTTATATACATATCAATATAAACTCATACTTATGATAAATTTAATATTAAATGATTTAATATTTTTTATTTAGTAAGTAAAACACTATTATAATAACAAAACATTAATAAAATTTTTAAATTAATTTCATTGACAACTTAACCCCGATAAATGTGTATTAATCTTTAAAAAGACATTAATGTAAATTTTGAATTATAATTAAAAATGCTAAATTGCGAAATAATAATATTCATTCTTGTAAGATATAAACAACATAGACAACATATTTTATTTCATTGATAAACATGTGAATAAGATAACTTGAACAACATATGTGCAATTAAGAAATAAAAATTTATCAATATAAATAATTTATAAAGTTAAACATATATCAACGTAAATCATATTCACATTAATAAGTCGTAAAATTAAATATATGTATCAAACAAAACAACAATTACATTAGTAAGACAGGTTGTAAAAATAACTTACACATTGCAAGTTGGAGTTAGGGTGGGTTAGGATATGGTCGACTTGCCCACTCCTTACAATTGAAATATAAGTCTAAAATCCTAATGTCTTATTTTATTGGATCAAAAATTTTAGACGTAAAAATTTCTTAATTAAAAGAAAATTATGTGATATAATAGAGGTAATAATGATGAGTAAAGAAAATAAAATTAAACTTGATAAATTAGTTATGTAGAAATAATTAAAAACAGAATAGTTATATAGAAATATGTGAAGAAATGATTAAAAATATATTATTGATGAAGAATGAAAAATTTTAAATAAAAAATTTTAATTTAACATTTTTTATTTATTTCCAAATACACCCTTATTTTACCGGAAAAAAGGACACAAAGTTTTAAACATATCCAAACAACCCGGAAAGAGTCAATGGTGAAAACAGGGGAAGAGCAGCCCGATGTACGAACCATTGGTGTTATTAGATCGGTGTTAATGGATCAAGCTGTGTGGGGTTTACGACAAAATCTTAGACTTAATTTAATTAGAATAAGATCAATTTATAAAATTTCAATGCTAATTCATTTAGTGACAAATTCCAAACAATATAAGATTCTTAAATTGAATCTGTAATCTTTCAATTTTCAAGACATTTTTTTTCAATTTCAAACACAATTTTACCTATTTTTAATACAACTTTTTGTATGGCTCGAAATAGGGCCTTATTAACATATTTTATAAACGTAAATCCAAATATGCGGCTAGCGCAGGTGGCAGGGGTGTTGGCCCCTTAGTGCGCAGGTCGTGGGTTCAAATCCCATATTGGAATTTCGGCCCGGAAAAATGGTGTGGGAGCTGTGGTCTCCCTTTATAGTAGTGTGGGAGCTGTTGTCTCCCTTGGGGTGGATGGAAACCGTTTCTTTCTAATTCTTTAGTGGAGCTGTGTCTCCAGATTTCTTTGGAGGAGTTATGTATCTCCTTGTTTGTAAGAATATCTCAGAATTACAATATAATATGTGTTGAGATGTATGTAAATATAAACCATAAAAAAAAATACGACTGAAAAACCAAAAAACAATATACAATTGTTTTACTTTACTAGGATTATGGCGTTTTCGTTTTAATAGGATTTTCCTTCTTGGACGACGGAGGCTGCCGAATATCAAGTGTCATGGAGCGTTGGAGTATTTAACGAAACTTGTCCGTTCGGATTCTTTTGAGATCTAGGGGGACGTTTGGGAATACGCTTGCGCGGAGAAGCGTGGAAAACCGTGGAAAATGCCTTTGCGCGGTAGCCAGGTTGGCGTGTACCGCTCGTGTCATTTTCCACGGGTCATTCCGTTCCCACGCAAATGCGCATTCCCAAACGTCTTCTTAAGTTCCAATGATTCTGTTGTAATTCCATATAATTGGGATTGTTTTCTCCTCAGAAACCACCCTCCATTCCTGTCTCTCTTGGATTCTGGAAACTGTAAGTTGAAATTTCTGGACCTTTTTCTACGTTGGAAGAAAATTAATCTCTATTTGCGTGGTAGGAAGAAAGAAACAAAGAAACGGGTGGTTGTACTTCATTTTCTGTTTTTGAAATTTTATTACTCTTGGGCTATTGCAACTATCAACTCATATTTGCCGTCCGCTCTGAAAAGGAATGCCATTATCGGATCATGGTTGCCTTCCATATAATAATTAGAACTCTTTTTTATTTGCTTGTTCATTTTCAAAATTAATTCCTTTTTTTTCATCTTTCTGTTAGTTCTCCATTTCTTCAAGTTGATCAACGGGTCAGCTGAGCTCGAATAATTCAGTTGCAGAGATCACCCATAACCATCGCAATTGTCAGATTCTCCGAGCTGTGCATATCACCAAACAGAAGTCTGGGCAAGGACAATTCCGGTTCTTCTAAGAAGTAAGGACGGTAAACATTGCTTCTTTTGATTTGGTTGTAAAATAAGGACTGCAAGCATTGTTCCTTTTGATTTGGTTGTAAAATCAGGATCTGAAAGATATAGACTGAGTTGCTTGTTTCTGGATCCTTGGGAGGTGGATACCTGGAATCTTGTTCTTAATTGGTTTGGTCATCATGTCTGGTAAGGTGTATAATAAATCTTTGAGTGGCAAGCAAGAAGGTGGACTTGTGCAACCAGCTGTTCAGATATTGAGTACGACTGAGAACCTAATGGATGCTATGATAAAATTCATCACTGATTTGGGAATTTCATTGTCCACATCCAAAACAGCTGCGGCCATAGGAGATACAAACGGAAGTAGTAAGATTGAAGGATGGTTGGACTCCTTACCTAAGAAGATTAGGGATTGGTATCCCGACTATCACCATGGATCTGCTGAAACTGTTGAGTATGTTGAGACTATTGAGGAAACCCAAAAGTTGATAGAAAGCTTAGGCTGCTTCCCCTTGAATGGATACCAGGAAAAATAAAAGCTTCTAAAAAGCATCCATGACATTCCTCAGATGGTTATTTCTAATCTAAAGTGTGCATTCAATCACATTGTTAGTGAGAACGGGAAGCGCTTGGAGCCTGAGGGCTTGCCTTTCCAATCAAGCAATGATGACATGTATTTTGGGAATTTGATGGCTTCAGTTGAAGATGAACATTGTAAGTGCACCCAAATGAGGCCTCAAAGACAAAAGACTAGATTTGCTGTGCTGAAATGCATAGCAGAGGTTATGTTTGAATCAGGTGAAACCTGTCATGAAGCAGATGCCAGGGTTCAACCAGCGATGCAAAAAGCTCTACAAAAATGCTTGCTTGTGCTTGAAGTGGAGGAAGTTGGTACTGAAGATGTATTACAGATGGATTGTAGCTGCTTGAATTCCAAGATACAGAATTGGTTCTGGGTGGTGAAGATTTTCATCTGTTTCTATCTCGCATGCGAGAAAAGCTTGGCTCACAAAGTCATTGGAGTCTCCGGATCGGTTGGCCAGACTTGTTTCATTGAGGGTTCAAAGAGCTTGATATTGCAGCTTCTAAGATTTGGTGAAGCTGTCACAATCAAAAACTACTCATCTGAAAAGTTTTTCCCTGTGCTCTACATGTTTGATGGGTTTTTGGGCCTCCTTCCTTACATAAATGCCTTATTCTCAGCTGAAGCTGGGTCCTTCATTCACACAAGAGCTCATGATGTTACAAGCAGATTGAGTACGCCTATGAAGAGGTTTTTGAACAAATTCAAGAATTTTGTGAAAACAAACAAGTTATCCACACCATTTACTGAGGGTGGGGTTCATCATCTAACTGTGCATGTGGTGAATTATCTAAAGGCTCTTGCTGATTGTTCTATGGCCTTGAGTATTCTCATTGAAGGTTGTGGACAAAAGCATTCAACATCATCATCCAATGTGAATACGACCATCGAAGCTGACAGTGAGTGGAGTTCAGTCACATTGACTGATCGTTATTTTCAAATTATTATTTCAACACTGGAATTGAACCTTGAAAGCAAGTCACGGCTCTATACAGACATTTCACTGAAGCAAATCTTCCTGATGAACAACATCAGCTATGTGGTGCTGAAAGTAAAGGATTCAAACCTTGTACCTTTGTTAGGGAAGAGATGGATAATGAAACACCAAAAAAAAATTCAAGAGCACGTTACACAATATAAAAAAGCTTCTTGGAGTCCAATTAATTTTGTATCGAGTTCCAAGTGGAGCAATGATCTAAGTTCAGGTTCACTAACCAAGGACATCTTCAAGGAGAGGATCCAGAGTTTTAATCGTATGTTTGAAGAAATTTACAGGACCCAGACAGCGTGGTTGGTTTATGATGACACTCTTTGAGAGGTTCTAAGGGCTTCTATCTCATCATCAGTCCATCGAGAGTACAAAAAATTCTTAGATCTGGTACATGAGAGCCGTTATTGTGACAAGTACATTACGTACAGTGCGGAGGATCTGAAAAAGTTCATCTTGAACCTCTTTGAGGGGTCCCCGAGATCATTGCATAACTCTTGCAGGCTAAAGGAAGTGCTCAGCCGCATTCTCGTTGAGAACGAACTACCATGCCAGCTTAAGAGGTTCTCTTTTCAACTAAGTAATGGTGGCAAAATTTCCGAGTTGATTGCTTCTGATGGCACCCAACCTGGGAAAGACATCATCGATTTGGTCCATCCAAAGGCAATTTCTGATCTGAAACGAATAGCTGAGGTCATGTTTGCATCAGGTTATCGTGCAGAATGTTGCGAAGCTTATATTAGTATCAGAAAAAATGCCCTGAAGGAATGCTTGCGTGTGCTTGAAGTTGAAAAGCTCACACATACAAGCTTCTCAAATTCCATGACAGTGATGTGGGTACAAGCATTGAAAAATTTCATTCGTGTCTATCTTGCCAGTGAGAAAAGCCTAGCTCATGAAATCTTTGGAGTCTTTGGTTCAGTTGGTCAGACCTGTTTCATTGAGACTTCAAAAGGCTCGATGTTGCAGCTTCTAGGTTTTGGTAAAGCTGTTGCAACCATAAACCACTCATCTGAAGATGTTTTGCCAAGGCTATACATGTCTAATGGGCTTCTGGGCATTCCTCCTGATATACAGGTTTTATTCTTATGTGAGGCTGATTCATTTGTGAGTAATAAGGCTCATGAAACTCTACATGCATTAGGTGACTCTCTTAGAAGGTCTTTAAATGAATTCAAATACGTTATAGGGAAAAATGAGTCATCATCCCCACCGGCTGATGTTGGGGTCGATCCTCTGACCGTGCATGTGATGGGTTATTTACAGACCCTCAGTTCCCATTCCAATACCTTGAATATTCTCCTCAAATGTGGTGGTCACCAGGAACATGGTAGAGATGATCGTTCATCACTGTCATCCATTGGGAATATTGCAATCAAAGGTGATAGTGAGTGGAGCTCTTCTTTGTATGGCTCGCTGTTTGTGCAGTACATGCAGTCTACAATATCAGTGCTTGAATCAAAACTTGAAAGCAATTCACAACTTTATGGAGATGTTTCCATCAAGCACTTCTTTCTGATGAACAACATCTACTACGTGGCAAAGATTGTGGAGTCGTCAGAACTTGGGGGTCTTCTAGGAGAGAAATGGATAAGGGAACATTATGAGAAATCTCAACAGCATGCTGTAGAGTATGAAAGTGTTTCTTGGACCCTGGTCCTTTCTTTCTTGAGAGATGAAGGCGTTCACATTCCACGATCAAGTTTAGAATCCAAGGCTATCCTCAAGGTGAGGTCCATACGTTTTAATCTTGCTTTTGAGGAGATATATAGGACCCAGACGACATGGTTGATTACAGATGTTAAACTCGGAAAAGATCTAAGGATTTCTATCTCATCGAAACTCTTTCCAGCTTATCTTGCATTCTTAGGAATGTACTCCTCTCCACAGTTTGGTAAGATGCACCTAGACAGGTACATCAAATATAGTGCCAGAGATTTGCAAAAATTTCTCTTGGATCTCTTTGAGGGTTTGCCAAGATCATTGCCAAACTCTCACAGTCTAAAGAAAGAACTTGGCAACATTCTGATTGAGCATAAGATGCCTAAAATGCCTGATTATCTTCCTTTCCGATCAAGAGATGATGACATGACTTCTGTGGATCTGACTACTTCTATGGATGATGGAACTTCCAAAAGCATCAAAGCAAGGTCTCATAACAATGTGAGAGGCTTGGGGGAATACACTATTGATTTGGTCCATCCAAACGCGATTCCTGACCTAAAATGCATAGCAGGGGAAATGTTTGCATTGGGTCATGATGCAGAATGTTGTGAAACATACATTAGTAGCAGAAGAGATGCGCTGGAGCATTGTTTGTTAATGCTTGAAGTTGAGAAGCTTGGCATCAGGGAAGTAGTACTAATGGATTGGAACTCCTTAAATTCCAAGATAAAGAACTGGGTCAAAGCCACAATGATTTTTATCTGCGGCTATCTTCCAAGTGAGAAAAGCCTGGCTTATGGAGTCTTTGGAAGCTCTGGATTAGTTAGTCAGACATGTTTCAATGAAGCCTCAAAGAGCTCAGTTTTGCAGCTTCTCAGTTTTGCCAAATCTGTTGCAATGAGAAACCACTCACCTGAAAAGATTTGCTCGATACTCTACATGTGTTATGAGCTTATGGGTTTTATTCCTAATGTAGATGTGCTTTTCTCAGATGAGGTTGGTTCCTGTATAAGGACTGAGGCTCATGAAGTTCTAACAGGATTATGAGAGTCTGTGGTGAGGACTTTAAATCAATTCAAGAATGCTGTAAGAAAAAATAGTTTACAAACCCCATTTGCAGGGGGTGGGGTGCATCAAATAACCAGGTACGTGATGAAATATCTAAAGGCCCTCACAGATTATTCTGGTGCACTTAATTTTCTTCTTGAAGTTGGGGGAGAGTTTCTTTCGTCATCATCGTCCAATGTGAATAGAGCAAATGCTGATACTGATGATGATTGGAACTCTTCTCATAATGTCTTGCCAGTGGCTCAATGTTTTCAATCTATAATATCCATACTTGAATCGAACCTCGAAAGCAAATCCCAGGTCTATAAAGATGTTTCCGAGAAACACTTCTTCCTGATGAACAACATCTGCTACATGGTGCAGAAAGTGAAAGACTCTGAACTTGAGCCTTTTCTAGGGGAGAGCTGGCTGAGGAAACAGGACGGGAAATTTCTACAGCATGCTTTGTACTATGAAAGAATTTCTTGGGGCCCAATTCTTTCTTTGTTGACAGATGAGGGGATTTGGAATAGAAGGACAGATTCGGTGTCCAAGGCCGTCCTAAAGGAGAGGATCCTGAGTTTTAATCGTGCGTTTGACGAGATTTACAGGATCCAGGGGTCGTGGTTGATTCAGGATGCCCAGCTTCGTGATTATATAAGGATTTCCATCTCATCAAAACTCCTCCTTGCATATGGCTCTTTCTTAAGAAGGTACTCATCTAAATTGGTAGGCAAATACATCAAATACAGTGCTGAAGACTTGGCTGAGTTTCTCTTGGAGCTGTTCGAGGGGTCCGCAAAACCATTACGCAGATCTCAAAGGCAGTGAAACTTCAATAGCACATCTGTTTCTTTGTTTGTGGTTTTCATTCAAGACTAGAAATTAGAAAAACCCAAATAGCATAAATGACCAAGATATTGCAAATGGGTCTGGTTTTGCCATGCACGGCTTGCACTTCAAGGGCTCCAGTGCAGCTGCGTTGCCCAAATTGCAAGCCCATCTTTCGTCCCACGGCTGCTTGTCTCTGGTGAAGCATGCCACAGGCCAGACGTGTAACTGCTTCACATACGTAAAACTTATGTGAGATCATCGTTGTAGGTTTGGTGTGAGACAGTTGGAGAAGCTCTTTGATTAGTTTGTAGCCTTTGGGTGTCTGATTCTTCCGCATTTTGAGATAATTATTTTTATTTTACTTGGCTTTGAAGGAGTATCATGTGCTATGGTGCACTGTTATCGGGTTGGCTTTCCTTTTTTTCGATAGAAACGGCTCACTGGACTGCCTTTTTTTTTTTTTTCCACCTTTTGTGACAAACATTCACAACATTTTTTCGCTACGGATGAGCGATCTTGCTGGCCTAGGCTAAATAAATGTCCCCATTAACTTATTTTAAAAAACTCATTTGTAACAATTTTTTTTGACTTTTTTCTTCGAAAACTTATTTATTTAAGTACATTTAACATATAAAAAATTTCAAAAAAATATATACATTAAAAAATAGTAAAACTTAATATATATATATATATATATATATATATATATTGAATACACTTGAAAAAATATATAAAAAAAAACAAAAAAAAATTGTTGTCAATGAGTTTTTTTTTTTTTTTTGCAAATCTTCTAACATACACCAAATACTTTCTAAAAAATCTCAAACAATTACAACTCATACTGCGATACGTTTAAAATAAGTTTAAGTTTAAATCATAATAATAAAATATTTTGACTTATTATAAATCAGCCCTAGAATTTTCTTATATTAAAATTCTTTTAAAAATCACAACATATGACATGCATTTAAAGTCACGTCGTTATTGCAGATTTTCCTGACAACTTGACATGCGTGTGATATTTTAGCTACAATTTTCTATGAGAAACTCATATTGACAAACCATTTCTGATATTAAATTCTAGATTTCGAAGTGCTTTTGTTCATATATTATGCATATTATGACTCCAATAATGTTGATCGTTACATGCTTCCAAAGTCGGCTAAAATTCATTACCAGATTTTATTCTCTTTTAATAGACTCCTAACATTCTAAACTCAACTTCAACTTCAACATCAACTTCACTCCAAAACCATCTGAGCAATGTGTGTTGCGAAAGTTTACTTTTGATGAAAAATTTTTAATGTAGAAAATGTTAAATTAGTAGAAAATAATATAATATGATAGGAGTAATGATGAGAAGTAAAGAGAATAAATTTAAAATAAATAAATTAGTTGTATTGGTAGTTGTGTAGAAATCATTGAAAAATATGGTTATTGTATAGAAAAATTTGAAAATAAAAAATAAAAAATAGACAGTTATGAAAAGTGAAAAGTTTTATATTGAGAAATTTTAACTTACAACTTTTACAAATTGTCAAACACACCTGCAATTTATTATCATTAACACATTCCAAATACCAAATAACAACGGAACTCTCAAATTTACTATTCTCAGTCGTGGGGTTCTTTATTCTACTAAGATCGTGGGGTTCTTTGTGCTCATTAATTTTTTTGCCACAAAATATATGAATAGCGAATTTTACCAAGCAAAACATACAACTTAAGCCACGAAAGTTATATGGGGGGAGGGGACAGTAAATATAAGATCTCACACAATTTAATCAACCCTGCATAAAAAAAGTATAGGGCATTCTGTGATGGTCACTGTAACAATGAAGATGTTAGCATTTTACCCATTTTTGTGCCCACTTTATAACGACTTAAAATCCAACCCCCCTAGTCAATTTGTAATCATCTAAATCAAAGATGTGCATGAAGCCTATTTCTCAATTTTCAAAATTATAATTCAAACCTTAAACCATCTCAAACATATTCCTAAGTGGATAATTCATTCTATGGTATATTAATGCATTTTAATGTATCTATGAACAAATCTAAGTGTTTTTAAATTTTCGCATGATTATACATATTGTAAGAAGGTACAATTAATCCACTCTAGAATCTAATAAAAATGAGTTTTGGTACCAGGGTTGAATAAATGATCGTGACCACTTGGATTTTGATTCTATCATCAAATCGGGCTTGTTCTTTCTCAAAAAATATTTGTTCACATCTCGGATCAGACGAGGATGATATAGAATTCCTATTGTTTCCGCTCTCTAAAAAACATTTTTTCATTTTTAATACTATCTCAATCCCAATACAAACTTTTTCTTGTCTCCGAGACACAATAACACTTTTTCCATTTATGGGGCTCTCCTCCCCCTTTGAGCTCAGAGCCTCTCCTTACGTTAAAAAAAATAAAAAAATAAAAAAAATTTCGATCTCACATCCTCATCGCATGCTCGTTGCATCCAAGCGGTAAACAGCGTGTTTAATCCCATGAAAATAACCAAAAATGAATTTCATGCAGAATTGCTGCTTCGTTCACCTTGTTTTTGGGGCCATTTTATCATTTTATTTGTTTGCTCTTTTCTTTGATAATCGAATAGTTTTTTTTTTTTTTCAATGAATAAAAATCAAGCTCAAAAGTCAAAAAAGACTCCGTATCGTATTCACCATCCAAGCCACCAACGGACATCTTTCGAAAAACAAAAAAAAGTCACCAACGGACAAAGCATCACAGTCAAGCAGAGTACGTCGGTGAAACGGACATTTAAAAACTGCCAGGAAATTGCATTCGCCCTCGGAAGATGAATATTCAAATCCCAAACTGTATTTGGATAATATCATATCGCACGTAGTATGATGGGAATGTTTATTTCGAGATGGAACCATAAGATTGTAGAACATATGTCTGAAACGAATGGTCAGATGAAAATTTTCATGCTCCAGGAATCAAAGATCAGGCTTGCACAACCAATTCCATGGGATTTAGCTTACTAAGATTAGTATGATTGATTTAATAAGACTTTTGCTAGCGGTGAAAGCAGAACGATGAGCATCAAGTGCGATGGGCAGGAGTATCAAGTATCAGTACCGTTTGGATCTTTTGAATTGGAATTCCACTGGACTTTCCGTTTAGAATCTGTAGCTGGGATTGTTTTCTATCCAAAAAGGTTCGGGATCCCCTGGATTCTGATGATGGTGCCGCCCCATCTCCACTAAATTGTAAGTTAGAAATTTTCTCTATCTTCTGCCATCATCTGCTGTTTTGGAAGAAAATGTTATTTGCATGCAACAAACAAACAACCCAAGAAGAAAATTGGGTGTTTTACTTGATCTTTCTGTTGCTGTAGTTTTGGGTTGTATTTTTTCCCGCTTAATTAGGCTAACTACTCGTTCTGAATGGAAAAACCAATGCTAATTAGTTTCTACGATTACTACTCTTTCCACTTGCATGTTCGTTTTCTATAGTTTACCATCCCCGGCTGCCTGCTTGTTCGTTGAAGGTTGAAATATAGTCCTGTTTTTAATTTTTGCATCTTCATAGTTTCTCCCTCATTTCCCAATGCCATCCGAGAATTGGAGATTGAAGCACCATCAACTGTCTTAATTGAATATAACCTTCTTGTTTTGTCCCATCCATTTCCACCAAGATTTCAAAAAACGGGATAGACATCCATTTTCAACATATGATTCCTTTTTTTCATTTTTTCTCTATTGAAGACTCAGAACTACATTTCTACCAGTGGTTCATTAGCTGAGCTTCAATAATTCACTAGTAGAGATTACCCATAACCAGCATCATTTTTATCTTGTCCTACCTGTTCAGATCATCACCCAGAAACATTAAGGCAAAAAGTGAAAGAAATCGTCATGATGTATTCTTTGCTTCTACTGATACTACCTCCAGGAAAGCAAGATTCCAATTGCTTCTGAAGGCAATGTGCTTTTTAACTTCCATTTGGCTGTGAATTCAGGGTTTGAAAGCAGTGGATTGTGCTAGGACCTAGGAGAACCCAATTTTGGTTTTTCATTGGTCTGGTGATCAAGTTTGGTGTGGCAACTTACAAATCCTTGAGTGCCATGAAAGGAGAAGAATATGTGGGGGGTGTTGAGCTGCCGATTATTCAGGTCTTAAGTAAGATGAGAAAACAACAGAGAATGTGACCAAATTCCCTACAGACTTGAAATTTTCCACATCCATGCCTAAGGAAACTGAAGACCTGGACCATACAAACAGAATGAAGGAGAATGGAGAACAGCTTTACTTCTTACTTGAGAAGATCATGAATTGGAACCACATTCATTTGAAGACATGGGAACACAGTTTGGGTAAAGTTGCCGAGTGTGTACAGGATATTGAAGAAATGCAAAGGTTGGTTGAAAGCTTAGGCTGCTTGTCTTTGAATGGATATCAGGAGAAGGATGGGATTCCGCATCGTGTTTACAGCATTCTTCGGATGGCACTGTCAAGACTAGAGGAAGAGTTCAGCCACATTCTTTGTGAAAGCAGGCAGCCATTGGAGCCCGAGAACTTTCCTTTCTGTTCCAAAGATGATGTCATATACAGTCAACTGTCTGAGGACACCCAAATCGAGCCTCAAAGAGACAATACCAGAGGCTTGAAAGAGTACATCATCAATTTGGTCCACCCAAATATAATTCCGATTCTGAAATCTATGGCAGAGATTTTGTTTGTGTCAGGTTATGGTGCAAAATGCTGTGAAGCTTACATCCGTATCAGAAAAGATGTCTTGGAGGAATGCTTGCTTCTGCTTGAGGTTAAAAAGTATCATATTCAGGATGTATTACTGATGGATTGGAGATCCTTAAATTCCAAGATAAAGAAATGGATCCGAGCAGTGAAGATTTTCGTCACTGTCTATCTTGTTAGTGAGAAAAGCCTAGCACACAAAATCTTTGGGATCTCGGGATCAGTTGGTCAAACTTGTTTCATCGAGGCTTCAAAGGACTTGATTTTGCAGTTTCTTAGTTTTGGCAAATCTGTCGCAACCAAAAAACACTCACCTGAAAATATTGTTCCCATACTGCATATGTATGAAGGGCTTCTGGGTCTACTTTCTAATATACAGGTTTTATTCTTACATGAGGCTGGTTCTGCTGTTAGTACTGAGGCTCATCAAATTCTAAGTGGATTAGGTGAGGCTACTAGGACGTCTTTAAATGACTTCAAGAGGGTTATCAGAAAAAATAAGTCATCATCCCCATTTGCTGGGAGTGGAGTCCATCATCTTACCAAGATTGTGATGAGTTATCTAGGGAGTCTCACAAATCATTCTGACACCTTGAACATTCTCCTCAAATCTGGCAATCCCAAGGAGGATAATAGAGATGATAATTCGGCATCATCATCCATTGAGAATATTGCAGTTACAGGTGATAGTGAATGGAGTTCTTCTCATGTCTCACCAATTGCTTGGTATATTCGGTCTATGATCTCAATGGTTGAATCAAACCTGGAAAGCAAGTGCCAGCTTTATACAGATGTTTCCCTCAAGCATTTCTTCCTAATGAACAACATCTTCTACATGGCACAGCAAGTGAAGGAGTCAAAACTTGGACCTCTTCTCGGGGAGAATTGGATACAGGAATATAATGAGAAATTTCAATGGCATGCTGTAAACTATGAAAATGCTTCTTGGAGCCCAGCCCTTTCTTTCTTGAGAGGTGAGGGCATTCACATTCCACAACCAGTTTCATTCTCCAAGGCCAGCCTAAAGGTGAGGTTCCAGTGTTTTAAGCTTGCTTTTGAAGAGATTTATAGGACCCAGACATCATGGTTCATTCCAGATGTTAAACTCCAAAAAGATCTACAGATCTCCATCTCACTGAAACTACTTCAAGCTTTGCAGACATTTTTGGAAACATACTTCTGTCAACTGCCTATTACTAGTAAGAGACGCAGAGACAACTACATTAAATATTATGGTGAGCGTTTTCAACAGTATCTCTTGGATCTCTTTGAGGGGTCGCCAAGATCATTTGCTAAGTCTCCTAGTCTAAAGGAAGAGTTCAGTCTCATTCTTATTGAGAACAAGCAACCATTGGAGCCTGAGCACTTGCCTTTCCAATCAAGTGATGAGGACTTATCTGATGTTGATTTGAATGCTTCTGCAGATGATGAACCTTCTCAATCTCACAGCACCAAAGTGAGGTGTCAGAGAAATAATACAAAAGGTCTGGAGGAATACATTGTCGATTTGGTCCATCCCAGTGTAGTTCTTGACCTAAAATTCTTGGCAGAGGTTATGTTTGCATCAGGTTATGATGCAGAATGTTGCCAAGCTTACATTGGTATCAGAAAAGACGCTTTAGAGGAAAGCTTGCTTGTGCTCAAAGTGGAAAAGCATAGCATCAAGGACGTATTACTGATGGATTGGAGCTCCTTAAGTTCCAAGATAAAGAAGTGGGTCCAAGCCGCAAAGATTTTAGTCTGCATCTGTCTTCCTAGTGAGAAAAGCCTAGCTCAGAAGGTCTTTGAAGTTTCTGAATCAGTTGCTGAGAATTGTTTCATTGATGCTTCAAAAGGTCTGATTTCAAAGTTTCTACATTTTGGTGAAGCTGTCGCAATGAGAAACCACTCACCTGAAAAGATTTGCTCAATACTCCACATGTGTGACGGGCTTATGGGTCTTTTTCCTAAAATAGATTTGTTGTTCTCAAATGAGTCCAGTTCCAGTGTAAGCACTGAGGCCCATGCAGTTCTCAGTGGATTAGGTGAGTCTGTTATAAATACTTTAAACCAATTCAAGAATGCAGTAAAAACAAATGAGTTGCACACCCCATTTGCAGATGGTGGCGTCCATCATCTAACCAGGTACGTGATGAAATATCTAAAGTCACTCGCGGATTACTCTGATACCCTTAATTTTCTGCTTGAAGTTGGGGGAGAGGATAATTTGTCGTCATCATCTATTTTGAATAGAGTGAGTGATCACGAAAGGTATTCTTCTCACAGTGACTTACCAGTGGCGCGGTGTCTTCAGTGTATGATATCAGCACTTGAATTGAACCTTGAAAGCAAGTCCCAGGTCTATACAGATGTTTCCCAGCAACACTTCTTCCTTATGAACAACATCTGCTACATGGTGCAGAAAGTGAAGAACTCTGAACTCCAGCCTCTACTTGGGGAGAGCTGGCTGAGGAAACAGGACGGGAAATTTCTACAGCATGCGTTGTACTATGAAAGAAATTCTTGGAGCCCAGTTCTTTGTTTGTTGAGACATGAGGGGATTTGGAATTCGAGGTCAGGTTCAGCTTCCAAGGCCATCTTAAAGGAAAGGATCTTGGGTTTTAATGTTGCATTAGAAGAGATGTACAGGAACCAGAGGATGTGGATGATTGAAAATGCCCAGCTTCGAGATGGACTAAGGATCTCTATCTCAACAAAGGTCTTCCTTGCTTATAGGTCATTCTTGGAAAGGTACTCCTCTCAACTGGCAGGCAGATACATCAAATACAGCACAGAGGATTTGCTTGAATCGATCCTAGATCTGTTTGAAAGCTCCCCAAAACCATTGCACAGATCCCACAGGCGGTGAAACCCCGATTGATCATCTGTTTTAGAGTCTGTAATAGGGGTGGGAATCGGGGCGGGTGACCCGCCCCGCCCGACCCTGTTTTAATACCGAGGCGGGTCAGTAATTCATAC
>JAXCLR010000092.1:5866212-5884628 GCA_035584095.1 Annona squamosa | reverse complement strand
ATAATATTTAAATTTAGTATAGATGTATACTTATGTTTGATAGATATATAAAATTTGAAAATTATCTTATTTGACTCATATTTTTGACCCGACCCGCTATTCCGAAACCGGTCCGACACCGAACCGAATTTTTTCCCTAACCCTAGTAGAAAAAAGTAAGGGTCAAACCAACCTTGTCCCGACCCGGTATAAAATAAGGTCAAACAAGATTTTTGAAAAATAAGGTCAGGGTTGGGCAAATCCTGACCCGTCCCGACCCGCCTCGATTCCTACCCCTAGTTAGAAACGCAGGCGTAAGTCACATACGGATCAAGCAAGAGAAGAATAATAGAACTTTATTTATTTTTAATGCGGAAAAGTAAGTTTCAATAGATTTCAGATCTTTCTTAAAAACCACCGGAAACGAAGAAGATTTCATTATATGTTGGAAATCATGCAAATGTCCCCTAGAGACACAGATCGTCGTAACCTTAAAAGTTATGGGGGAAAAGAAAAAAACACCGAGAAATAGCAACCGATAAATACACTATTCGTACTAAGAAATTCCAAGAGTCCAACCCTCTCTTTTTCCTTTAAGTGTTCCCTGTTACGATTTAACTCGGGTCGAGTTATACCAGATTTAGATGAACTCATATCTAAACTTTATTATTAGAATCCAGGTTTGGATCGGATTTAGATCAGGTTGATGTTGGTTTCGAACTTAATTTTGAGTTGAAATTTAGGATATTTTCAAACTAGTAGAAGTTAAAATTCTCGATAAAGAAAATAATTTTTTAAACATTATTACATTCACACATGAATAATTTACACGTAAATATATTCATATCTTTGGTTTGGATGAAAGTTATTATTTTAATTAAAAGATAATTTTAAATATAATGAATATAATGAGTTTATACATAACAATTAATGTAAGAAAATAAATGAGATTATATAAAATCATTATCTAAAATTTGATAAAAGTGAAACTGATATATCTCATAACTAATTAGTATATATGCAATAATTTTAAAGAGTTGGTATATTCATAATTATTTGCAAAATAAAGTTAATGTAGATGTAATATATTTAACTTTTATGGACAAATGTATATAACGTTTAGGCTTTAAAACAAATGTTATACAATTTAATTTAATTAGGTTATGATTATATAGGATAATTTTTATCATAATTATAACCAAAATACCTAATGTGTAAACAAATATTATTATTTTAATAAATCAAGAAGAATGTCGGGTTCAGATTTGGCTGAGTTTTGATATTGTGTTGATGCAAATCTAGTATTGATTTCAAGTTTTCTTGAGTCAGGTTAAAATTGGGTCTCTTTCGGAAAAAATTTAAAAAATAAAATTTCAAAATTAGTTTTGAAATTGGGTCGGGTTGGGCAGGTTCAGACTGATTCGGTATCAAGTTCTACCCCTATTCCTCATATTAAGAGTACAACTCGGATTGGTTCGATTCAGGTAGTAATCTACTCTACCCATATCCTATTTGCAAAAAACTTACCTACCCTACCCATTTGTTAGTTCGGTTCCTAATATACCCTACTCTAACCATTACCTATAGGGTCAGTTCTGGTTTCAGTTCTAAATTAGTTACTTTAATACTCAAATATAATATTTTTAAAAAAAATATTTCTATGTTATTTTAAATAATACGAAGAAATACTCGTTTATATTTTAAAATCACAACTATATATATTTCTACATTATTATATAAAAAATATAAACTATAAACTATCACAACCCACTCATTATTGACAAGTTTATTTAAAAAAGGCTTTTAGAAGTCAATGCATAAAAACTCAAGTAATTTTGTACTTCATAATATACAACTCCACGAGCTAAGCACAAGATTGATTAAAATGGGGTTTGCACAAGACGTCACTGACCAAAAATAACACATACTATATAATATTATATATATATATATAATTATACTCATATGGGTCAGTTCCGAATACCCAACGTATTTACTCTACCCATACCTTATTTGAGGGGTGGGTAATAATTTAAACCTTAGCCATACCCATAAGTAATATTTTTATATCTTATCCTATTCAAATTAGGATCGGATTAGTGATTACCCGTAGGTACCCTACTCCAGCTACACCCCCTACCTCATATAGGCTTTGATGCACAAGACCAATTCGAGGCCCTCAAGCATGGAATATAGGGTGGATCTTGTCCTGAAATCAAGTGCACTAATGACATGTATCAGTGCAACTTGAGTAGAGTTAAACTCAAACTCTTAGTCTACCAAACCAAAAAACATAGTACAAGGATTTGCCTTTTTAGAAACTCAATTTATAAATAAAATTAGGGTTAATATTCAAAACTTCAAATGAACTCAAGCTCAATTTTCAATTTTATATTTAATATAAATATATTATATATGGGTACCATCATTTCACAAATTCATCAAGTCGCCTTACTGGCCCATTCTTTGTCCTGTCACCATGTGCTTAGGCTCGGGAATTCCGTGACTCATCTTCTTGCTGATTTTGCTTCTTCTAATTTTTCGCCTGAACAAAAATGGTGGGACAATCCACCCTTTTTTCTTCAGGAAAAACTCTGTACAGACAATTTTTTGGCATTTATATACGACGTTAGTCCTGCCCCTTCCACCTCTGATCCTTCTCTCTCTCAGAGGTGGACGGGATATGAGCTAATCTTTTGATCAATATATATATATATACATGCCTCGTAACGTTTCTTCATACTTATGTATTTTATACTATTTATTTTCATATTTTTTATTTAAATTTATATTTATATCCAAACATATGTTTGTCATATTTAAATTATATTATTTTCATTTACATTTATCTTTTTATTTATATTACTTACTTTTATGTTTATTAATTTTCTTCCTTCATCTTATTTTAGAAGTTTAAATTTTCTTCTAGAAGATGTTATATATTACTATATTTTTTAAAAATATTAAGATTATATATTATTATTTTTGCTTACATAATTTGTTGTTGTTTTATATTTATATGAAATTTTAAACCTATCACTTAAATCAAATGAAATTTTTGCTTACATAATTTGTTGCTATTTTATATTTACATGAAATTTTAAACTTATCATTCAAATCAAATGAAAATTGTCAACCTAAATTGCAACTCGAAAGTCAAAGTGAATATGATTTTCATAAATAAGATCAAAATTTAAGTTTGAAAAGATAAGTATTGTGGACTGGTTGATAGTTTCTGGTGTTTCTTCCCAATTGAGGCCGACTATAATTGATAACCCCACATACACAAGGTCATCTCATGTGGTTCCAAAGGCGAGTTGCATGTCAATCCACGCTGGCTTTCTAAAAGCCATATGAAAGGCAAAATGTGAGACGCGAGGCCAAAGTGAGAAGCACTAACCTGCAAGAACTGTGCCCGGAGAGGGTTCAAAGGCCTCAGTGTTCATTACGAAGCAGGGTCCGGGGTCAACCATAAATTGAATTTTTCAATAGTATTTTTCCAGAACAAACACATCGAATTGATGGGTTAAACAAGGCCTGCTGAAAGCAAGGCAAAACCATATAAAAGATTCCCATCAACCAGCCAGCCCGCCCACCCCGACTGCTGTTTTGACCATGGGATACAAATGGGCCATAAAATCAGCTGGTTGAGAATGGCCTAGTCTTGTCGCCAATGCAAAACCATAAAAATTTTATACATCTAGAAAGCAAGAGAACAATAATCAGATGGGTTACCAAAGTACAAAATTCAGGTCATGAAATTAGAACATCTATCAAACATGGGGTACTCTCCCAGGAACAAGTATGCGAATTTCTGCAGTTACAACAGCATGTGCATTTTGCGACATTGCTTAGAAATGAAGAATTAATTAAAACCTTACTTATTCATTGATAATAATAAAAAATTGTTTTTTTCTTGTCACTGGACTCTAACCAGGAGATATCTCTGGATTCCTCAGAAGATCCTCATAAGACATAGGAGGAACTGCTATTCTTACTGTCCACAGACTCCACTTGAGCGGAAGGTGTTCTTACTGTTCTGTGCGCCCAAGTGGAACACACAGGTGAAACAGTTTAAAAGAAGGATATTATCAGACGAGAAAGCAATTCACAAGGAAGTTATCAAATCCTGGAACTCGAACACCAACCAATCAGCTTTGACTGCAACAGATTCGCGCAGTTGAACACCAGCATAGCAGATAAACAAGTCAGCACCACCTGGTTTTCGAGCCTGCAGAAGAAAAGAACCTTTCAGGATTCTGTCTGCGAACACTCCAAGATAACTTCTAGACATTCCCATGTCTCTTTCATCACAAACTCATCAACATATACATCCTAAAACAATTGCCTTAAAATCCTTCTCCTGCCCCACTGCGTTGTTTTATTCAATGTAAATAGCTAAAAAACAACAAAAAAAAAATCCACTGATCAATTCTTATGTATGTTTTAGTATAACTCATTGCTTATAAAGCAAGCAGAAGAAAGGGTGAAAACTGAGAGATTGCAAATTGTGGAATTTGACAGTAGCGAAGTTCCAACAACAATTTCTCTAATTTGATGGCACAATGAAGCTTGTGAAGTTAATAATGCACTAGGCCATCAGTAACTCAGCATAAAGAAGTGTTGCTTTGTGCAACAGTAAGGCTCTTCGCTTGTGTTCTTAGTGGTACAAGTTCAAGACTCTAAGACAACTTCATCCAAAGCAAAGGTCTGAGTGATGGGGATCTGAAAGCGTCATATTTTAAAACTACTTATCATAGGCGCAGGTTAAAAGTAGCAATAAAGACTTGTCACACCGAAGTTCTCTATTTTTAACAGTTTATATTTTAATAACTCATCTTACACTAAATTCCTAGAAGATACTAACTAGTAGATACTGAAGATTTGTTGCTTCTCCAATACGTTACCTAAACATATTTGTTTTCTTTCATCCATGAATACAGCTTTTATAAGCCTTGAAAGGCATTGCAGTTTGGTTATCAACAAAGTTTCTTTGCTTTCTCTACTTGTTATCTTTTCTTCCTTGCTTCTTCCTCTTTTTTTTATTTTCTTCTTTACACCTTTGAGTATTTCTCCGGCCTTGCTTCTTTCTCATAATTTTTGTAATTTCTCCATTTTCTTTCCTTTTTCTCTACATACATGTTCTTCCTTCTTTCTTCTAAAATCTTGCTTTTTTTATTGATTTAGGGCTACTTGTCCCACAGCACTAGGTAATATGATTATGATTGAACACATCTCACCCTCCACAAGCCCATTCGTGGGAACCTCATTTTTTTTTATCGTGTCACCCACCTTGGATGAGCAAGCACCTGATGGAGGTGTACTCCATGGGCAGAGTAATGAGGACATTATTTATGCCCAACATTTGAACCCAGGATCTCTCACTCATACTACTATACATAAAGCCACGTCAGCCACTCGGGCATCCAAGCAGTGATATAAACTTCATGTATTGGAGATGCCCTTTATCAGTAACTTCGCTTGCAATCTCAAAAGTGACCCAGTAATACAATGAACTAATTGCGTTTATTCAGGCAATATTAGAAGACAATCCTGAGAATATTTTCAAACAGATCCCCATTGCATCTCAGATGCATTTTCTCGAATCCTAACCTGACAATATACAGATATTACTGTCCAGGGAACATAATCCTCGAAGCCAAATATAGGTGGACAAGGCAGATCCAGCACTCAAATTCTTCTTAAAGGAACAAGTGTCTGCAAGTACATTTGTGTGTTGTTTAATTGACCGGTTGATGTGATTCTTCCACACGCACACAGAGGACAAGTCCACAAACGATAAGTACATAATGTAACTGTTAGCATAGAGCATGTGCTAGATGCATGCATGACCATGAAGCGCTGAGAAGTTACATCAAGTTCCATTCTGTGATTTTAAGTCAATTTGCAATGCTTCAGGCATAACTTTTTAGAAATGCCTTCATAAAATGAGCAATAATTCAAAGAAAGACTCAGAAAAACAGAAATGTGAAAAACTATAAAGTTAAGACAAATGCCATCACCTCCAGATCAGTTGCACCATCACCAATCATAACTAGAACCTTGTAACCGTGCACCTACACTCAGCACACAGTTCATTAGTTTAGCAGGCAAATCATACTACAATCAAAAGAAAAGAAAAAGGAACGGTTTTAAATGCACCTGGATGCACTTAGCTTCGATGCACCCAGGTGCACTTAGTATGTAACCCATTTTCTTTTATCTTTTTTAAAAAAATTTATACAACTGTTAATCTAAGTGTATTTAATATGTATAAAAAGTTTTACCATTTTTTGAGAGCCACTGATTTTTTTTTTTAAAAAAAGTCTAAGAATCTCCAAAAATTGTGAAACTTGATAGTTGATATATATGTTAAATACACTTAAATCAACAGTTGTATAAAAAAAAATTCAAAAAAAATTTAAAAGGTGGGTATTTACACCTGGGTGCACCGAAGCTAAGTGCACCCAGGTGCATTAGATCACAATTAAAAGAAAAAAGCAACATTTATGGAACTTGGATGAACCAGAGGCCTTGCCTTCCGTATATTTTGAACTGCAACAGCTTTTCCACCACTCCTCGAAGTAGGATCATCCATGTCAAATCCAAGGAACTCTCCAGAACTCTCAAACAGTAGTTGATTAGCAAAAATGTTTTCATATGGGATCCCAAGTTGTAATGCAACAGGCTTCATGAAAATCGCTTCAGTCAATGATTTTGAAGAATATTCTTAATATGATTCTGCAACTCAAACATATAGCAGCAAGTGGGATGATGATAGCCAATCAACACATACAGGAGTTTTTTAACAACCATCCATGGATATAGATTACCAGTTTGGCATACATTTTGACAATAGTTTAAAAAATCTCAATTTGCGTGAAAATTTATCCATTCTATAAACAGCCTACTGTATATTTTGAAGCATATCTCTAATGGAGTACTGTTAAAAATACCAATGTGCTTCCCCAGAAACTGTCTGACTTTATGCTGCAAAAAGTATGCATTGCATCAACAAGAATTGAATCCATAGTTTGTTTACTTTTAACGAGTAGCTAAAGACATGTCAACAAAAGTAATTACCTTTGGACTTACCCTATTTCTCATAACTTAGCCTGAAATCAAGACTGACACAGGAATCCAGCAATTATGCTTATTCCGTTCACAGGATTTGCACTTCAAAACTTTGGTATGTATGCCATCAAAGTCAGAATCTGAGTATTTCATGATAATTTTGCCTAAAAGTAAGCTGATATGATGCAGATATCTATATATCTGTGTGTGTGTGTGTGTGTGTGTGTGTGTGCATGCATAATTCCTTGATATGCAGATGACAACGCAATTCATGCTAGCAGAAAATGGTAGTTTGTCAGCAGTTAGTTATTTTGTTTTGCTTTTGTTTAAAGAGAGTATGAATTAACTTATAGGACAAAAATATTCCATAGAGAAAAATCAATAACAACAGTTATAAAGATATGACATCTAAGTGAAGAATAATCATGTTTGGAAGATTAATAGTGAACCTGAATCATCTGACGGAAGCCTCCAGAAATCAGGTACACATCCTTCTGCTTTGATCGTAGTGTCTTTACCAAATCAGCTATGCCTGGTGATAACCTACATTTTAAAAGAAGAAACCTTAAACTTGGCGCAGGGGTAGATTGCAGACAAGGTAGTAGTGCATTGTCATCATCACAAACGACATGCACTATCATGACTCTTATATGATTAAAAATTACTGAAGGCACGAAATTGTGTTTAATTCAATTATTTTTACCACATCAGGATGACTCTAAGTCATTGTCGATCCTTATATTGAAAAAAAAAAAAAAAAAACAATTTTAGATCCCATCAAGATGTATTCATCGAATAAACCAAGCAAAGCTTCTTATCCCCCATGAAACTAAACAGTGGAGTAAAATGGTTAGGGCTTACTATGTTGTACCTGTCCTCACATGTGCAGGAAAATCTACTCTAAATATAGTTATGCCTTAACAATGTATGGTACATCTGATGCCAGCCAGTCTAGGAGAATATCATCATTTGCTCATTTCATTGTGTTGCTTCTTGAGGAAAACCACTTTTGATAATTCCCTCAGCATTATTTGTCACAATACAATTTTATCTGTCATTCCCTTGACATAATTTGTAGCAAAAATTAAATTTGTAAACATGAACCAATTATTTCTTTATTACAATTAATCAAGCATACTGGGATAACCTCTAAAATTTGTTGGGATTCATAAAGCAAACCCCTGTTTGTTTAGTTTAGGTTTGTATGATGGTGATGGTGATGTCACTGTTTTAAATTCACCCAAATTTCCTCAATTCGTCGAGAATACCAACATGTACATCACAGATTTTAAATTTCTCTCACAAAATGCAACTTCCAGCATAGAAACCTACTCGAATTCTAATACAGGGGCAGGGCGGGTGTGATATCCTGGATGTCTAAATTACAAAATGATAAAGAAACAACACAAACCTGGGAGGTCTCTTGTGAAGAAAATCATGGACCTGGAACAACGAAGGTTTAAACAAAGACAGTCTAGCAGCAAGAGCTTCCTCAAATGGGACAGATCCACCCATTGCTCTGTCAATACCAACCAATGATTATGAGATTTCTCAAATACCACCAGAGCTATGTGCATCAACAAATGATAGAAAATGGAACCTGGCAGTCCATTGGGCCACAGCTTTCCCGGCACCACAGTAATCTGCAAGTTCGTCGATGCCTTCATCAATGCACACAGTGCTATCTACATCAAAGCAGACTGCCTCCGCTTTTCTCCACACATCAAGCACCTCTGCAAGAAAAGCCAAACCATGCGAGCAATTAGAATCACGACCACTCAAGGTAGATAAGTTCTCAAAGTCAAAATAATTTGCATAGAACCTTCTTTGGGGACAGTGTTGCCAAACTGAGTTCCGGTAGCAATGTCTTGGGCTTCAGCAGATGCTATCACCGAGATGGGAGATTTGAACTGTACCATCATTCCTAAAGGAACTCTATGCAATTTCTTTGATAGACAAGTGGAGGAGATTGGAAGACCAGGCAAGCGATGATGACTGCAAGTTAGACGTGCTGGGTTGATGCGAGTGCCAATAAGCGCAGCCATCCAATTGTTGGATGCTAACCAAACAGGGAATAAAGTTCAAAACCTCAAACAAGCACAAGACCAATCCAACACGGAGAGAGAGAGAGGACGACAAAAACCAAATCATGGACATCAGCGAACAACCAAAATGCATTAAAAGTCTAATTTTATTATAAGCGCATACATATATTTCCGCGGCAAACACGACTGCTGCTGAAACAACACCGATTTGAATAACACAACAACGGATCCCAGCAATCAAAAGGTTCGTGTCCTCCCACAAAAGGGAGCTCAGAAAAATCCCAACTTTTTGAGAAGACGGATCCAACCCGTCTCAAAATTCTCCTTTTATCGTGAAAATTACTCAGAAAACCCAAATTTACAAGAAAAAGCACATGATTTCTTACTTCCACGACCGAAGGCCTGACTGAAACGTAAGAAATAGGACATATAACGTCCAGAAGACATATGTTCGAAGAAAATTACGATATATATACACACACTTTTCTCTTTTTCGGCTGTCTGAATACTCACTTCCAGGTCTCTGCCCGCTGCCACCGCAGTTCCGATTGCAAGAAATGAGAAACGCCGGATCAGTGTGTTGGATCTGGAGCTCTTCCTTCACCTCCCGCCGCGGGACTTTCGGATCGTTTGGCGCTCTTTTTACCTACTTCCGCCACTGCCCATTTGGAGGGCTTAGGAAAAGCAATGATGCTCTGGAGGTACACCACTTGATATGAGTGCTCCCAACAGCCCTGCTCTTTCTGTCCAATCCCCACTGGGATCAAAACCATCAGAATTTCGTCCCATTTTCTAAATACCGTGATAGAAATTATTTAGATAATATAGCAATTAAAAGGGAAATACTGGAATAAGGCAGTTTCTTTTGGAAGATATTCAGTTGGCTGGGCCAATTTTTTATGCGGTATGCTGAGTGAAACGTCGAACCGCCAGCGCATAACCGTCGCTTTCCCACAAAGCAAAATGAAAGCTATGGATTTTTCACACCTGTGAATCCGTGTGGATGCACGCATGCGGAAAGAAAGCATGGTTATCCAACGGTTGGTGAGGATCGTTTGGCGCTCTTTTTACCTTGGCGATGATCTATGGTTGGTGAGACGACGGGTGCAATTCATGTTCATCAGCTCGGCTGAGGATTCACCTCAACCTTAATTTCAACATTAACTTTATTTCTAACTCTATTTATAAAATATTAATCCTAACTTTAACTCTAATCTTATGTGTAAAATTTAAACTTTAACTATATTTTTGAAAATCGAACCGGGATAAATTGATAAATTTATATTTTATTTAAGAATGACGAGTTTAGAATTTCATATAAAATAAATATTATAGTGTATGGAAATGCACTACTCCTGCGGTTCATTTACATTAAAAATGGGCTCCACATGATCATTAAATGTATATTTACTTTGTTAACTGTATTTAGAATTATTTATTTTATTAGCATCAATTTTCATCTAAATTGGATGTGTATATGGGCATCATTTAAAAATGTACAAAATTAATGTAATAAAATAATTTGATATAAATGACAATTTTAAAGTTGTTTTTTTACTACGTCAACTATTTAAGATATAATTTTTACATAGATAAATAATTGTATAAAATATTAATACATTTAAATGCATGTAAGGCCCATTTTGAGCCAAATATATCATAAGTTGCAGTGAATATTAAATGCACATGAACATATCTCTTCATATAAATTTCTGAAAATAAAAAGTCCAGCACGAGACGCTCCCAAAAATAACTTTTTTATTTTTTATAAACATGTAAAACTAGGTGCATTTTAACCTATAAATTAAGTTTTACCAATTTTGAATGCTATTAGGTATTTCTTTAAATACAGCGGCATTTTCTTTATTTTCTAACTTACAAATTACGAAAAACGTCAATGTGTTTAAAATAAAAAAAATTACTTAAAAAGCATCTAAAAATGGTAAAATTTGAATTATATGTTAAATACACCTCACTCTACATATTTATAAAAAAAATAAAAAATAGGTCCCACGACTAGACATATAGGATCAAGCCTCTGATAACAAATTATGTAAATAAATATAATAATATATAGTCAAATTACATTTTTTTAAAAATATAATAATATAAAGGAAATTTGTAGAAGAAAATTTAATATAAAAACAAAATAAATGAAGAAAATTAATTGAAGCAAAAGTAAATAATAAAAAAAATAAAAGACAAATATAAATATAATTAATATACTTTACTTATAATATAATTATAATGTGTCAAACATATATTCAAATATAAATATAAATAATATAAAATACACAAAATATAAAAAAATACTGTTTAGGTATTAAAGATTAATCTTGGTAGCTCGAGCTAAGCAAATATCTCATTTAGCTTACTTCAAAAGATCCATTTAAAATACTCTTTATTTTTTATTATCATGTTTAAAATTTTCAAAAAAATATATACACATATTCAAAAACAGTAAAACGTTGATTATATATTAAACACAATTAGAAAAACATGTGTATGAAGAAAAATTAAAAATTTTTTTATAACGCACAGACCCAAAAAAGTGACAATTGGCCTATCGTATAAAGCACATTGACCAGAAAAAACTACTGGGCTTGTGGGCTATAGATCTCATATTATGATATTGTCCACTTTAGCCTAACAGCTTAGTCGCATAACTTTAAAACATATCACACTATGTTCAACTTGAGACTAACTTATAAATCGCTAGAAACTTTCTCTCATTTTCGATACAAAGATTCGGTTTTGAACTATTATAAGCTCACCAACTTCCGCGCCGGTTCGTCCTTGAATTATAACTCAACTATAGGTTTTTTCCTGTAGCCTTAGCTTTCAGTGATTTAACTCTTCAACTCTTTGAACCATATCTACTAAAGGGGAAGCCACTTTGGTACCATTTGTAACATACCAGTCCAGAAAAGTGAACTTGGACCATGTATTTAATGTAAATTTACAAGATTAATCGACTATTTATGATAAAATTAATTATTATAATTTTATAAATAAAAAATTTAAATTTTACTTTCACTAGTCATGTTCCCAATATTATGTCCAAGACACAAATTTAAAAAATACGTGTCCATTATTTGCAATGCATGCCTTTAAATAATTTTGAATAAAATAAAATAAAATAATTATTCTTGAAAAATCTTCAAGTAAGTCAATCTTTAGTATTCCACTTGATTTGGTACACTTGTAAAAGTACAGGGTTAGCTACAATATGACTAGTAAGTAGAAAATTATTTGAAAATGGATAATGACACAAATAAAACTTAATTAAATAATAAAAATAATTATTTGATTTAATATCTTAAAAATTAAGCCTCAAATGCAAAATCAAAATCCTTGCATTGAGTCAAAAGTACCAAAAATATAGAAAAATGCTATTTGATTATTCAAATCATAGTTAAAATGATTATTTTATTGCGAACAAAATAAATGGTTTAAAAATTCGCCACATCATCAATAGTCTACTAGGACTCATCCCCTTCAACTGGTTTTTTCTTGATGGGATGACCCAAATATTAGCCCAAGCAAAAGGCATAGTGATCAAAATGAAAATTTATCATTAATAATAGTTTTTGAAATTAATATAATATTTTATCTTTTTTTGTAAAATTTCCCGGAGATGGACTTATCAGCAAAAAATCCAAACCACAGAAACGTCTGGGTTGTAGTGCAGATTAGAAAAATAATAATAGATATTTTTTTGGGGTATAATCTATTGCACCCAGGAGCAGACAGCGCTACGTGCTCCCAGGTGCACAGACCTATTTTTCTTTTTTTTTGAATTTTTTTAATAAAATTATTAATCTAGGTGTATTTAACATTTATATAAATTTGTTATCATTTTTGAAATATTTTAGATATTTATTTTTTATTTTTGAAAATCAGTAACATTTTAGTAATTTAAAATGCCACTTATTTTCAAAAATTTAAAATAAATACCTAAAATACTCCAAAAATGATAAAAAAAAAATTTATACACACGTTAAATACACCTAGATTAATAGTTTTATAAAAAAAATTCAAAAAAAATAAAAAAAATAAGTGTGTGCACCAGGGAGCACGCAACGCTGCCTGCTCACTGGTGCAGGAGATCGAAGCCCCATTTTTTTAAACCGATCTGACCGTCCATTCTCAAAGCATGGTATTGAAAGAGAGAAAAAATATTAAAAAAAAATAACTACGTATTCAAAGGACGGCTCATGTCAGGAACTTCTGACATTTGTTTATTTACTACTTTCAAAAGCAACCAAAAATTGCGTTGCAGAAAAATGAAATCTAATGTTCGCGCCGCACTTTCCGGTAACTACGCAAGGGTTAGAATTTTTGTGATGTCCGTGTGCTCATCCCACGCTAAACGAAATTATTCCATTCAACCACAATAAAATATCTCGAGTACCACATTTGTTTTTCACATATTTTATATTCATATGCATAAAATTAATAAACGTATTTTAGGCTTTAAACATTTTTTCTCTGAAAAAAATTATATCCCAAAATAAATAATGCCAAAGTGCCAAACACATCAAATCATAACGAAGTGTAAAACACATCAAATCATAACATATGATTATATACTTTATACTAATCACAATACAATTACACAATTGTCAAACCAAAAATCAACCTTTAAATAAAATCTCGCCTACTTTATAAATAAAATCTCCTCCTTCCGCAACCCAACCCCCCAACGTATATGATATTTAAATAATTAATTATTTTCTGCGGAACTCCCTACTTAAACCTTAAATCTCTATGACCACTGGATCAAAGTATGCCAGTCAAGCGACACAAGTTACTAAAATAATATTCAAAAATAAAAATATAATTCGCAACTTATATAAATAATAATTAGACAAAGACCATTATTAATTATTTGACTCAGTTGGTCAAAAAGTTAACTCTTGCAACGTTGATATTCTACATGGTTATTGACTAATCAACTTGAATATTTTTTTCTTAATATTTTACATTTTTATGCTAATATAAATGATGATAAATACAATAAATAAAATGAATTTTTATTAACCATCACGATATTAAAAATGAATGGAGTTTATAGAAGAGAAGCTTCATGTAAGGAAAGCACATTTTACGGAAACTTCCATAACGAATTTTGACCTAGTTCCTTGTATACATCCCTGTTTTTTATATTGTATCATGTACTTACGAATCCTCTCCAAAATTCCTTCATATCATTTGGGTCCGTTAACAATCAACCTGTGAAATAACTAATATATCCTTAATATTGAGGGTCATCAAAATATCTTTTTTATTAAAAAATCAGTCATCACCTCTTCCCATTCTTCACGCACTGCTATTGATTCTTCAGAAGTTGTGCAGTGCAGCCATATACAATTAACATCACAAGTTTCTTTTTTTTTTAATTCGTTGAGGTACATGAGTCATTTAATATATTTGTTACCAGCAATTGCTAACAGACCCTGATAGCATAGATATAAAAGAAATTTTGAAAGAATTTATGAATAAAAAAATTATTGAAAATAAATGAGTATATAAGAAATTATGATCAAAATTCAGAATTATATTTTCCTTAAAAAATCTTGTATGTTTTACGTTTAATTTTTTATTTATTTAATGCACTTGGTGCTCAATCCGAAGCAAACACCATGGAAGCAGGCTCTCATGATGTCACCTGCCTTTGGTTCATCGCCTTTCTCTTCTCTAGCTGTATGTTCACCCTCGGAGTTCTGCTTGATCCGTGTTCCACTCGAATCAGAACCGTCAGCTAAAATATTGTTACCAGTGAATGGAAAAGCGATGGAATGTGAGGACGGGATGAGATAAGATTTCCTATTCTCCCAAAAATCTTTTTTCAATTTTCAATCTAATTTCTTACATCTCAAGCACAACAACACTTTTTTATGGAGAAGAGTAATGAGGAAAATATTTCTACCTAGCTCTGAACCGTTGACCACCGAATCTAAACATTTTAAACTCAAATTAGCTACATGGTGATCTAGTGTTGACTATGGTTAAGTGCACACGGTTGGATGAACTTTTTCTAATTTTTGTTGAGTTTTTGTCATTAATATGTGACCCAAACATCTAATTTTATATTTTTTAAAAATTGAATATTTTTGTAATTTCGAAAACAAAAATCCATACTTTCAATGGGTAAGAATTTGATGTATGGGCTTATATATAAAAATTAGAAAAAGAGGTTCATCTATCCGTGTGCACCTAGAGCACATGGTTGCATCTCTTTCCACCCTCCTAGACAGCAATACCATCACCGGTGCATCAACCATGGCACTCTGGCGCGAAATTTATGTTTTAAACCTTTTAACTTTGCATATTTGCATTTTAAATATGGAGTTTACGTATTAGCATTTTAGACTTTATAAAGTTGTACTTTGCATTTCAAACCCTTGGCCTTATGCTGTTAAAAATTACTGCTAAAATTTCATAAAATGTCTGAAATATCCTTTGCATTTTAAATCAAACTTCACATGATTTAAAATGTTAATACTCAAATCAAAATTTTAATAATATTTTTTGACGTTGTGAGGGCAAAGAGTTTAAAACAAACATCACATGATTTAAAACGCAGAGAATTTAAAACAAACATGGCATGATTTAAAATGCAAAGGGCTAGTTCAAAAAAAAATGCAAAGGGCATTTTAAATATTTTACAAGATTTAACGATGATATTTAATGTCGTTAGGGCCAAAGGTCTATTGTATGAAATATCAAACTTCATAGAGTTTAAAATAAACAAACCTTAGGATTTAAAATGCAAAAATGTAAAGTTAGAAAATTTAAAATGCAAATTGTCAATCTCTATAAATACTATAGGTGTGTTTGAAAGTAATAAAACTTTTCTATGAAATTTTTTTAAGTAAAAATTATTAATTTGATAGAAAATGATGTAATATGATAAGAGTAATGATGAGGTGTAAATAAAATAAAATAAAAATAAATAAATTAGTTGTATTCTTATTTATGTGAAAATGATTGAGACATATGGTAATTTGTATAAAAAATATGAATAAATAATTAAAAAAATATAGTTACCAAAAATGAAATGTTTTTATTGAAAATTTCAATAAAAAAGTTTAATGCACAACCAAAAACACCCTAAAATAGGAAAGGTATCTCAGAATCATCCCATGCGAATTCAGCCGGATAACATGCTGTTGTCTAGGACAGCCCGATTCAGTTAGCATTTGGGCTTGATTTACCCCAGGAGAAGGGATGTTAATTGTCATGATTAACCCAGCAACTCACTCGTCCAACCTGTTTATAAATGAGTTTGAATTGAAATTTTTGAATAAATGGGTTATAATTCGCCAACTTGTTCAACTATTTAATTAAATAAATAGATTAATGTTGAGATTTTACAACCCCTCAACTCATTTAGTAACCGGTTCAACTTATTCAACTCATTAACCAATTAAAGTTATATATGTAAACTTTTTAGTTATTTTTTCCCATTAAATCTTCTTCCTGCCACATAATTTTTATTTTTACAATGTTATCCTAATTCTGCTTTTCTATTATTGCCCTATTTTCATTTTTCCTACCCTCAAAACTCTTTCACATCTTCCTGTGAGATCATTGTTTACTAAAGTTTAAGCCTTCAGATTGTTTGCTATACAATTCGCTGACTCATTTATTAAATAAGTTGTAAATATGTAATAGTTGAGGTTTTTTAAATAGACTAATAAATGGATTAGGATTGAGATATTTTAATAAATGGATTATGATCGATATATTTTAAATGGTTTAGGATTAGGATTAAGCTCCAGTTCGTCCAACCCAATCCGTTAATAAAAAATAAATTAACATAAAAATATATAACATTTTTAAAAAAATAAAAAGTATTGATTACTGATTGAAAATCTAGCAGCAACTACTAACCCATAATATCATATGACAAAAACACTCATCTTCTTCATAATCATTTTATGTATCTAAAAGGCAAAAAAGGTACAAAATTAATAGATTACAACTTTTAGCTCATGAAACTTGAACATCTATCAGAGATACAGGCGCTATCCCAGGAACAAATATGCTTATTTCTTAAGTTACAACAGCAAATGCATTGCACTACCACTCGAATGAGAAAAGAACTGAAAATAAACTTGTTTATCCATGGATAGTACCATATTGTTTTTTTTATCTATTGCAAGGAAGTCATCAAATCCTGGAATTGGAACACCAACCAATCAGCTTTGGCTGCAACAGTCTCCCGTAGTTGAACACCAGCATAGCATATAAACATGTCAGCACCACCAGGTTTCCGAGCCTGCACTAGAATAGAGAGACCCTTTTAGAACCATGCCGTGCAGACATCATAAGACTAATGATGCATCCTTAGGCAATTACTTTAAAAATGCTTCTCCTTCCCTCCGTGGTATGGTTTGATTCAATTTAAATAACTAATAATTGTAAAATATCACAATCAATTCTCTTACATGTTGTCGTATAGATTTGTTTCGTATAAAGCAGGCAGAAGAAATGGTGAAAACTGCAACATTGCAGATTATGTGATAACAATATCTCCAATTTGACGCCATAAGGAAGCTTCTGAAGCTGATAATTTACCTGGCCATCAATGACTTACCATAAAGTAGGCTGCTCCGTGCAACGGTAAGGCTTTTGGCCTGTGTTCTGGGTTGCACAGAAATGTTCTACAGAATGCAGGGTTAGCATGCACTGGATGCATCCATGGGCATAAGCCACCAATCCATTGTAATAGCCATCGTCCGTCCGTTTCTAAGAAACGGATGAAAACGGTGGGATTAATGAGCCATGCACGTTCGTTTCAAATTGATGGCAATTAATCCCAACCGTTTAGCAGATAGATTAGTATAAAAGGCGCAAACGTGAGATGGGTTTCCGCCATTTGAAGAAGAAGAAAAATCACGCAGGAGAGAGACGTAGGAAGAAGAAAGAATTTTTGAAGGTAAGCTGCGTCGAACCAATTTCTCTGTTAATCTCATTCATTCTATGTTATACACAAGTTATTTCATAGATCTAAACCATTCACAATATTTCTAGAATGACTAATTAGTTACAAGGGTATTATTGAAATGTTTAATGTCGAAATTTTACTTATTTAAATGAGAAGTACCAAATAAAGGGTATGAAATGATATTTGATGAAATAAACGCACTTCTGAGCATAATTAGATAATTGTGACCTTACAATAATAAGATAATTATATGATTAGCTTTCTTGCAAAATTTTAGATTGATCGGACTTATAGATTTTTAGATATAGCGATTTTAGACATAATATAGAGTGGTAAATATGTATTTTAAGAGAAAAACACAA
>JAXCLR010000092.1:5827176-5852169 GCA_035584095.1 Annona squamosa | reverse complement strand
AATAACATAGAGGAAGGAAAAATTATCATTTTTGAAACTAACGGAAAAAAATATAAAAAATACAACAACATAGACGCCAGGGGTAATTTGGGTATTTTCGAAAAATTATTAACCACTGTGTAACGGTTCCGTCACTTAACGTAACGGTCACTGACGGCGTGGGCTTATTTAGGATTTTGGCAAAACGTAGTAGGTATATTTGGGATTTCTGATACGTAGTAGGTATATCTGTAAATATGGTCAAACGTAATGGGTATATTTGGGAAAATCCCTAATTTAAAAATTACTTTTGAATGTTTAGAGTGAAAATTATATAAATCAGATCATACTAAGATCCTTAATAAATAAACATTATAAAAGTCGATATTTCTCACATAAAATTATACATAATGACTTCATTAACAAAAAAAAAAAAAAAAAATCTTTTTTAGACTCATCTGATTGTGTGGGAACTGGTTACCATTGAAACCGGTACTGAGAGTCTGAGATCACCACATTTTTTTAAAAAAAAATTTCACTACCGTACTCTGCTATTGTCCAAATGCACCTCCATGAAAGAGTTTTAAAAAAATGAATGTAAAATAGGTATATACGCAAAGATGATAATATTAGTACTAGTCTAGTATACTTGATGTAGGTTTCAAAGTGGCTCAAAACAAACTATATAAATATTTTACAAAAAAAAATAAAACATGTAATAATTTGAAAAAAAGAGAACAATTATGAAGATTGAAAATAGGGATTAGATTAAGAACAAGAAAGATTAAGATGGTTGAAATAGTTATTTTGAACTGGAATTAGTTCCACGTTTTTGCAACACTTTTTTTTTTTTTTTTTGGAAGATCATAACAATATGGGGTTGGATCAGTCCAAGCGAAACTGAAACCGGTGCAAACCGCATGAATCTGGATAGATAAAATATATTGTTATTTCAGTTTTCAATCCGAAAATTGGCAGCAGGAGGGGAGCTATTTCTGGAGATGAGGCGAGGTTGAGCCTTGAGGGGGACCAATAGATAACAGGAATCGTTGTCTAGCTCCAGCCATACCTACTTTGACAAGGGGATTTTGGGTTTTTTTTTTTTTTTTTTTTTTTTTCAGTTTAAACGCTTAATTTTGCTTATTTGCATTTTAAATTTTGAAGTTTAGCCGTTTGCATTTTAAATATTGAAAACTTTGATTTCTTTGCATTTTAAACCCTACCCTACAACGATGTTAAAAACTGCCGTGCAAAACGACAAAAATATGCTCCTATATTTAAAAAATAAATATTTTTTTACATTTTAAACTTGACTATTAAACTTTCTTTATTTTATTATTAGAGGCTTCAACAACATCTTCACCTTTAATATGGATTTAAGAGGTTTTTTTAAAAAAATATTAAAAGGCATTTACATCATTTTATATGAATTAATGGTAGTTTTTAATATTTTTAACACTTTTATGAGTCACGGTTTAAAATGTAAAGCAACCAAAATTTCGAAGTTTAAAATACAAACAGCCAAACGTTGAGGTTTAAAATACAAATAAGCAAAGTTAAAGAATTTAAAATGCAAACTACCCGAGATTTGTGGGTACTAAAGGTGAGGTTGTGGCCAGTGTGGGACAAAGGAATAAACCTCTTTGCAGTTCCACGTAATTTAGCAGTAGGTCCCAATTCATCATATGGAAAGGAAATCCATCCATCCTGAGTTCTCTACCAAATGGTCAGATCTCATCTCCGCAGCTGACGAGCAGATAGCCTCAGAAGCTGCCAAACGGGACAAGCAGGTAGCATCAACAACAATCTTAAATTCCAGGGAGATTGGTTGGATTGGTTGGAGGCATGAGGCATAGGAGGGAGAACAGCCAAACAAAATAGGTACGTTTAAATGATAAACGATCTTCCACCAAAACTTTGCTCACCATAGGCGGTAAGATTAACTTAATACTTACAATCACTTGTATATTTAGCCTAGCGTTGACATTTCCATATATGCTTTGTGACGGGACGAGTTTGCATATAGTCAACACGTTCACTCTGTGGAATCGAATTTCAAATTGATACAAGAATTTGAAATAACTGGATAGATCCATTTATGGGATATACATTTTGTACATGATTATATATATATATATACACAAACACAGAGAGAGAAATATTCGATGCTAAAATGAGCCTCACATGATCATAAAATCATAATCTACTCCACCCTTTATATTTAAAATAATATATTATATTACCATACTAATTTTCGTCCCAATTAAATATATATAGGCCTCATTTAAAAATAGTACAAATTCAACGTAATAAAATAATTTGATGTAAATAACAATTTTAAATTAATTTTTTTAATATGTAAATCATTTGCTATAAAATTTATAGATGAATAAATTATTATAAAATTTCATTGCAATCTAATATGTGTAGAGACCATTTTTTATTAAAGTACCGCTGTTCTGATGGAGTAACGTTACACCGGAACAGCTCATATATATATATAAAGAGAGAGAGAGAGAGAGAGAGGAATATTCAAGTATAGCACCACTGGAATGAATCCCACATGATGATTGAATTATAACTCATTATATTTAAAATAATGTATTCTATTCTCATACCAATTTTCATCCAAATCGGATGTGTATTAACCCCATTTGAAAATGGTAAAAATTCAATATAATAAAATAGTTTGATATAAATCACAACTTTAAAGTGGTTTTTTCAATATGTAAATCATTTGCTATAAAATTTATATATAGATAAATGATTGTATAAAATCTCATTGCATTTTAATGTGTGGGGCTCATTTTTGGGCAAATGTACCGCTGTCCAATGCAATTACGCTGCACCAGAGCAACCCTTATATATATATATATTCCAAAGGCTGTGGCTTACACGTGCCTCTGATCAAAGCTTTACAGTTCATATGCAGATTTGTTTCTAAGAGATCAAGAATCTTTGCTAATCAAAAAAATCATCAGACCTAGGGCTTATGTGCTGCTGTCAATGGCGACCTGTGGACGCTTGATCACCCCTAAGACATGGATTAGATTGGTAGGGTAGGCTGATACAACCAACATAAAAGGACAATCAAGATGGCTACAAAATAATTGGCTCAAAAATTAGAATTTTTGTATTAAAATTCTAAATCCTTCTTCTGCCAGCAGCATCAAAGTGCCTGCAAAAATAGGAAAACTGCTCCTGCCACTTGCACATGTCAACAATAGTCAAAAGGACACTAAACAGCATACTCGCTGCCCCTTCATCTCTTTTTTTTCCTTGGAGACATGACAGCTATTCTTTGAAATTGGAATATACAACAACACGCACTGTCCCACTCTACAACTTGATTCCCCTCCAAAGCTATTTGGCCCTTCTAAAACCCAATCTAGTTGAATTTCCCCCCACTTAAACAACATACGTGTGCTGCTCCTTGTGTGTGTATCTATAGACAGACATTGAGAAAGAGGGAGGAGAGGGAAGAACCGATTGGTGAATTTTCGGCAGCAACAGGTGAAAAAAAAAAATCAATTTAATTAACTAAAGTGAGAGACAAGGCACCCCCTCTGGAAGATTCCTAGGCAGTGGATGTGCAGTAACATATCTTTGGGGGTAAGTTCTATTGATGGTTGCTCCTGAAGATGATGAACTCCCAGCAGCATCTGGTGCATTGCCCCGCCCATGGAATCTGGCAAAACGGTTGATAATTGCAAACCTCTCCAAGTCCTGACATTCGACCCTTATATCAAGAATGGATGCTTTCTTCTCCAGTCTGCATGGCTCGAACAAGGCATGGGAAAGTTAGTAGTCAGCAAGAAAAAGTTTTGGAAATGGACATTCCCAAGATGAGATGGACAATGATGTACCCATACAAGCTTCTAGACATAAATGATGAGGAAGGTCAAGATCAGTCTGAGCAAACAGAAAACCAAGACAACATCCATTCATGTGGAAGTTGGCGCCAATAATCAACATGCCGTCTACCATGGAGCCAGTTAATCCATGGAAAAGAAAAAGAATTCATTCTCAATTGAAAAAAAAAGTGGAAGAGCTCCCAGATTTTTAGATATGAATGTTTCAAGATTGAACATCTATTTTGATGGGGACCAACACCACAACTTGCCTCTCAGCATCAAAATTATATGACAATATGGCAAGCAATCATATAAGACTAGAAATTGGCATAAACAGTTCTTTAGATCACACAGACATGAATTCTATATGCAAATTGTTACCCGCAATACGTTTGCACATATGCTCCCAAGCCCCAAGCCCAACATAGGCATTAAGCTTCTCTCACGTATGAAATGTATCTTATGTCCAGCAGATGGAAATATCATCTAAGACTCAAGAATGGAGAATCAAAAGGCTACATTTCCACCACACCAACAGTATCACAAAAACAGGGAAAATAAAACAAGTACAGAGCATTCTTTGTCCCACTCCCAACCTTTAGAATCTAGAACCATTAACTTTGAGACTAGAAATAAATCCAACAGTTCCAACAAATAATTAATGAGTCATCTAGTTGTCATGGACCAACCACTGCATGCCATTCAGAAACTGCAACACATCTTCCAGAGATAGATGCAGTGGAAAACAAGGGGCAAGAAATCACTTCTAAGAGGCAGTCAGCAATGGAAGATGACCTGCTGGATACAATTGCAGAGGCAATTCTCGAATCCCTCAAGGTTGTAAAGCTATTGGAATGAAGATTTAATAACTATACTTTGGATCTCCAACTTGGCAAAGGTTCTAGCTAGCAATGGTCCACCTCCAGAAGAGCACCATGGACAAAATTCCTGACCCTCACACTGCTGGAGGCAAGCAATCTTGGAAGTTGAACTTCTTGAGGCAGGTGAAACACAATGCGACCAAATTGACTAGAGGAATGCAATATTATACTAGACTCCTTCAAGAAGCTGAAGCCACATTCTCAAAAATGCGTCAGCAGTGGCTGTGAAGGAAGAGTCTTGCATGACTATTGAGGACTATGCAAACATTTCCAAGCATCATTAATGGAAATGAAAAACAAGGTTAAGAAAGAAAAATCTTTGGCCCTCTTAGATGACCTTAGGGTGTGCACTGATTCACTGCAAACCTGTCGAGGCGGTGTGTATTGGAAAGCATCATTGTTGCCCTGCATTTCCAAGTATCATAAATGGAAATGAAAAAAGGGTAAGAACACAAATTTTACCACTCAGTTGATTCACTGCACACATATGTTGTAGGATGTGTATTCCTATTATATTATAAATTCCAATTAAATAAAGCAATACCCCACCACATCTTATATCCTTTCTTCCAACAATTTGTCCCTATATTTTTCTACTGTTTAATCATTCACTCCTGTTCCAAAAAATAAAAATAAAAAACTAGTCTTTCAATGATTCATCTATCTTTTCAAATGCACACCAACCACATCACCAAATAGACATCCTTCCCATCAATCAAAACCCACAAAAACACTAGGGAGATATAGCAATGATATCGATAGTAAGTCCACAAGAAAAATCAACAGTGTACAATAGCAGAAGTGCAGATTTGCCAACCTTTCAAAAAAAAAAAAAAAAGTACTACGGATTAGCCACAAACAAAAAAGGCTGGCCCATACCTCAATAAATCATTGTCCAGCTTCTTTGCCCGGCCAATAAAGTCTTCAATAATTTTTAGTAGAAGTTGATCTCCAACTGTTTCAGAATTCTTAAGCTTATCTGATAACCTGCATCAATTTCAGAAAATATTTACCTTGCAAGTAGAGTCCATCAAGATGCTACTCTGAGAAATGCATTCATGGGGATTCAACTATACAAAATAGAATAATTTTTATCATTGCATTTTACTTCTCAATAGTAAGACATATAGGGGAGCACTTACGTGTTTCTTCCAGTAGGCTGTGTATGAGAATTGATTCCTGTGCATGCGTCATCTAGTGCTAACTTCGCAGAAAAGTATATCACATTTTCATATCCCATAGCAGCATCGGTGGAAAGAACTGAAGCTGGAATGGAATGAAATAGCTGTTGCATTAGTTGTGATGTCAAAATGAGCCTCCTTCGTTGATAAGGCATCACCCTGCATTCTTCAAAGACTTCAGCATCATCCTCCACCTACAGTAAAAAATTTCACCAACTTCGGTTACATGGAGGATAGTTCTAAAAGCATGGTGAGAAATCCAACTGAAGATATCTTCCATTCAACTTAAAGCAAACCTTCTCGATCTGCCGATTTGAAGCTTGTGCCCATTCCATTTCTGCCATGCTATTAAATAAATAAAAAAAAAAAAAAGCAAAGAAACTCAGCTAAAGCACCATAAAAGTGTCAACTTATTTTATCAGGGATTTTTGATAGATTGAATAAACATAAAAATCATGGTATACTAGAAATTTTGGAAAATCAGAATGTTGCCAGACTTGGAGGAATGTGATTATCATGAACAACCCACCTGATACTTTGAAGCATTTGTGAAACTTCCCTGCGCCATGGAGGATCTAATTCCATGACTTTACGCTTCTTTGAACCAGTGAATGCCGGATCCTCCACATCAGGCAGTGGATATGGAATGGATAACTGCTCTTTGGTTGGTGCTGTGCTCCCTGGAATTTGCCAGATATTACCAACTTGGCTGGCATTACTAGTATTTGACCGTTCCACTCCAGAATGGGTCTGTGATAAGCTCTCCGAAGCATTTCCAAAAAAGAACTGCTGAGCGGCTACTTTGGCACTTCTCTTTGAACTGTCCAATTCATCATGCATTGCAAGAATCTGCCCATTTTTATAGGTGCCATATTTCTCAAACCAGGATGGTGCCATCTGTGGGTTAATCTGAGGATGCTCATTTACTCTATGTGATGGCATGGATGCCATGCCAGGATGATTAGAGCTGTTTTGGGGATCATTTCGCCCAAAATTATCAATCCCTTTTGAATGTTTATCTCGTTGGACAGATGCATTTTGATTCAGGTCTTCGTTCCCCCCAGAAGAAAAACAGAGCATTTTGGAATCTGCTGGTGCAAATGATGGATGTTGAGCTACCACATTCAGTTCATCTACAGGATCACTGGCTGTTATACCATATCCATATGCAAGATGCTGAACATGAGCAGCAGCAGAGCCAAAATCTGCTCCTTTGAGCCTCTTCAAACCCATCCTAGTTGGATCAGATTCTGCATCTTTCATTGTTTGCATCTGATGAAGCAAAGAGTAATTTTTGGGCAGTGCGTCAGATGGCTTCAACGTATGGCCAAAGGCTTCAGTATCATGATCAGAAATGTCTTTGTTACTCACAGAAGCATTCACTGAATGTACAAAAATCTGTTCGTGTGCCTCCTCTCCTTGACCCAGGTGATGATCTGCATGAATTACTGAAGAAATAGAAGTACTACGGGCTGCTTCAGAAAACTTCTGAGCCCCAGTATCCTGCCCCTGAGATTCACTGGTTGTACCCGGAGCTAGATCAATACCGAGTGGCATTTGTTTATTACAGTTGCCTTTAACCAGTTGCCCTTCCCTATAGGGAAATTGTTGTGCGTTAACAGAAGAAGAAACAAATTCAGGAGGAACATTTCCACCTTTCACTTGACTGTCTGATTTCATTGGAGCCCTTGCCATCACTTCCAAACTAGTGGTTGCTGAGTGATTGGCCTGAAAGAAACTGGGTGGAACATTATGTGATGGTCTACCAGATAAATGTTGCTGAGCTGCAACATTAGGCCACATATTATGTGGTTTTAATGGCAATGCACCTTGCTGAGACATTTCTAACATTACTGGATTCTGGTTGTGATCAGCACTGCTTGAATAAGATTGTGAAGAAGTAACAGGACTTGCTGATGAGGGAAAATTGAATGGTGTAATCCTCCCATAGAAACCAGGTAAAGAAGCCCGAGGGGAATGATCCACACCTCCGTCATTGGAGTCACGAGCCTGTCTGACATGAGAGGCCAGATGACCATGCACACTTGGATCAATGGGACCACTTGTGCTAGGGAATTGTTGCTCTTGCCGTTGGTTATTTGGATAATTCCCAAGTGCACCTGTCAGAAAGGAGTTTCCATGAATGGACTGTATGGCTTCAATACCTGTTTGCCCACTGATACTAGACTGATTACATTCTCTTTGGGATGTTTCATCAAATCGTGCAGTATTGACATCATCAGCCGTCTGTAGAGATTTTTGCAGTGACAAAGCATGGTTCATATTTGACATTCGCTCTGATGGAGGTGCCAACTGCAATCCAAAGCCTTGGACAGCAGAAGATTGACTCTGATGTTGAGTGACTGATTGAACAGAAGCTGCTAGCTCTGGCATCTGTGATGCTTTATTCTGCTCAGAAAAGCCAAGGTCAGTTATATACTTGCCATCCCTTGATTGGTCCACCTTGTTGAGAAGCTCAAGCATGTTTTGACTGCAATTAACAATGTTTCAATTTTAGACTAAACATAACAAAACAAATTATTAGACATTCAAAAATCAAATATTAAATCTCAATCATCATTTACAATTATCAGCTACCTGGGTTGAGTTCTGTTTGGGGCATAAGATGAGCCTGATCCATGAAACGAAGCAGTCATGATGGGTTCAGAATGGCCAGGATTAAGATGTCTAGAAGGCACATCCATCTCTCCTTTTCCACCCCTAAGAAAATTGGGCAAATGCTCCTAAACAGGGAAAAATCAAAAACTTTTTTCAGGCACTAGATGAACCTAAATCAGAAATCATTGGCATTTATTAAAAGCAGGAAAAGCATCATTCACCTTTGCTGTGTCTGCAGCGTTGTCCACAACAGTGTTATCTGAAAGCCTTGACTGCCCATGATACACTTGCTCGATCCTCCCAAATCCTCCCATTGCTGCATGAGACACGCCCTGTGAATGCGTAGCATAATTTGATAGGTCAGCTTCTGTGTTGACTTCCAAATTTTCTACTAGATGATGTTGAAATTTGAGGGATGCAGAAGTTCTTTACATACCTGACCACTGGACCTGTGATTATTACCAACCACATCATGAGGATCATTTTGACGCAACCAAGTATTCTCCCTTGTGCTACCTTCAGTGATGCTGTGCTGATTTGAATGGGAACGGGCAGAGCCATAACCCTCCTTTTCACCATCACATGTTTCAGTTTCTACAAATCCACTGTTAGGGTTGTTACAGGATGATTCTTGTGCCTGCTGACCCTTTCTTGTCTGATTTGGAAATTTGCCCACATTCTCATTTCCATCATATTTTATAGAAGAATCAACATTGACATAGTTCCCATAATCAAGGTTACCATCAAGTCGAATCTGTTGATTTGTTTCTTGATTAATACTTGAATTTCTTGAATTTTGCAAAGTGGTTTCATTATGAACCTGTGGACTACTTTTTCCAGATTTTACTTGTTCCAATCTACCAGATGCATGCAGGTAGGAAATATCCATAAATTTACCCTCAGCTTTCCACATTCCACCGTGATCACCTTCTATTACCATGGCTTGCTTCTTGTCATTATTCGGTACATGATTTTGAGCATCAGAAGTTCCCATTGTCACATTACCATTTGGAGAAAGAGCTTCATTGATGTTCCAAGCATTTGGTTTATGGGAGGATTGGCTACCAGTGTTATAGGGTGACATGTTCTGCTGGTGAACAAAAGAATCCCGCATGAATTGAGCATTGACGCTCATGTGTTTGGAATCTGCTGTCCTTGGTGACTGTTCATGAATCCGTCTTTCCGGCACACCTTCAGAAGTCTTCTCCAAATGCATAGATGTCTGAACTTGATGACTTCCCTCAATAGGCGGTTTGCCAACATCCTCAGGCAATCTGGAAACAGATTCATGGAATGCGTTCATCCTTAATCTCTCAGACCCTTCGAGAGCATATTCTGCATTAGTTTGCTGAAAACCAGAGATGCTGCGAGATCTTGGATTGCTACTTTCATCAAAAAGAGCAAAGGGTCTTGAAACCACAGAAGCAGCAGTCTGCAAGTTTCTATGAACCCATGACGCTGGCTGCTTCCCATTGTCATCCGACCGGAAAGGAGGATTTCCAGTCGATGGTTCTGGTTTCTGAAAGCTTAAACCACTCCACTCGTCTTGCGGCCCTGTATCACTTGAAGTTTCTGCTACAGCTGACTGCATAAGAGCACTCCAGCTCCCACTCTGAATGGATGGAACAGCATTCATATGATTGTCAAACTGATTCGACTGAATGAATCCTCCTTCATTCAAGCCATTTGTCCTGCCAAAAGCACCCCAGATACCATCATCTGAACCAAACAAGATTTTCTGTTCTGTGGGATCTAGGCTAACCGCCCCCTGAGACTGAGCAACCTGGACCACAGTTTTTTCTTGCAAGTTTCCGATCCAACCATCACCATCCTTCCTCCCTAGAAATTCCTGAGCAGGAGCATTTCTTTGGAACTGACCCACTTGTTGAAAATTTTCAGAGAAAGTGCCATTCGATAAAGTCGGCACAGGAACAGATCCAAACAAGTTTTTCTCATTAAGGCCTTCCTTGGAAACAGAGGCACTGTCTTGAGCACAATGCTGGTCAGAAAATACAGAAGGATGGGCAATCTGAAAAGAATTGAAGGCAACTGGTTGAACCATCTGCTTTTCTACTTGGCTGCTGCCAAGCTTAGCTGCAATATCAGCATTGGCATGAGAAATGCCTTGGAAAGGAGAAAACTGACTCAAATTGCCCCTTGTGCCAGCAACAGGAGCACCATACAATGACTGCTCAAACTGTTGGGAAGCAAAACCCACTGGATTTAACACATGGCCCTGGTCTTGTGGTAGCATAAGCCCACCATGAAATGATTGCATGGAGTTTACCCCACCACGCTGTACCCAGTTCATGCCACCTACCATATGCATTTGAGAGGTACTTGGTATCTTTGAGTCCACTCCTCCAAGCTCACGCGTCCAGTAACTTGCAGCATCATGCATAGGAGCACCATTAACTAAAGCAGCTAACTGATCACTAGATTGTTTTGCAACTCCAGACAGCTGGTTCAGAGAATTTTGCTGCCTGGACTGCTGATCTAGTTGTTGAAGTTGCTGCTGTCTCTGAAGCTCCTGGAATTGCCTGTACATTAATTGTTGCGGCCACAACTGCATATCATTCAGACCCATCTGTTGCCTCGACTGAGGTTGTGGCACACCTGGTTGTTCGTTATTCATGAGTGTCTGATGACCCAAGAAAGTCAAGAATTCATAGGAAGCATGAATTGATCTTTCTGAATTTACAAGAAGGCCGGAATTATTTTCAAGGCACTCTCAAGCCGCACTTCAACAAATGTAAAATTCTATTCATTCATTTGTGCTGTAATATACCATGTCAACCACTAAAAACTCCATCTGATTGGGCCTTATCTGAAAATTGTGTTTACACATTAAGTCCACTTGCCCCGCAGCTGATTTCTTGGCCGACTTTTCTCAATCTCTTGTCTCAAATTCAGTTCTGTAAAATTTTTCCAAACATTGTACCAGAAGACTGCCATGCAGGTTCTTTCATAATCTGTAAAACAACCCAAACTAAATAAGTATGAAGACAAAATCATAAGCACGGAGAGCCTGTGAGCTTCAGTTTTTATGAGTAGTTGAAGTTTGATTATTTAAGCATCCAGGTCAAAGACAAACATACCAAAATTATCTAACAGTTTTTTTTTTTTTTAAGAAAAAAGGATAACTAAATAGCAGTTCAAATCCTTAAAAAAATCACATGAGCCATGGCCAGAAACCTAATCATTGAATTATCCAAAAGCGGAATGAAAATGACATCGGCATCTGAAAAGGAAACAAAAAAAAGGAAGCGAATGAGCTAACTAGTATATATGTCTATATGCCACAGTTTTTTGGCTAGGAATTTGAGGGAAGGGCCCTTCATTCCATCCCTGATTGCCAATGCAAGGATTCCATTTTAAAACTGGGTAGTTCAAGCCACAGGCCTGAGTTACTGCTCACTCTTATACAGATCTAAATTGTAGGAAGAAATCATGGGCAGTGGTGGCAACTTCATTTCCAGGCATAGAAAAGTCTTGAAATATACAAGTTGTCCATGGCTGATTATATGTGATCTTTCAGACAAAACAGAACCATTTCCGTTCATGAACAACAAATATTCCTGCAAGGAAGAAAATGGATAAATTCCATAACCATACTGTTTCTCTTCAAGCCCTGCAAAGCAATTTCTGCAACCAGTGTAGAATTTGTGATCAAACCAACCCCAATGTTCAGACTACCTGCCCTCCAGATTATTCTTTTCCATGCCTATAGGATCACCCTATGAGTTCTAAGTTATTAGTCCAGCCAGGATCAAATCAGGACAACTGAAAGAAAAATTTAAACGCAAAAAGAGGGATTAAACCTCACAGGTGCATGGACATGACTGGTTTCACCAGTCTTGAGGAATGAAATCTGGATGTCCTGTATGATATACAACACCATCCTTTACCATGTTGAAATTATTCTTTATCATTGTGATATACATGCAGAGAGAAAATTTACATGCAACATAATCCAGAAAGAATATTAAACCTCCACATACAAAGTAGAACTCTTTACTGAGGTCACGTGAGAAAAGAAACAGTACTGTATCATGTCAATACAGCTATTCGTGTATTGTACAAACCCACCCAGGGAAAAGGCAAGAAAAAACGTTTTAGAGGAAGGAAAGCAATTGACAATTTGCCATTGTGTGTCTTAACGTGAATGATAAGGAAAACCGAATTACATCTACTACAACAACTTGATTTCACTCCCAGCTATACTTCAAATCACTTGCGTACCCAAATGTGAATCTTTAAACCCCAATTCTGCATTTACCACGCAAATTGTACAGTTTTGGAAATAGGTTGTAGCACCGAAACACCATTATTCCCAAACGGTGGTAATAGAAAGAAAAAAGTTCAGAATTCTCATAAAGAAGCAAAAAGGAAAGGGAACAAAGGAAGACTTGAACTTGCAAAAAAGAGACAAAACCTTTGGATTCCAAACCAGAATTGCCGATTCCTAGAACTCCCAAAGCAACCAAACGAGAAAGAGGCAACGCTCCCGCACACTACCAGGAACCTTCCTAAATCAAACAAAAAAAAAACCTCCATAAATTCCAAACCACCTCAACTGCCGCAAAACCCTCAACTTCCGCCTCAATTAGCCAAAGATCGATCGCTAACGAAAACATTTCCACCCAAAGAAGAAGCAATTCATAATTAGGGCAACCGCAACAACAACGGTACCCAATTCACTCCACTATGCACGGCGGGCAAGAAACAAAACCTAAACAAGAAACCGTCGGAGGGAATAAAAGATGGAGACCTACTTGCAGCAGAAGAGAGCTTCCTGTCCTCCGCAATTGCGATCGGAATCGAGCTCTGAAGACAAATGACAGTTCTGCCCTTCGAAGACCTGGTCGCGGCGGTTTGGAAGGAGGGAGAAGGAGGGCTTTTCCCGTCTTTCTGTGAAGTGAAGCTGGAGCTGAGAGTCGGAGAGTGTGGGAGTGAGAGAGGAAGAAGAGAGAAGCGGAGGAGGGGGAGAGAAAGATGGAAATAGTGTCGGAATTTTCTCCTTTCAACGAGAGTCGCGGGGGAGGAAGGGTAAGCGCGGTTCGGACCGCGGCACAGCTTCGGCAACCCGAAGCTAACTTGGCTCGGCGCCGAAGCTGCTGGGCTCGATGGCCCCACGCCGGTGCGACAAAAGACAAGCGCCCGCGCACGTGGGAGAGATCGAAGCCGTTGGATGGATTGATATGATTTTGGAATGAAGCCCGAGCCACCATTTTTTTTCGAGTTGGGAGATGTTTATGGTTCTTGGCCTGAGTGATGATCGATAATCCGCCGGCCTTCTGGTTTCCGTTCATGCGTGGCCCATCTTGTGAGGGAGAGTAGAATAAATTTGGAAGCAGATGTTTGAGTTAGAGCCGTTGATTTCGTGGGCCAGGTAACCGAATTGCTTGGATGAGGAAAATCTAGTGGGAAGCGTGTGAGCGCGTCTATTATTCGATGCGGTTTTATAAGCTGGGGTGTGGTTTGCGAGAGCATGGCTCCTTCTTTTAGGTCAGCAAGTTTAAAGCTGCTGTCGTTTCGGTCATTTTGTATCATCTAAACCGTTAATACAATGGCCCCCCGGCTTGATGACGTCCTAGAAAATTTGCGTTCCATTTGTTTGGTTCGAATCATGATTATTGAACATTTGGAGTAGGCCTGTCACCCTCCTAAGAAAAGAACCAGATGATCAAAAGGTAGCATTTCTCTGACCTTTTTGGGTTTCCTTATTAATGATCCGGCGGGTCTTATGAACGGTCTGGATCCTTGCGATATGGCCGCAGTTCCGAAGTCATCTAGTGGATATGCGCTGAGAGGAAAGAATCGAAGACCCTTAGGGCATGATAATACGGAAATGACGGGGCGGGTTGTGAGTTCTGCGTTGGATGGCATGAGAAACCAGAAGCATCCATCCCAGTAGGCCTATCCCATGCCAACGTCCGAAGTTAGAACTTCGAAGGGAACCTTCAATTTCTTCGATTTCAAACCAGCCAGCGTGTTATCGGTGCGAAACAGGATCAAGCCGGCTGAGTGCTGACGTCCATCTTTTTTCCCTTGTGGATCCCACAAGCCCTCAGAAACAACCAGGATCTGGAATCTTGCGTGCTTAGAGTCGAGAAATGAATCTCGAGAAAAGGATGCAGACAACCCAATTAACGTTATTTTGACAGTTGGGATATGCTGGATGGTGGCATATCCGTAGCACCCATTGCCGAGGTTGAAGGCCACGGGGCCCCGAAGTCAGGTGCATGCATGTTCGTACGGATGCGTACGAACGACAATTGACGGACAGGCCACGCCCACGCTCTTCTACTTTACGAGGAACGAACAAATGGAAGGTTGGATACGCAAGTCAAGAAAGGCTCACCGTTCCGCCATCTCACGCCGACTACACGCTCATTAACTGCGCAACTGCCCCCAGCTTACGAAGAAAAATCTCTACTTTCTTCTGGAGGCGTGCAATGCGCCGATGCCAGCCAATTTTTTAATTTCCTGGCGGCAGGAAATTAAACGAAAATAATAGATTTGTTCAGATTTGTACTAGCCAAAGCAGGGATACAACTTCAGACAGTACCCATGATTACTGCCAAACCTACTCGATTCAGATATAATATTCAAAAGCAAGTCAACCAGTAGAGGGTTAGGATTCAAAAAAATGATAACGCCAACTACATACGGACCATGATTAATTTTTTCTTCCTTTCTATCCAAAGAGAATTGCCTTTTTGTTTTTTATATTCTCTTCTCAACCACTAATCAGTTTTACGAAGAAACTCCGAATTGCTTGTGTTACATAGTTTATAACGAGGAATCGATTTGCAAACAAACCGACCAATTCGCAGTTGGATCATCGTGACTACCGGGATGAATAGCCCAACAGGGACAAGACCTAAGTGGATCTTTGCCCAATTTCATGAAGTACCAATCCGAAATGGAAGGATCTATTGGTATTTGTCTACCAGGCTCATCAAGAAACTACCAAGTTGAACCACCAAAATTATGTATATATTTACATAGTTCTTAGTAGATAATGCTATTAGAATGAGAACACTTAAAGAAATAGAAGATCCATCACTGTGAACTGCCTTGGAACAATCTCAAGGCTAAATCTTCATTCTGAGAATCATCAAAACTGACGAATGAGATTAGATTCAGAAGTTTGTCTAGACGGGTAATAGCATAACAAGAAAACACACAATGGACAAAAGGCCAACGACAAGAAAAAGAGATCCATAACAAGGAAAAAATGATGAAAGGAACGATAGAAATATCGTAGCCTTCTACTAAGCCTAATGCAAATGTATTCGGGGATGCAATGTTCTCCATCACCATCTAGGGGGCATGGAAAAAAGGCCAGCAGCCAGCTATTGGCAAAATGCGTCCCAATTACCACATGCCTTGGTTCAACACATGACAGATCTGTCGCATCGATCACATGAGGGTAGATTTAACACGTGGCCATCAATGCTGCAAATTTAAGTTCAGGGCCCTCAGTAAGAATTAGAGAAAGACAAATGAACGATGATTGACAATGAAGAAAAAGGAAAAGAAAAATACCTCTGGTCCAGCAGCGTTGCTGCTGTCTTCAGCCTTGATCCCATCTTCACCTGCAAAACAACCAGAGTTGGAAACTTGAAACTGCTTTGAATTGTGAAGATTCAACAAGAATTGACAATGAGGAGAGGGGTGGCAGGAAGGGGGAAGAAGATCTGAGTCTGTCCAGTTAGAAGTTCAAGAAAAAAAATATCTCGAAGCAAACTGGTTAAAAGCATCGCTTGGGTCAAAAAGTAGCAAAGCATATGGCATGTCTTCCTTGAAAACACTGCACCGGATAACTATTGCTATCTACATTTTCAAAGAAAACACTGTATAGTATAACCATTGCTATCTACATTCAACGAGTTCTGATCAATCCTACCAAAGCAGCAAAGAATCAACTATGTTTAAATATAATGAAAACTATCTACTTTCCCCAGTGGTGGATGCATTCTGTAGACTACGTTAGAATGGGGATTTTGCTCGTTTTGTGATATTAATTAAAAGCATATTATTTCCAATTTTATTTATTTAAATTTACTTCTAATGTATTATCAACAATCTGTGGAATTTATAAGCAAATCTTAGAAAAAGGACATGATTAAATTGGGCTTTTCCTACATTATTTTTGTACAAGCTACTTACCCACATCGTCTGGTAAATCAGAAGTCCACAAAGTGAGGTTGTCCCTCAGTAACTGCATGATCAAAGTGCTATCCTTGTATGACTCTTCGCTCAGTGTATCCAGCTCTGCAATAGCCTCATCAAATGCTTGTTTTGCCAAATGGCAAGCCCTGAATTACTCATGCAGAGTCATTTCTCTATGGATTATCATTCAAAACCAGAGAAGAACGAAACAAGCAAATCAAGATTACCTGTCAGGAGAGTTCATTATTTCATAATAGAAAACTGAGAAGTTGAGTGCAAGACCAAGGCGAATTGGATGCGTGGAAGGAAGATCAGTATTTGCAATGTTGGAGGCAGCCTGCCAAAAAAGAAAAGAAAGTGCATATGCAAGCCTTTGAGAAATGAATGGGTGCAATCTCCTGCTGATTGGGCATTTAGACAGAGAGAATTACTTCATAGCCTTTTAATGACTGATCTGAAGCTTCTTTCCTCTCTTCACCAGTTTTAAACTCTGCAAGATACCGGTAGTAGTCGCCTTTCCTGCACACGCAAACCACCAACAAAAGGATCAGACAGAAACCAAACTTCAAGGCAAACAAATGAAAATGCCACCATTATGGTGGAAAAAAATTTCCCTGCCAAAAGATATTAGTTGAACATGAAACACAAGAAAGAACTTGGAAGCATATTGCAAATATAGGAAGCAAACTCACAAGTCATTTCCATTTTTCCATTAGGCAAAAAATTTCGGTATTCTGGAATGCTAGTCATTTTCAATAAGCAGATCTCATTAACAGCATCCAGCTATTGATAAAAGAACTACTATAAAGAAGAGTTTAAAACATAAAGTGCACTAGATATGTCAAAAATGCAAATCATAGATTCCATTCATAATTTTCCTACATATTATGGGCCCCAATACCAAATATTGCCTTAATTGGAAAACAAACTGAAGGAATCTCAAGACAATTTTGTAACACAGTAACTTACATCTTGTAGTAGAAAACAGTCGACTCTCCTGAGCCAGAAGAAGGAATCAAATGGTTGTCTATGATAGTCAAAATATCATGGCAGATCTGTGAGAGCTCTTCCTCGACTTTCTGGCTGTAACCCTTGATTAATTTCACATGGTGCTCATTCCCTTTAGACTCCTCTTTCTGTTCAATTGAGGACATGATACGCCAAGATGCTCGGCGAGCACCTATAACATTTTTATAACCAACGGAGAGTAGGTTTCACTCCTCAACTGTAAGTTCCAAGTCAAGTTTTGCAACTTTCTTCATGCATTCCACCATTTCTGAGCGACAGATACAAACAGAATATGTTTATTATGGTTGCTGGAAATCCAGGATACATTCATAAAATGCAAAAACATGCTTAACAGCATCCTTAAATCAATGTTTTTCATCTCGTTTCCTGTCTCAGCACTAAATAAATAATAATGAAAATTTCAACTACAAAAGTATGAAAAGTAGCCATGGGAATCTAGTACCAACTTTCAGACTCGAAGGCCATTTATTGCCACTCTCAAACAAAATCCATGGAAATATTGAGAACAAAAACATGCAAAAGAATATACTAATGGAGGTTGGTCCAATAGTCCAAACAAATGGACCTTACCTTGTCTTGATATCTTTTAGCACATGAAACAAAGACTCGTCTACAAGAGACTATGGCGGCCATCCGGCTGAGAAGGCATTTGTTGAACAGGCACAGATTCTTCCTAGTCGTTCCTGCCAATAGTCTATGTACATCCTGTTTCTATGCACTCTTAGCCCTAATACTACACTTGCAGCCCAACCCAGATTGGATTTGTCACATTCTTCCTAAAAGACACGCTCATCAACGAAGAACAAATCAGGAAAGACCTCCCTGACATTAAATTGTTTCATTCCGGATCAACAGCAGAACAACTATGCAGTGAAAGAAACAAAAAAGCACATCACATCCAATAAACGGATCGAAACCGAGACCGCACTAGATCCAAGCTCGGAAATCCCCTTTTTTAATGGCATTTATGTGCAACAGGCGCATTAAAATCGTTGCCAGAGGCAGAATCGTGATCAGAAAAAGCACATAACCAGAAATACGGAAGACGATAGGAACAATATAACCTACATGATAAGTGAGATAGAAATACGAGGAAGAGGAGGCGATCTAGGGCAAGGCAGAGAGGGAGAATGCAGATCGGAGACTGACCGTCGTAACGCTCGGCCTGCTCGGCGAGCTTGGCCATATAGACATGGGTCTCTCGCTCCTTCTCCGTCGACATCGAAGCTGGAAAATGTGGAAGACGACCAAAGGGCTCAGAGAGAGGGAGACGGAAAGCAACGCTTTGCTAGTGCAAATGGGGAAAAAATACACCGGTAGAAAGGACGTAGTCGTTTTGCCCACGGCGCTGGTGGGACCCGCGTGTGTCAAGATTCCAGGAGGATAAGGGCAACTAGGTAACTGCCCCACGGAGCAGTTCCTGATCCTTCTGCTCCCACGTCAGCGGACGACGTGGCGAATGTCCCACGAGGACGGGGCCTGCTGCTGATATTGGACTCGAGCAGGAATCAGGATGGGACCTATTTGAGATATGTAATTTTTATGCAAAAAATAATTTTTGTTCTAAACAAATAATAACTAATTTCCTATTTTACATACATAGCAATTTGTTTTAATCTCATCTCGCATCTTATTCTAATTTTTATATCTCATCCCATTGCCCATAAAAAGATAATCATATTTCGCACATCTAAGCTGACCGAATCATCCAAAATATTTTTGGGTCATTCTTTTTTTTTTGATAAAAGGAATAACTCTACCTCGATCCCCCTCCCATTGTGAAAGAAGTTTGAGGTGGAGTAATCCGGTAAACTCATTGTCATATAAATGTCAGTACAAATTTTCTAAACAATAGCTTGTGGAGGGGTTCCCCACCATGACATACAATCCATGTCAGACCTAGAGGTCAAATCCGCGATAGCATGAGCTACTGTGTTCCCCTGTCTCAGAACATGTAAGGCCGAGAAATGAGCATTGTTATGAAGAAATGATCTAATCTCTGAGATAAGATGGCCCGTGGCAGATAGAATCCTGTTATCATTTGATAGATAGGTGTAAAGAAGAAGTAAATAGGTCTCAATTTGGACAATGGGAAGCAATAGGTGGGAAGCCCATAGAGTGCCGAGATGAAACACGGTTGCCTTCCCCAACAATGGATCCCCAACGTCCGTCCGTTTCCATCCCCGAGCAGCAATAAAGTGTCCACTAGAATCCCTGATTACTGCTGCGAGGCCCAAGATTCCCCGTTCCATAGAATATCGGGCATCAACATTTATCTCGAAAGCGCCGGCCGGCGGTTTTGACCATCTGGGAACAAGGGGAAGATCCAGTGCATTCGCCCTATCGAGGAGCTTTACTCGCCTCCATTGCTCAATATACTCCTTACACCACGGTAGAATGTTAGCAAAACCAGGTTGGGCCCCTCGGCCCTCAGTTTGTTTCGAACAAACCAAATTCTCCAACAAAATATGATGAAAAAAACTAACTCGTCGCACCTGGGTTTGGAGGTGAGGAAACACATGATTTTCTGAATGAAAGACCCCCTGAGGCAAGCCTGAACAACCTGCCGAGATAAGATTTCAATTCTAGCACAATTCAGAAATAGGTGCTGAGCGTCCTCCGGCTCCCTCCGACAGAGGAGGCAATGAGGGTCCACAGCAATCCCCCTATGAGAGAGATTGCACAGTGTTGGAAGAGCACCCTTGAATAGCCGCCACCCAAAAATCATGATCTTACTCGATAGTCGTGTCCTCCAAATGGCCCTGTAACAGCTTGAGAGATAATGACTGTTAGACCCTGCCGAAAGCCATCGATGAGCCGACTTGACTGAGAACTGGCCATCCGCCTCGTGCCTCCAAAAGATACAATCGTCCTGTGGGTGAGATGGAAGCGGAACACGACTGACAGCCTCCCACCCTGCCTCACCGGTTGCAGCCAAAACCCGGTCTTTAAGCCACCCATTAGATTCCCTAATAAAGAAACTCACCGGAGCATCCTCTGGAATGGAGAGCAGAAGCGGTCACGCCTTACATACTCCGACGTCTATCCAATCGTCCTTGAAGAACCTGACTCTTTTGCCATTGCCAATCCGCCACCTACACCTCGGTAGAATCATATTACGTGCCTTAAGGATGCTTTTCCAAGTGTAAGAATCCGAATTCCTAGACACACACTCCCATATGTCAGAATTGAAAAAGTATTTTGCTTTTAAGACTTTTGAACAGAAAGAGGTCGTGCACGTCGATAATCTCCAAACTTGTTTGGCAAGAAGAGCGTAATTGAATAGGTGGAGATCTCTGAAACCCAGCCCCCCCCCCCCTGCACATTTGGATGTACACATGTCCTTCCAGGCCACCCAGCTCATCCTACGCTTATCCCCCTATTTTCCCCCACCAAAATTTGCTTAGCATCCCATTAATTCCTTGACAAATAGCTTGAGGTAATAAAAAAATACTCATAGCGTAGGACGGAATTGCTTGAGCCACTGCCTTAATAAGCACCTCTTTCCCTCCCCATGACAGTAGTCTCCCCTTCCACCCCTGAATTTTGTGCCAAATGCGGTCCTTGATTCCCTTAAATATCCCACTTTTAGATCTCCCAAACCATGCCGGGAAGCCAAGATACTGATGGACTTCCTGACCCGAAGATCTGAAACAGCTAGACCATACCTCCTTTTCACTTTCAACCATATTGGAGCTGAAAAAAAGAGATGTTTTGTCAACATTCACCATCTGGCCCGAAGAGGCAGAGTATATCCTGATAATGTCCAAAAATTTCGAGATATCTTGCAAATCGGCCCTGAGAAAAATAAGAGCATCATCAGCGAAAAAAAGATGGGAAATTTGGGGGCCCCGATGATTTAGTCGGATACCGTGCAGAGATCCACAGGCCACCGCGGACGAAATGAGTGCCGACAAGCCTTCCGCACAGAGGAGGAATAAGTATGGAGATAGCGGGTCCCCCTGACGAAACCCCCTTTCAGGCTTGAATGGTCTAGATTTAAAGCCGTTGATTCTCACACAAAAACTGACAGTATTCATGCAGCATAGCATCCAATTAATCTATTTTGGGCAAAAATTCATAACCTCCATGATCTTTTTTGAGAAACATCATTCAACCCGATCATAAGCTTTGGACATATCTAACTTGACAGCCAACTCGCGTCTCTTACCCCCCTTACGCCTCCGGAGAGAATGAATGGCCTCATAGATGATCAACATGAATATTTTTGGGTCATTATATGGTGTATTAAGGTGTAAAAACTCACTTTTTATTTTTAAATTTTTTCACATAATTGTTAATTTAAATATATTTAACATGCGTATTAAGTTTTACTATTTTTGAAAATTTGTAGTAAATATTTTTTAATTTTTTTAAAATCAGAGGCATTTTAGTAATTTAACAAAATATTTATAATTTTAAAAATGATAAAACTTAATATATATGTTAAATACGCTTGAATTAATAGTTAAAAAAATTAACATTAAAAATAAATTTTTACAATTAGGTGCACCTAATGCACCTGAATGTATGGAACTAGGTGTAAACTTACATCTTAAATAATATGTCGCCATTGAGGTGTTGCTTCAATGGTCGAAAACTTGCTCTATTTCATGGGTGTCTCTAATTTAAAATTTGTCATTTACATATGGAGGTGACTCTAGTTGCACCGTGTGTAAAATTAGATTATTAGTTAGATATTTATAGAATATTAGTAGAAATGTGTAAGAATATCTCAGAGCTCAATAATAATACCAATTAAATGATGTGACATATATGAAATCAAGAAATAATAATAATAATAACAACAACATCTTTAAGAATATGGTCTTCTACTTTTTTGGATAAAAAAAATCCGTTGAGCAAGAAATTGTAAATATGACAAAAAAAATAGCATCTTTCGAAAATGATTATATAACTATCAAAATTTTAAAAAATCTATAATAAAAATATAGTATATACGAATTTGTAATACATGTAAATTTTTCAAATTATAAATAAATATACATATATAAACATGATAAACAATTTCATTTAAGAAAAATTTAAAAATTAAAAAATATATGATTATTTTCAAGGGTAATGATTGAATATGCATCATAAGCATGGAAGCTCATCTTTGGTTTTTTAAAATATTCAATTTTAAAATATCTTAAATAAATCAAAACAATTCATTATGTTTATATATATATTTATTTATTTATTTGTGACTCAAAAATTACATGTCTTACAAACTTTTATATATAATACTTATATTTTTGCATTTTTAAAAATTTAATGTTGTATATTCACTCTAGAAAATGTTTATAAAGTTCTAATATAATTCTTTTGATGATATGATAAGACAATGTTTAATATGATAAATAGTTATGGTTTCGATTTAAAAAAATATATTTCATAGTTAAAAAACTAGGAAAAGCATGGACCCTCCTCTGCTTCTGTAAGCATTGAACTCGTTCTAAATACGGGAATTCTAAATATTGTAATAGATTTTTAACCAATGTAACTTCAAGCACGAGTCCTGCTTATGTAGCAGTGGACTCATATGACCATAAGGATGGGCACGCCGTGCCTTTGAAATGAAAATCTACTCAGGCTATTGTGCTTGATGTTACTTATTTAATTAGGCTAAACTAGGTCCAAGTAGACCACTACATGAGTTCCAGTCATGATAAAATGAATATAATACAGGAAAAATGCCATGTATACTTATAAATTTTACCTTCAATTTTACTTATATTCACAAATTTTCAAAAATTCCTAATATACCATATACCCAGATATTTTGCCTAAAATTTTACTTATACCTAAGTTATTAAAAATCTGTTAAAGGGGACCTTAGCACCCTATAAAATAACAAATATGCCCCAATCTTAATATAATTTGAAGTTAGTTCACTCAAAACTAAAAATTTACATTTATATAGTGCTAAAAATTCATTTGAATGTGAATTTTTTTACTATAAAATTATAATTAGATATGAGCATTTTTGTTATTTTGCAGGGATAATAACAACCCATTTAATGAATTTCTAATGATGTGAGTATAAGTAAATTTTTTATATAAGTATGTTAGGAATTTTTAAAAATTCACAAGTGTAAGCGAAATTAAGGGCAGTAAAATTCATGAGTATATGTAAGATTTGCCCAACAATATATATGAGAAATGTTTCAATATAATCAGTTGTATTTTATAATCACTCGATTTTATATTTTCCATCCAGCCATCTATTATATATAGAATTATTTATTTAGCTAATATATGAAAAATCAAGTCAATTGAAATTTTTTATAATCAATCATTTTCAATATATAAACAACCTCATGTATTTATATTAGTTATAAATTATATATAATTCAAATAATTTGAATTTTCATGCCATCAAATATTAAGATATGATGAATGACTTGGATATAAAATATAAATGAGAAATGCTTCAATATAATCGGTTGTATTTTATAATCACTTGATTTTTATTTTTTTCCTTCCAAGTCATCTATTGTATGTAAAATTGCTTATTTAGCTTATATACGAAAAATCAAACAACTGAACTCAAAATTTTTATGATCGATCATCTTAAAAATATAATTACAAACAACCTTATGCATTGATACTAGTAATAGATTACATAGAATCCAAATAATATGAATTTTCATGTCATGTAAATATTAATGAAAAATATGATGGATGACTTAGATTTAGAATAAAATATTAAAAAACTAAATTTTTTAATTTGTCTTTATACTTCAATGTACTAAAGCTTTTTTTTCCCTCTTATACAAGTTGGAAAGACTCATCGACAACTCAACTTAACTATTAAGATTTTGATTTTATCATCATAATGACCCTATCCTTGTAGTTATGTGGCACCCCCGACCAGGGCGCTGGAGAGCTTTACTCCGGGATCGCTTTTTGATTAGTAAATGTGAACAGGATTGTTGCTCTGGTCACGCGGCAGAAATATTTTTTTTTATAACTATAACCTGTGAAAAGATGAGATAATCAAATCATTTCTATTTAAATCCACATGTGGTAATGAGAACCACTTTATATATATATATTCATAACACATTCGTCGATTATTTAATTACAATAGAAGTTTACTAGCCAGACACGACTGCCTCTACAAAATTCAATCTTTCATGTATTTATACAAAAGGCAGTAACTTATGTAACCCTGTGCTTCACTTCAGTGTCTGTCTCGTACCTGTCTATATATTTTGAAAAAAATCACATGAGTACTAATACTCAGTAAGCAAGTTCTTTCAT
>JAXCLR010000092.1:5764122-5807996 GCA_035584095.1 Annona squamosa | reverse complement strand
AATGAAATTTTAGGATGCGATTTACATGTACCTTAGGTGTCATGACTTCCTGTCTAACCTTTTACATGGTACATGTATCTTTTTGTTTGAAAACTTGGATTTGATATTGTGCTGTTGGATGTATTTAGCTTTGGCACATTCGGGTGCAAAAATTAATTTTTTTTTTGAAAATTTATGCAGTTATTAATCTAAACAGATTTGACATATGTATTAAGTAATACTAATTTTGGAGATTTGTAGATTTTTTTTTAGATTTTTCAAAAACAGAAATTTTTGTCGCTTAAAAAATAACTAAAATGCTCCTGTTTTTGAATTTTTTTTTAAAGATCTACAAATTTTGAAAAATGGTAACACTTGATGCATATGTCAAATACACTTATATTAATAGTTATATCAAAAATTTCCCCAAAAAAAATAAAAAATGAGTTTTTTCATTCAGGTGCACCGAAGTTAAGTGTACCAATAATTTATTTGAAAACTTTCCTATTTCTATAAGAAGTTAATGTCAAGGTAAATTATCGAATGACAACATTACAATAGTGCCCTTGTTGTAGGTAATGCATTTTTAAAAATTAAGCCATCAAATTTTATTTAAAAATAAATAAACAATTTTTGAATAAATAATTGTAGAAATAAATGTAAAATAAATTTGGATAAATAAATAAATAATATTTTTAGTCATTTGTTATTCAAATTTATTTAGTTATTTTATACCGATTAACTTTTTGAAATTTATTTATTTAAAATTGTTATAACATTATTTTTAAAACTTATGACTTAAATTAATAAATTAAAGAGGTATCATTACATTGTAAGAGTACTGCAATAATTTAACTTGGTATTAACTTTTGATGAACGTGTGTAAAATATTAATTGCCATGGGTACGGATTTTCTATCCGATTCTGCATCGTGTGCTCGCTTAAGATCTTAGAAGCCTAATCCCCACGCTTATGAAACCAAACGAACTCAACCAAACTAAATGCAAGAGATAGAAACGAAAGCAAAACAATACAAAAGCCACACAAGCAATTTACAAGAGAGTCACACAATCCTAATCTTTTATTAAGGAAAACAATTCTTCATATACAATATACAATAAGCCCATGGCTTAGCACCCCATAGCCATCTTGACTCCTAATTGAGTCTTGTCTATGTGTGCCTTTTATTGTATTCTTATGCTCCCAAATGAGAGTTCTCAAGTGTCACTTAAGTCTCTCTCCTTACGTCTCACCCCTTAAGTGTCTTTACAAATGAACAATCTAAGGTATATATAGTATGCATAAGCTAGTCAACTAGATACATGTCAAGCTCAGCTCAAGCTATGTCCTTAGTTCTCTGTTATGAAGACACATGTCGTACATGTTTCACATCCAAGAAGCCCACGTGTCCTCCCAGAACATGTCTCCCTCCTTGCATCAAGGAGTTAGTTATGATCAAGTCTCTCACTTTCTAAGGAAGTGACTTAGTAATCAAGAACTTAGTTCAATCTCTTCCACACGTGCACTATATAAGTGTCACACGTACAATAGCAGTCCATGTCATTGCCACGTCACTGCCACCTAACAGTCCTCCTTGCATGCCACATGCTTAACCCACTTGGAATGAATCTCACTGCTCCTATTCAGCAAGATCCTCAGTGCATCACTGTTTACTCGCAACGTGCATTGCCGATGTGATATGCGTCCATGATCCGTACCACGTCCATCTTGCATCCACGATCAAGCACACATGATCGCTTCATTATCTCGCCTTAGTCCCGCTCCATGATCCACCTCTCGTATCCTCCAAGACTAGAATAATGAACGTGTGCCGTCGCATCTCGTGTTACTTGTCTCGTGCAAGTAAGCTCTCTGCATGAATCGTCCACTTTGTTTCGCATGATCCACTATGTAGGGGTGTTATAGGCTATTTTCAAAAGAAAGAATATGTGGCAATGGCTAACTTTATTACGCAAGGGGTTAAACGCCCCATCATGGTATCTGGGTTACATGTAAATTGCGTTCAAATTCTATTGGTTACAAACTCCAGTTACGCGGGCTGGTGGTAACGCCAGTGGCCTATTTAATGGACGTTTAGGGTTTCAATCCTCCCATTGTTGGGAGCGTTAAAATTTGTTCTCGAATTTGGGGGGTATTTACGCATGTCCCTCAAAGGTGAGGTAATAAAATGCCTGATTTGTAATATCAAATGTCACGATCTATACAATTCCAATTAAAAAAAATTTCCATCGGTTACACGACACGTAAAATTGGTAAATGTGATGGACATTAACATTTGCGAAGTAATTTTTTCTTAATATCACATGCATAGGACGTATGTTAATTACTTATTGGACATGTCATATATAACTATCGCATGAGCTGTTTTATATGACGTACTTGACTTTTTGTGTCGTGCGAAAATTGCTAGTTATTATAAAAGTTACATTTATATGAAATAATTTATTCATGTCAACAATGACACAAGCATCTTGGTGTTTTGTTCATCTTCCACGCGTAGATAATAATGTATTCTACACTTATTTACATGTATGTGTTTAGTACTACAATTCGGGTACTGCAATGATATTTCGGTAAATTAAAATCTAAACGTTCAGGTTGCAGATTAAAATTTTTGCGAACGGACAAGCAAATATGGAAATTACTTGCATCCGTCACGTCTTCATGTAGGAATTTTGGAAGGTATAAATGCTGGATTGTTTGCCATCGTGCGTGCCTCAAAATTCACTGCTGCCGGATTGGATTACGTCCAAGAATAGATGACTGATGAAATTTCAGCTTTGATTTAGCTGCTGAAGAGCATGCAGGGCCACTTGACGGTGCAGCACAACCAAGTACATCTAGGGTCCAATAATAGCTGAGAGATCTATTATTGTTATTGTTACTGCTTATCTACAAAGCTTTGGTTTTTCATTCACAAGGCTCGAAACCAAGATCTCGCTTAAGAGCATGGTTCGGTTGGTCAGTGTGGGCGTGATGGAATCATTGCAGCTGGGTCGTGGGATCGAATCTCGCGTTTGGAATTTCGACCAGAAAAAGAGAAACAATTATTAGTAGGAGTTGTGGTCTCTTTGTGGGAGCAGTGGTCTCCTGTTTGATTGTTGATTGTTGGAAGCTATGTCTTCCTGATTATTTGGTAGAGCAGTGTCTCTAAATTTATAAGAATGTCATAGAACTTCAAGTGTAATATGTATTGAGATGTATATAAATATATTCCAATCATAATAAAAAAAAAAGATCTCGCTTAAGAAGAATCAAGCTCCTGAATCAAGCTCCTTTCCGCTTGGACCTACAGGAAGTTGGTATATAAGGTCTTCAGCGCAGAGGCAGTTGAAAGACGGTTCCATCTCATGACTACGTGAATCACGAAATGATAAATGAGAGTTCTGTTAACCACCGTCCATCCGATGCGTTACAATCCATTTTACAATGGAACGTAAGACGACAACAATAGAGCCAATGCCAGTAACACTATGCATCTGATAGTTGTATTCATGGACGCATTGAGGGTGCAGATGGTAAATTTTCTTTTAAGAGCTCCCTGAAAATAATTTTCATAGCACCAAAGGTTTACAATTGTAAACATGACAACAATTTTGCATGACACATTTCCCAGCCGAGTAATAACCTTCGTAGAATCAATAGTTCAAAACTGCCTATCTGAAGTCTGACATTATACATTCAAGGACAAACAGAATGCTGGCCAAACTCCATGCAAAAACAATTACTGGTCTTCGTAGTCCCTTAAGCAACTCAGTAACGGCTGCCAGATCGACGGCTGATGGATTCTGGATGTATAGGCTCTCCAGTGAAGGGGTCAAACCTATAAGGCTCACCGGTGAAAGGGTCAAACTTCATCTGCGGGCGTTCAGATGGGCGATCAATGGCGGAGCGATGGTAGGATTCAGATTCCATGCTGCTGCCATAACCTGGGACAGCTGTTGTGCGGTAGGAGAGAGTCCCAGTTTCACTCGTTTGTCCAACACTGGCCTTAAGTCTGGTTTCACTTATTCTTTCAACACTAGACTTAACAGGGTAATGATCATCCTGGACTAAGGTAGAATAAGAGTATCGTCTTGGTGACGGTGTGTGTCTTTCATACCTGCATAAAGACAGAACAACAATAAACACAACAAACTTACCAGATCTTGATAGGGGTAGCGATGAGGAGTAAAGAGAATAAAGTTAAAATAGATACGTTAGATATAGGAGTCGTGTAGAAATGATTAAAAAGTAAGGTAGTTATATAGAAAGAAGTGAAAAAATAATTAAAAAATAGGATAGTCGTGAGGAGTAAAAAGTCTTAGTTTGAAACGTATGAGTTTTATGTTGACAAGTTTTAGTTTGAAAAGTTTTTTTAGTAAACAAACAAACCCATAAGAAATTCAAAGGATTGTAAATAATAAAAAGAGGACGTGTTCAAGAATGTTATCTTCTATGGTCAACTGAGGTGGCTTGTTAATCATTATAAGAAATATTAGAGAATAATGTCCCTTAGCAATGATTCGCAAATGCTTCAAAAAATTCTTGTTATTCAATCCTTCCCTCCAAGTAACAGACAAAAGTGATGCTGCTAGAAAAGGTTTAAATTTGGTGAGGGAAAAGTCAAAAAGTATCCTAGGATCATTGAGACCATTAGATCTAGAGAATGCTCCAACCATAGACATGGAACAATAGCTTCTGAAGCAAGCATTTTAGAATGCTGCAGCCTGTAGGTAGAAAAGTCGCAAAAAATAGTGCCATTTGAGTATTTGACTCACATGGTTGCAGCTGAGCCTGAGCCTGTTGATCGCAAGACAACTTTGTCAATGGCTGGCAAGCGATCTCGACATGGTAGACTGGGCAGCTCAGCTTCCCTAAGAGCAAAATCCCTAGTCCTTTCAGGAAGATGTAATGATTTTCTACTCAATTCTGCATTGTTAACCTGGTACTGAGGGAAAAAAAAATAATAAAAGCATGTAAAACCATGTTAAACGCAGAGAAGTTGTTGACCACAGACCAATATAAGAAGATATACCTTAGCTATTAAGCGAGCAAGATCTCTTCCCTTATCATAAGCATCTGCACATGTTAACATGAACTGCAAAAAAAATGCCAAACAAAACAATTTACATAAAGAAAATTTTAGAATGTACAAGGAATAAGAAATGATGGTATTCGGAGGAAAGGAGACGTGGAAAAATATAGGTGATAATACACCTGATCCAGAACTGAAATGGCAGCTGACAAGGGAAGTTCCTCGAGACCAACTATCAACTTTATATCTATCTGGAAAAGGAAATTCATTTGTGTAAGGATCAACTGTATTACAAAAAATAATAAATAGGCAAACATATACAAATACAGTAATACAGACTGATCAGAAGGCCAGAAGATAACACCAAAGTGCGATAACACAAACCACTATGCTGCTTCTTACATCATATCGTGTAGCAATACCAAGGCGAAATATCTGAAGCAAGCGCTCCACAAGAGGTGAGGGTAATGAAGCAACAGCCTTTTCATATGGATCAACAGCCTCAGGTACCTAGAGGAAACAAAACAATAATCACTTCATTAACAGATTGGATTTGAGTTTTGGGGGGGAATAACTTTAATACAAGTCATTTTTTTTGGAAAGAATACTATCCTTGTCCTATAGCAGCCTTCTATAGCTTCAGTAACGATGTCGCATGTATGCGGTTCACATTGTGAATCTTTTTGGAAAAACAGAAGAAAAGATTACAAGTTAAAGCCAGAAAACAAACCTCTCTGGAATGACCAAGCCTTGGGGCTTTTAGTTTATGATCATCAACAAAGTCCCCAGAGTAGTCATCCTTGGAAGATGCAGGCCAAGATCCAGATCTGCTTGGATCTCTACTTGTTGACTTGTTTTGCGATTCATCACGAGCTCTCTTTCTATCCTTTTCCACAGGCCTTGCAATTGAGACCTATTGGCATATGAAAATTTTATTTATTAATGTTTTTGTTACAAATAAAGATTGCTTAGGTTAGTGTGTTATTGGTAAGCTACATAATAAATGACACTATTATCTGCAAATGTACAAAAGTTTTTAAAAAATAGATATATGAGATATCATTGAAGCATACCTGAATCTGAAATTTAGGCCCTCTTTCCGGTCCTTGGACTGTTTTCCCATCCATTTCCTTTATTGCATTATCTAGATCCTGTAAGCAAAAAAAGATTTATAATTGTGCCAACAGAAGCTGTGAAAAAACTACATATAACCTGTACCTAATTATACTAACTTGCAAGAAATAACAAGACTTACGGAGCGCTTAGCAAAGTGAATGAATCCAACAGGGAAGTGTCCCTTTCGGGAGAGTGCCACTTTTTCCAGCTGAAAGAGCCAAAAGTGCACAACAAGAAGTGAAGAACTATTCGATTTCATTACAAATGAGAAGGAGAATAAAATTTAGTCTGACCTTTCCAAAAGGCTCAAACAATTTCTTTAAAAACCCCTCATCGACATTTTTTGGTAGATTTCCAACGAATGCTACTTTTATCTGGAAGAAAATCACATGCTGAAGTAAGCCAAATGCTCAAAATAGAACATTCTTACATAAGCCCTTCAAAGCTGAAAATTTAGATGAAGCACAGTACCTTAGCCAGCTCGTCTGGATCAAGTTCAGGTTCCTTCTCAGCCCAGTCAACCACAGGATGGCATTTATCCCCAAGCAGAAAATCTTGTTTTGATCCAATTCTATGGGCACGTGCTGCAGCCTGTGATTGAATTTGCAAGTGGGCGAGATCAAAATCCTAAGATCTTGATGGCCTGATCATGGATCTGCTGATCCGTTGGCACAAGATGATACCATACAAGACTAAGATTCATTTACGCAAGGTGATGTACACGCCAACGAGAAAAATGGATACCAACAGCAGAGATGCACGAGAAGTGCAGCTAAGATCTCAGATAAGCAGAAAATTGAAGAGAATGGCCAACTTTTTGATCTGATTGTTAACAGTTCAAATCTAAAGAGTCCCATGAGTCTTCACTACCATTGACAGTAAAGTGATTAAAAATTTAACTGATCGAGGTAACGAAATGAAATGGGACAACAAAAATATATTTGGAATTCTGTCTGGAAAGACAAACAATTTAGAAAAATTTGATACTACGATATAAGCTGTTGGCTTGAAGACAACAGGGCTAGAAAAACATGAAGCTTCATGGAATGGATGTTGCAAGGTAAGGAAATTAGCAAACTTCACCATCAGATAAAGAAGCATGACATTTGAAAATCATTCGCAAGAAAAATCAGATTGTTTTGATTTTTTGTTCTAAGCCTGGCAGTACTGCTGAATCTACTGAACTGGTCAAAACAAAAATGTGACAACATCACAAACACTTCAGTGCTTGCAAATCTTATGTTCCCAATCGAAGTTAACAAGGAGCTACAGAATATTAGTGAACCATAAGATACAGAATTGACTTCATTGCAAGAAAAAAGTGGTCGCTATTCTCTGGTGAAACTTCGTGACCAAGGGAGAGAAATCCAGCAATAGCATTTGGAACTTGAACCACATTCCTCTTCTTCATCGTCGATTTTTTGACTGGAGTAGCATGGTGAATACATGTCAATAGAGAATGGAGGCACTGAAGGAGAAAGGTGTAAACATGAAGTTTAGATCTTATATGTGGGATTCTGATGTCCCTGTAAGTTGTAATATACATGGCTGATTTAGCATAAAAAACAGAAGTGCTCTTAAGAGTGATCTTCATCATACTCAAACATTCACCTTCAGCTTCTGGATCATGATGGAAACAGTTGAAGATATCAAACATAACAAAAAACATATCAAGTTCTAGATCTAAAGGATACTTACAGACTTAGTGCATTGGAGCCATTGTTCAAGAAAGAAAAATCAGCAAGATCAGATTTTTAATATTTAATTACTAGATTTGCATTGATATGCGAAATTCTTCCTTCCTATGATTCAAATCAGAAATTTCCAATTTCTGGCAGACGTTATAATTGAACATTTGATCCATATCTTCAAATCCTTCAAGAAACTATCTTAATTGCAGATAACAATAATTTGAGCAAGTGTTATGTTTCATGTCTTGAATTCCATTTAATGATCCCAGCCTATTCTGATGAACACTGTCATCACCTAAGGCAGCAACTCAACAAGGTGGGCAGCATGCATCCTATTCCACAATCCACCCTATCAAGATGATCCTTATAAGCATCCTCCCTAGGTTTACGGTTTAACCAACACCAAGTAAAATTGGTTAATAAACAGGTAACTTTCTCTGAAAGGCTTTGGAAAATAAATGGTATCAGGAAAGTCCTTTTTAAGTTTGAAATTGATGCAAGTGACAAATTCAGATGAAGCAGATGTTTCTGGTCAGGCTATGTGCCATGGGGAAAAAGCATTGCATCATGAAAACTGAGGAGAGTTGGTTGAGTACTTGAGTGTATTGAAAGAGAGGGGAAACACAAAGATGGACATGGGAATAGGGAGGAAGAGACTTGAGGACATGGTCTACAGTTGTTGTTGTCTGCAACAGAGTTGAATGGTGGCACATCCTATGAACATCCAATGTCAACTAGTGAGGATAAAGCTTAGCTGATGATAATGATGAATTGGTTAGATAATGCTTATCTGATGAACATAATAGGTAACGGCTATCAGCGCTAAGGATGCCAGTGACATGAACCCAGCAAAGCTCTACCGGGTGAGCAGACAAGCGACTGTTGATGCAGATGCCACAGATTTACAAGTGTTCAGTATGTACATGTAGTAGAGGCAGTGAATGCTTAATATATCATCATAATTTCCCTGGTTGCCTGAATAATCACATCCCCAGATGTCCTCAATAAAATACTGGCAACTATGAATTGCAAGATAAAATAGAGAATGGATGCCCTCAAAAATCACGAATGATGGATGGAAAAAAAATTGCATATCCACCCTTTGAAAGGCCTCCGATATGTGACATTCCAAGATGTTTTGAGTCAGTAAACTGGCAACTATGAATTGCAAGATAATATAGAGGATGTATCTGTCAGCTCCAACATCCAAGCAACTGAGGCTGATAACATGTATGGGTTGCAAGACTTGCAGCTGTCATGAAGCAAGGCCTTGATGGAATTGTATTCCTATGTTTTGCACAGGAAGCTGTCCAACTAAACCACTAAATAAGATGGAATGTCCTGTTGAAAGATTAATATACACTAACTTCCCAATTCAAGAAGTTGTTGACAAGGTCCCATGAGGTATTGATGTTAACAATTGGTACACTCGTTAATTAAATCCAATTCTGTTTTAGCTGTTTCTCATTTTTCACTTTAAAGTTCACTACAGGAGAAATGAAGTTGACCAGGATAACAAACAATTCAGCAAACGAAGATATTGAATGAATGGCCCTTTATTGAGAGGGACTCTAGCTCATCTTCATGCCCATTGGTGAGAAAGAAATATTGAAATAGCAAGCCGATTTATATTCTTGAAACCCTTACACAAGAGTTATAACATTTTTCATTTATTATGTCAGCCAAACACAAAAGCTGTTTGCTTTTCCCTTGGCTTGAAATTTATATTCCTCAAAAGTTGCCACAGGTGATTCATGATACAAGAACTGATTCAAGCAAACTTCATTAACAACTAAATTAGTGCAATACAGAATGTGGAAGGACATTGCCTTGCGATATTGACACCGCATGGAATATTTGTAACTCGCCTACTCCAAAAGTTCCATAAAACTTAAAATCAACAAAAGCTTGCAGGATGAAAGGAGCCCCAGCTTAGCATTGACCACCAAATGGTACTGCCTCAAATTCACAAGGTATTTAGTAATAAAAAAATCACTGGTAATGATGTGATAAACCTTCACTAATTCCTTATGAGACAGGTTTTAAGATGCCTGCGACAAGTCATGACACCATTCAGTTCTTCCAAACAGGCATCAGCACGTAAAGACAGCTATCATACTTTGGATAAAATTTTACAATGCAGACTGGTAAAATAGAGCAGAGCAAAACACCTCCAGTGAGAATGTGGGATATATTTCTCAAGAGGACTGATGAGCTTCTCTCCAAAGAAACATGCATGAAGATTTGAAGAACTGATGAGGGTTCATCTATAGATATAGATAGAAAAACTAGAAATGCTCAGCCATGTGGATCTTCAATCAGAGGACGAAATAGACAAACTCATATCCTCAACTTCAAATTGTGAAATCTACTATGATAAGCTTTCAACTTCAGGCAACCCTGGAAAAAATCATTTGCAATTTTGTATGTAAGAAAACAACAAATGGTCATAGCGGCATAAAGGATAAGATTACAGATATCAGTGGTGGAACAATGGATCATCCTAAAAGAAGAATGTTTACAAAGGCTTGGAACTCTTAATTGGGATTTCGATGCGGATTCTATAGGAGCGTAAATGAGAATCTCAGATAGAATGTTCCTGCAGGATTGAAGTAGAATCAGAACAAGACGGGGCATTAACTGATGAAAGAGGAGATGAAAGCATCTCTTCATGCTACAATGAATAGTCATGGATGCATTATCAACACAGACCAAAATTTACTGGAGAAAGATTCCAAATAGGAAGGGAGGAGAAACTCAAACTGAAAGTGAATGGAGAAAGACACAAGGCTTAGGCAGGACAAAGATCGCAGAATGCAATATGCAACATAAGCAGGGATGTAGACATCCTAAAGGCATTGAGCATAACTTCTATTTGTCCAATGAATAGGGAAGGACAAATTTGCATTAAAATGCATAGGTAAAAGTTTGATATATAGAGATGATTTAATCAGTTAAAGGGCATAGGTAAGGTTCTGCAAGTATGTTGAAGATAGTTGAGAGAAGTGATTTCTTTGAGGCTACACATGCACGTACCATGTTTCTGTTACAGTCACCAAACCAAGAGACAAAAACATGTTAAAGTTAGAACTTGAACAACCGCATCTACAGAGTCAGTTGCACACAGCCAGAATATCTATAATGTGGCATAAAGAAAGTATAAATGGTATAGAAAAGCACTCTCACGTATTTCAGGAAATAACATAATTTGACAGTTTGAAACATATAAAAATCCAGTTCTACGATGTATAGAACATCATAACACAGGAAACATAGTCCCACACAGCCAGAGTAGCTATGGTGTGTCATAAAAAAGGTATAAATGGTACAGAAAAAAAAGCGCTCTCATGTATTTCAGGAAAAAACATAATTTGACGGTTTGAATCATATAAATGCAGTTCTATACAGCCAGAATCTAGCTTGAATCATAGTTCCGCACAGCCAGAATATCTATAATATGGCATAAAGGAAGTATAAATGGTACAGAAAATCACTCTCACGTATTTCAGGAAAAAAGATAATTTGACAGTTTGAATCGTATAAATGCAGTTCCACAATGTATAGAACAGCATAAACAGGAAATGCACAACTTACTGCATGAGAGGAAAATCGCGCGAAGGCAAAACCTCGGTTCTGTCGCCTTCTGTCTACAGGTTCTCCGGTCTTTGAAGCCATTGCAAGATCAACAGATATGACATCTCGAAAAGCCTATATAAGAACTGCCTCCACTCTTAGAAACAAAGAAGAGTCCCTCATTTCCCAGAGCAATACATGTCAAACCATACGTTACCTGGCGGACCAGCCTATCAAATTCTTCAAAGCTCCAATCTGGTAGCAAAATGAAATGAAATGAAATGAAACTGGATGCAATGAATAAGATAGAAACAGTCTAGAACACGGAGAAGGGAAAGGATGAATGGAATAATAACAAATGAAAATATGCCTTATGCCATATATTTGTATGCAAGTGTATCCATCCATCCATCCATTCATTAGAAAGTTTTGACGTAGTGACAAAAATTTCATGCTGGTTATCAATATGATGAGAATATCCTCTTTTTAAAACTTATGTTTTCATTTATGTTATTATATGGGCATGTTTCCAATTAGCAAAGGAGACAAAGCAAGCATAAAGCTTCACCATCAGGGAAAAAAAAAGAAGAAGAAGAAGAAACAAAGCCTGAATGACATAGAATCCTGTTGAAAAATTCCGTTCTGAAGGCATGAAAATATCTTTGGCTTCTAGTGGTGTGACATAAGTGCTCTCTTGTGATAAGTAATTTGGAAGAAAGTAAGGGTCCAGTTGGCAATGAAGAAAAAATGGGGGGAAATTGTAGGAAAAATTTTGAAAAAGCAAGAGAATGACGTGATAGAGATAATAATTAGGAGTAAAGAGAACAAAGATAAAATAGATAGGGTAGTTTTATGGAAAGATGTGAAAAAGTGATTGAAATATAGAAGTGATACTAGAAAAAGTAGTGTAGTTAGTTATTAAGATGTCACATAGAATACAATGTGTGGTAGAAAATGGGGGAAATTTTTGTTCCCTCCTTGTTACCAAACAGACCCTCACCCCCCTCCCTTTTTCTTTTTTGCAGTTTCCAGAAAGATCAAAGAATGACAAGCAACAGCGACAAAACCACATTGTCAAACAGATACACAGCAAACCATTGACCAGAAGTAAAATACGCAAACCTTTACAAAGATTGCCTAGAAACAAGGAGTCCTGATCTGAAGAGAGTTGAACACCAAGTTTTTTTCCCTGTAGCTGAAATTGGGGCATAACAACAGTGTTAAGCAAATAATCCCATCATATTCAGTTGCAGAATGGAATGCAAGATGATAATTAGATGACAAATTAGAACCTAGAAAAGAATAATTACATAAAAAAAAACTAAGAGTATGTCATGTTTTCGTAGGACAAATCCAAATTGCATTCAGAAGCTACTTTTGGCCCTGTGATTAAACATGGGTATCACAGCAATTACTCATGAATGTTGACATTCTACTAATTGGTTCAACCAATAGGGGTGCATAAGCATATATTTCCAGAGTTCAGGAAGTATACGAGAAGGAAGAAGATGAGATTATGATGAATGGAAGCTACTTACTCTTGACAAAGTTTCTCAAACAATAGGCCAGATTTAATTTATACTAATCTTACCACATATCCATCTTTTTCTTTCTGGGCTTTAAGAGCAGCATCTTTTGTGGCAAAACGTACAAAGCAAAATCCCTGACAAGAAAAGAGAAAAGGGCTCAAAAGTGGTAACCAGGTGAATATCCTTAAAAGACCAAGTGGAGAAAATATAGGTACAAAAGAAAATAGAAACAATGCTTGATTGGATGGGAATACCATACCTTAGGGGTACCCTGTTGATCTTTCATTATTCGTATTTCCAAAATTTCTCCACAAGAAGAAAACATCTATAGGTGAAATCACAAACCAATGAACATAAAAATTCAGTTTAGTGCCTACATAAGGACACAATGTATCCCAAGCAATCACTTTAAGATTTTCAACTGAAAGTGTTTAGTCCAATGACTCAATGAGAACCTAAAAATAAATTTTTTTGTGGACCCAGAATTTGTAGGGAAAAAAATTCCTCCAGCAACGGATCTGACTACTAGAAGGATTCTCAAAATAAATTAAAGGCTAAAGCTGATGTCATTGCTGTTTTAATAAGCTTTTCCCCATCTAAGTGGTCAAGCAACACTAACTAAATATATGAGTGACAAAATTTGTTATGTGAAAGCAAAATCTGAATGGCTAACACTGCAAAGAATATTGTTGCTGTGGCAAAAAATTTTGACATCAGAACCCAATCAGAATTAGGCAAGAATTTGCTTTGTTCTTCAACTGAAATTCAAGTCTTCAGAAAATCCTTGATTCAACTGAGTTCAATTAAAGCTTTTATAGGTTCAAGTATCTTGGATAGTTGAACCATCTCAAATGACTGTAAGAGAAGTACATTTGGTGTAAGAAAGAACAAACACCTCATGCAGCATGCTCTCAGTGATGCTCCGAGAAATACCACCAACAAAAATTTCACATCCTTTGGCTCGGTGCTCTGTCCAACCACGGAGAAAGAGTTGCTCAATAGAGTTCTAAACACCATATGGGCGATAACACCAAAAAAGGGTCTTTTATGAGTAAAAAATTATCAGAAAGATACCCACCATGTTCCTTTGCAGAAGCACTAGATAAGTGTGATATCTGCAAGAGTAAACAAGAATCCGTAGCTCATATCCAAGTGAAAGAAAGTGAAAAATAAAATTGAAGGTATTAAATTTCCAGCATTCTTTCATTCCACCCAAAACATGTACACTCTGCCCCCCTGTATGGTTTTGGATGGCCACCTTTACATGGCTCAGTTGCACTTGCATATTCTTCAGAACTAATGCAGCTAGAAATGATTAAGAAAGGCTTGTTGTAGGTACAAGACTAATGAGCAAATAGGTTTTTCCCCATGTTTCAAGGAATGCGCCAGTACCCAAGACTGTTACGCTTGGGCACTAATTTTCCCCATACTGTACTGCTGCACACGGTCTAATTGTCAACTTTCAATTTGCTATTCCGACTTGCAGCTAGTATTTATATTTTTCCTTTTTTAAATTTTGTAATTTTTTTAAAAACTCCTGCGAACAGCAGGATGCTGTTACCACAACCATCAACTGACAAAAGCTCCTCCTGTAATGTTGCTCCATTGCAACTTTTGAGGGTATACAGCAGCCACCTTAGCCATTTTACCATCCCAATATCTAATCAAAACAGCAACACTCCACAACTCCTATTCCTAAAATTCACCAACTTCGGGAGGAAACTACTGGCCAAGAGCCGGTTTAATTGGAAACCTACAGGAGAATGCAAACTCAGCACTCCAATTAGTTCTCTTTCCTGCTGGATTAGGTAGTTCTCGTAGTTTTCTTACTCTCAAATTACGTTCTGCAAAATCAAAAACTATGCTTGGACCATGGGGAAGGCATTTCCAGTGAGTAGGTCATGGCAGCTGGTCAAATAGATGAATCCTTCGCACCTAGACATGGATTCCAGAACCAAAATTCCGAATCGACAAAGAAAAATGGGGAAGAAGAGAAGGAAGAGAAAAGAAAAATCAGAGAGTGGAGAAAAAAAATACCTGAGGCATTGTGGAGATCGGGTCAAGAATGGCTTCTTCGACGCGAAAACCCAGGGACGGAGAAGAATAGGGTCTTGCTACGGGACAGACGCATCGATACCAGACAAAGATGATTTGAAGATTAGAATGACCAAAATACCCCTATATTATTGTTGCTGAGGTTATGTCAGAATCGCATCATCGGCATCCACATTATTATGGCCGTAGATTGATTAACGGGAGAATTCCTTATATAAATTCTTTTTATAGCTATAATATTTCACTCATGAATTTCAATTATATTCACACCATTACCGCAATCATCTTCTGCTCTTTGAAAAGACAGATTTGTACTTTTAAAATTTTTATGCTTGAAATAATTCAATCTTAATATAACTCATGAATAATTTAATGTCACATATTAATGATTTATTATCATCAATTGAGTCATAACAGAGTTGAATTATCAGAATTAGAAAATTTTGAACGGGTAAAATTATCTTTTTAATAGAGTAGATAACTAATATGAGAAAAATTTATGATGAAATATTATAGATATAAAAGAAATTTATAAAATATTACGAGTATATAATCAGAGGCAAATACTATGGGCATAAAAAGAATTTTCCTTGATCAATATTGCAACTTTATCCATTAACTAACAAAATTATATGTTATAGAATTTGTATTTCTGATGGACAAAATTTTAAGGGCATAAGATACTTGCAATATCTATATATACATATATCAAGTTATGTAGATATTTTTGCAACTTTATAAACTAATAGATGAAGTTATAATACTGACAAAATTGTTTTTGTTCTATCATCATCAACAATAAACATTATCATTACGGCTATTTTTATATGCCGCTTCGTACTTTTGGGAGTTCTGTTAAAAGTTGTGAGATTTATTTGTCATTTTCTAAAACATAGCAACATACTTGTAATATCAAACCAATTAAGTGCCTATATTTCAAAAAAAAAAAAAAATTGTACCACGAATAGAATTAGCGATGATGAAGGAATTAATGGCCCAAGTACTAATGAAATTGATCGATGATGATAACATTTCGGATCTTTATGATTGTGTTATCTAATCACTTCTTTTCTTTTGATTCTTTTGCTAATTAAGGCTGGAAGTTTCGTCGTCGCAAATTGCCATTTCCGTGACGGGTTCGCCTTGCCTTTTAGAGTCATGTTAGCCACTTCACAGCTCTTGGCTGATGTTCCGAAACCAGCTTTAATGTGGCCAAAACCAACTAAATTTTTGTCGATCACATTTGTGTCTAGAAATACTTCAAGATTAGAAGAAGACGGGAAGGTTGCATTGAAATCTCATGCATCTTCAATGTTATAAGCACTTTAAGACTCTATGACGAATCAACTCAGAGCATGGTAAAAGAATGGGAATCCACTATAGCATTGCTTCGCATGCATGATACATCCATCCTCTCATGATGGAAGTGAAAAATATTTGTCACAAGCTCGAAGGTTGGCCATACCAAAGCAAGGTTTTAAACGAATTTAGTGTCTGCTTGGTTGGATGTAAAAGGCTATTTTTTAAAAAAAATTTTTTTTTTGAAGAGTGAAAGAATGTGTCCTATGATAGAACTAGTGATTAAGAGTAAAGAGAGAGAAGAATTATATGAAAAATGTGTAAAATGTTAAACTGTAGGCGTAATAATAGAAAAGGTAGAATAATTAGGTAGTTGGGGTGTCCAATTATATCAAAAAATGTATACAAAGAAATGAGGAAGTTCTTTCTTTTCCATCTTACCAAATGGACCCTCATTTTATTATTTTATCCTGGTTCTTTTCTTCGTTAGCAATTGCCAAAGATTGGTTAGCGAGGACCTTGGCCCTGGCAAAATTTATCTAACGGATGGACAATATACATATGGATGGATGTGAATTTTCGCATTATAGGCAAAATACATGTGCATGAATAACATAAATAGTTTAGACACTGACTAGTTGCATTTACATGTCTTCACTACCTATTACCACTAAAAACCAAAAAAACAACAAAACAAAACAAAAAAGCTTAAACACACCATTGCCGAATTTAGAAGCAACCTTGAAGTTTCAAAATTTTTTTTTTCCAATTAAAATGAGCGAAAATGTGGTGTTTAAAAAAAGGGTTCACCAATAGGGAATTTTTTTTATTTTTACATTAGACAAGCGTGGGGAAATTATTTTGAAAATGGTTACATTCTGAATTTTTTTTAAAAAAATTAAGAGGGAGATAACATAATTTTCGAACTTTTTACTCAAAACTCCATGTAGATCCTATGCTTGAAGGTGCTTGGTTTCTGGCAGATTTTGTCTGCAGTATGAAAAATATGCGCCCATGGCCCCATACGAAATATTGAGATGATACCCTACATGTAGATCAGAAGGCTCTACCACATAACTGCTCATAAAAACATTGGCAGCAACATATACAAGAAACAGAACTATTCCGTCTATCGATTTCATTGATGGGTGTGTATATATGTAGACATCTGAGTTCAGGAAGCTCTTCGCCTTCGCTTCCATGTCGCTATGGGAAGGTGGAAAACCTCATGAAGAGAATTTCTATGAATAATTATGTGACAACATGGAAATATTACCATCTTGAATGTATTCTCCCATCAGAGCAAGTTTAAGAGTCAGCTCCAGCTAAGGAACCAAGCTGAAAGAATGCTAAAAGCTATTCTTCCATTGCATTTGAGTCTGTGGATATGATATTCACATCTGCGGTTTGGACGTTTTGCTTCTTTAAACCCTTTAATCTTACGAATTCTTCAATCTTTTTCTTCAGTTCTATATTGGGAATCAGCATGTCTTGAGTAAGATGAGAGCGGTTGAATGGATCAGTCTGTGCTTGGCATGAAGAAAAGATAAAGAAATAACATTAGCGAACTTTTTCCTTTTTCCCACCAGCAGACATGATGGCACAAACAATGATCATAAGCTGGTAAAAAAATAAAAACAAAAACAAAAACAAAAAAAAGAAAGAAAAAAGATGATGATGATGATGAGAGCATACACTATCACTAAGCAAATGCCTCTGGATGACTGGTCTATCAACTGTAATTCTTGATGAAGGTAAAATAACAGGATCCTTCATCAAAGTGTACTGCAACAGCAATGTCAAAAGAAGATGTCAATGTTAGAAACTGATAGTGACGCTAATAAAGTTGCACTCGCACAGCTATGCCCAGATAACAAAGAAAAGCTGATCATTATTTGATCAGCATAAGCATCAGCCATCTTTCCAGTATGAAGACAATAAGCTACCTGAATTGGGTCAAGAAATTCATCTGGTATATCTCCAAGTGCAGATTCGATGTCCATTGCAACAGAAGCTGCTGTTTTTGCTTTGGCACCAAGATTAACAAACTCCTGAACCACCCTTACATCTTCACCTATTCTTTGCAGAATAACTGCTGCATCAGCAAACAACTGGAGAAAGTATGTGTTAGATAAAATCAACGATCTTAACCCATGAAAATAGTATTTAATGATGGAAGTAAAAAGCGTGCTGGCTGTATCTGTAATACCTGCTCATTATACGAGCGCCCATCCTTTGAGATAGCAGAAGGGAAAACGTTTTCCTTGTCTCCTCTTGCTACATGAACATATATTCTGACAATCTTCCAGGAGATTCATTTGCCATGAAGTCATATTTCATAAGAAAATCATAAAAATAGGCACCCTTTACTTTTTGAAAACTAAAATCATTAGCAAACATGGAAAAGGAAATTTTTTGCTAGGGCGACGTTTTGAAAATAAAAAAAATAAAGAAGAAATTGATCAATAAGCTACAAAGAAGGTTGCAATTATAACTACAATATCCATAAGATAAGGAATTAAGTTATTCTGTATCTGCATGATAGGATAGGACTAGAGAAATAAATTGCACTAACCTTCTTCAAGAGTTCCTTTGGTTGAAACCCATACTTGTCATACTTTTTTGCATCCTTGAGACTAAGAGTATTGCGTTGGGGACCAGCAAGTTGAAGCAAGAAATAATTGAGCATGCTAGCAACCCTATCAACCTGCAACATCAAAAATTGCAACAAAAAGTATGTCAGGTTCTTTGCGTCCACTCATAGTGAGTAGGAAACATGCTAGGTTAAGGCAGATTACCATCTCTGGAAGAAGGAATGGAGCAGAAATCTGTTCCGAGGTGAAAACCAGCATCCCTACGTCTTCATTTGCCAACTTCATATCAATTCGAATTATCTAAAAACATCGACAAGCAGGTATCACTTAAAAGACCAAAATTTTAACTTTGGCTGCAGTTACTAAAAAATCAATCCGTACAAACAATCAAAAAAAAGAGAACATACGTTTTCCAAAGAATGAAAATGGCGTGTCCTCTCTTGCCTCTCTTGAGCAGGTCTCTGCTCCCATTCTGCAGTATTAGACATCTCGGATTCTATCCCTTTAAGCTCAGGGATTTTGTTGAGACTTTCATCAAGAAGATAGATGCTATCGTTTATCAAGAAATTAAGGAAGTTAAGATACACTCCCTTCTCCTCCTCTCTTGCAATCTAAACCAATACGTGGCAATGAAAATAAACAAAGAGATGAGGATGAAGAATTAGTATTTTTTTTTTTTTTTGATCAAAGAAGAATTAGTATATTGATGTAACATAAAATGTAATTGGATTTGTGGAAATGTAATTAAGTGCTGCTATTTAAGTCAATGTATCTCTACCTGTCTCCATGCATTGCAATGGCTAGGAATATTCCACAAGTACTCCAGAAGCTCAGCAATGTTATGGCGAATATTGAACTTGTCATAGAACTGTATAAAAATGGAATCAGACAAAAAGATAACTTGTTAACCTAACTGAGGCTTTAACTTCTAGAATCTATGCTCAAGTAATGGAAACTTTGGAGAAGTGCTTCATAGATTCATCCATGCATGTACAATGCTAAGTTTGCAAAAAGCAAAGCCAAGTCTCTTTGTAACAAGGACAACCAGTGCAACATGAAGCCCACTACAACTCAAAAATCTTGATGCACCAAAATCGAGGCGAGGGGATTACTTAATGTGTTCCATACCCCAGGACATGAATTAAGGACAAGTTCAAAAAGTAAATGACATTGCATCCAGTCCTAGAACTTCAACACAAAGAACTCCTGCTTCAAGCCCCTTGCAAAGGCTATCCATTCAATTCCAACTTTATTCACACATAAGATTAGGATTCGATTATTCTGGAGAACCAAATTGAAGACAACTGTCATGGCTAACTTAGTAATACACACTAAGCAATAGTAATTGTATCGAAAGCAGTATCTACATGCAGCCTAACAGTGTTGCATGTGGTTGTTATGATCATAACAAATAAAAATGTGGATTCGAAAATGAAAGAAGAGTTACATTCAGACAGTTGAAATTGACCAAACCTGTGTATGAGAGCCAGTAAATTCAATATCCACATAAAGCTTCAAAAGATTCCGAACTAAATATTCAAGAGCTAATCGGTTGCCTTCAAAAAGGGAAAGTATGGAAGATGATATAGTGGCAGGAATGCCAGTAGTACTGGAGGATGCGTGGCTGCACATGAAACAATATAAAGACTCAATGGCTCAAGTCTAAATAAACGAAATGTTTCTACTATTCCACTAAGAGAGATCTACCTGAGTTGCATCCAGTAGTTCAAGACTTCCACCATCTTGGCTCTTAAGTACGGGTTTCGGATGTATGATGGACTTGCCATGAACATGATGATAAAGTTCAAAAATTCTTCCTGACAAAGGAAGTGCATGAAGAAATTTAAATAAGAAATCCCAGAGAATTGCATTATATAGACAATGGAAAATCTTAAAGGCTCACCAGCATGGATCCATCCAATGCCTTGGGAAAGCGACAAGCAAACATAAGTAGTTCCATTGTGTCCTCTACAAAGTGCTCTGGCATAAAAGCAAACTCCTTTGGACAAGTGGACGGCAAAGGCATTTTAAACCCACCAACCAGACCAACCAACCAAACTATCATTAACCTGTAGAACGATAGAGCACGTTGAAGAAGTGCCCCGTCCTTTAACAAACACAACTAAATGGGTAAGACATTGTTAAATTTAAAACATATGATTTAAGACTAAAAATGACTAAGAAACAAAACATCATTTGGATCACTAAAAATTTGAAATATACTTGAACGCTCTCCCTACTATCCTACCCCCATTACTTCCATACTTAAAATTTGAAAGATGTGACTTAAGGCCAAGAACAGATGAGAGAGAAAACAGCATAACTGAGAGATGTTAATACTTTTAATCTTTCCCTGCATCCTTCCCTCCCTCCTCACTTATGCACATACATATATAAAATACACATGCATGCATATGGTCTCTGCCCCTCCCCAACACGACTGTGTGCATGCATATGCAAAAATACAAAGAAGGTGCATGAGCAAATGTATATGAATACAAGTGAATATGTAAGGGTGCACACACAGAGATATATCTATCATACACAAATATAGACGTGGAAAATTTATCTATGAAGCCTGCTATCGTACATTTCAAATATCCACCTTGTTCATTATATTTGCTCTATAAAGCAAAGCCTAGACCATGTGTAGATCAAATCAAACAAAGCATCTCAACAATAAATCCATTTGAGCAATCATTTTATTAGTGATTTCAGGAGAGCTGGAGAGGTGGTCCATAAATGTAATTTTAGAACAGACATAGCCGCGATGAAGTACTCTTACATGTTTCACCATGAATTACCATTGTTCCAAATGATGGGGCTAAGCCTTGGATGTACAGCAGCAAAGATGATTTAAGCCATCAAAATATATCAGTAAAAATTAATTAAATTTAAAGGGACAAACAGAGCATTCAAAATGAAGATTAGCATAAAGGAAAGGAACTATCCTTTGAACATACCATCAATTGAGCTTCATAGCAAAATTTCTCTTGTGAATATAACTCAATTTCCTTTTCAAGGCGAGATATATCTGACTCTAGATCTGGAGAGGGGCTTTGCCCCTGCATGTTTTTCAAGGTTGACAAAGTTTCCTTGCACCTAGCCAAGTCCTGAAAAATCAATTGCAAATGCTAACTACATCCTACCCAAGGGAATGCTAGAATAAAGATATTAGCTTCGCAAAAAGCAAGATGACATAAACACAATTAATGATGATATAAAAATAATTAATCTTCACCAAAATATAGAAGAACAGACTATTAGAACTTCAAGATTTTACCAAATTGGAAAGTCTACTCGCATTTGCCAAAGTCACCCTCACATAAAATTCATAATATTTTTAATATGAAAAATGCCAAGATTTGTCCAAGATGGAATATTTGCTGAATTATGATTGCTCAAGTTTGAAAATCACCCACACTAAAAGTGATATTTAATGTGAAAAAATGAAGTGGCATTTGTAGAATGTCACTAACCTTCTATCAACAGTTCCTAACATTTAGCCTTACCTGATCTAGATGCTTGTAGTCTGAAAATGCTTTAAGAAGCCCCAAATTAAGCACCCGTGCAGTCATGAAGAAACATTCACAAATAAAAGAATACTTGTTCTTTACAACATGTGACAGTGGCTTGGCTTTTGAAAGAGCATTTACACTACTTCCAGAGCTTGTAGCTTCTTGAGATTGTAACAACCTATTTTCTTCATTGCTTTCGCACCCAGATCCATCAGTTTTCTCATGATTAACCTTGTCAATCCATGCTGCTACCTCATCAGATGATGCATGAAGAGCTGTCAAACCTCTATTAACCATATGCAATCAACAATCAGGAGGTAGAAACCAATAACATCAAGAGAGTACGCAGAGAAAAACATAAAAGAAATAGGAAAAAAGCTATTTTCGTGATGAACTTCTCACCTTAAATCTAACCGGCTATTATAAAACACATATTTTGGATCGATTTTGTCTCTTTTTGTTAAATTAGCATCCAAAAATGGATCACAAAGCTGAAGCATAACAGCACTGAGATTGAAAAACATGCCAGAACTTGCACATGTTAATGGATCAACCTGTAAAAACAAGGCCAAAAGCAGCATGAAAAATTTATTACCCCCATGGAGAAGATGTCTGAAAAAAGCTAGTCAAATGTAAAATGCTTATTACAGAGACCTAGGTTTGTAGCTACAAACTAGTTTACCTGGATATGCGACCTTGCTGAGTTTTTCTTGATTAACTCTGCAAGATATTCAAGCACACGCACTCTAGTATCTGTATTTTTAAGAAGGGTAAGCAGGACATCTCTGAGGCCATCATATAAGTTATTCATTACTGTCTTAATTGTGGTCAAAGAAGACATTATATCAGCTGCGCGACGAGTAGATGCTTCTGAAAAGCACTGTTGGCTGGCATTTGGAACATCCAAAACAAAAAAAACAAAAAAAGGGGTCAATAACTACAGTGGCTGTTCTAATCAAACAGTTTTAGAGCTTGACAAGAGAGAAACAGAAAAGTTGCTAGTCATAACCATGACAGGAATCCTAAATGCATGACCAAAAAAATCAAACAACGCATAATGAAGGAATGCCTAATAAACATAAAACATACGAATAAATAATACTTTCTAAAGGACCAAAATTAAGCATCTGCTCCTGCTACTTCAAATAATATTTGGAGGAGTTTTCTCAGTATTTTTTCATCCCAGTTTCCTTTTCACTGCTCTTTATTACAGGCTCAATTCTGTGCATTACTGTTATCAGGAAGAATTGCAATGAAATAACTCAATACACATACATAGTTCAGAAAACACTTCATCCTACAATACGAAGGCTGGATTCAGATTTCGGATGCAGTGTCAAATTGATCCGTAACAATTAAACTAACAAACTAGATTCAGAATCAGTCTCAAATTCAGCTGTAATAATTAAACTACCAAATCAGTAAATACAACTATTTGCAATAACCAGGCAATTGCATCGACCATAGAACCGCTACAGAAACATCGTGATCATAATGGATTTACTCATTCAAATGACAAAACATCCGACAAAGTAGCATTGCGTATCAAAGCTTCTTCATAGACAGCCAAAAATGAGTTAGTCAATGCATTAAAAATGAATTCACCTGATTGTAACCCTGTAAGCCAGTAATATTGCCTTATATCACTATTGATCACACACAGAATATATCTTTTGGTGCATCCAATGATATACCTTATGAGGTATCCCAAGAGATTATAGATATTGCAAACATCCAATGTTAGACCCCAAGTTACTAGGCAGTATTTTAGAAATGATCATGTTCCTTTACTCATTTAGCAAATGTACTAGGAGTAAGGCAATCTACATATTATTACGTCTATATACAAACCAAAAACCAGCAGTTGACAAACATTCTTACACATGCAACTTTGGTTGCACAAATTAAAGCATTTTCCAGACCTCAAATGCATTGTTCTTTCATACAAATTTAATCACATTATTGAGATTTTGAACTGAAACCCAGGATGTGAGCCCAAAGAAAGCAGCTGTTTGCACCAATGAAGCAAACCAACAACACAACCAAATGTAAACCAAGGCAAACAGCACAGCTGAAGAGAACACAAAACACCAGAAATACATGCAATTTGTGCAATAAACCCAGTAAACTCACCACCAGAAATACAAGCAATTTGTACAGTAAACGCAGTAAACTCACCCAACGTCAGGCTGACTCTTAAAGATACCATGGTCAGGAAGCGCACTAACATGGAAGAAGGGTCCCAAAATGCTCGTCATCTCCATCACACGCCCATTCACATATGCCCCTTCCGGTATCCACCACCGGTTGCTGACCAATCCCTTTGCACAGTTTGGGAAAGTGACCAGCATCATCAGCACTCTCAATGGCTGCTGAAAGTTCCCTAAAGCCGAAACATTCAAAACACTCTGCCTCAAACAATCATACAATTCGCTCAGGATGGGCTCCAAGCTCTCATAATCCGAGTCCCGAAAGAAGTCCTCTATAAAACCAGGTGGGCAGCTCAATCCACCAGTACTCAAGCTACTTCCGCCAAAACCATCAACAGAAGTAGACACCTCAGAGAAAATCAAAGGCAGCAAAAGCTTCTTATCTTTCGCACTGTCACCACTTGGGAACAAATCAGGGTTCCCCAAATGAATTCGGCAGTAAGAGACAGCCAGTTTCTTCATTTGGCGGACGACGGACTCCATCTCCGACCGTAGCCCTTTGTCTCTCATGGATCCAATCTTCTTCCCCTCTTCGAAAGCCCTTCTGTAGCACCCAATCAAGTACTGGAACGGCGGCTCAGCACCAGCGAAGTGGGCCGACAGTCGATCAATCAGAATCCTCTCCATCAGGTCGCCGGAAAGGAGAAGCGGTTTGCTCTCGCTCAGAATTTCAGCTGCCGTCATCTCCAGATAAACCATTTTCGACTCCGGAACCGCGTCAGAGCCGGTGAGGGAAACCAGGAAGATTTTTCGGAGGATTATATCCTCTACTTCAGCAGGCGTCTTCTGGGGCTTCCGGGTCGGCATCACCGACCCCGCCGGAGGCTGCGAAAGAGCGTTTTGCATTTGGGTTTTGCAAAAACCAGTCCGTTGAGATCTCCCAGCTTCCTAAAACTGAAATTCTCAGTATCTATTATCTATCCAAAACTGCGGGATTTTCAGATTCTCTAAGCTATTCCCAAATTGGGATTTTGGGACAAAAATATTTTCCTCGTTCAGGTGAATCGAGAAGCCATGAAAACGGGTTATCAAACAGTAGATGAGAACAACTAATTTTGGATATTGGAGATTAGAGAGAGTGGAGAATGAGGGGAGATTTTGGGCACAAATGCACGTGTTTCAGATTCGGGTATCGGGTATGGGAATGATTGGATAGAGCGAGAGAGAGAGACAGAGAGTTGATTTCGGGAGCGAAGATTGGATTTTGAATCCAGGTTTTGGGAAAGGAATCTATGGAGAGAGGAGGAATTTTGAGAGACTAGTCTTCCATCGAACGCAGCTCATTTGCTTCTATGCTGGGATACGAATTCTGATCGAACAGGCAAGGCCTAATTGCACTTTTACCAATTTTCTAAATATTTACAAAAATGCGCAATTTTGGTTAAATATCTTAAACCTTTCATTATATTTAGAAATGCATATTTGTCATGGAATACAATTTCGAAAATAACGAATGGCTTAGATCTTATAATTAATCCATTAAGCCCTGTAATCATATGTAAATTAAGACAGTATTGACATTGTTTATATATAATAATGTGTAGTAATGAATAACGAACTACACTAGTTACCATGTTTACCATAACGTATGAGAAAAATAGTATTTAATATGCTAACTAGTGTATCTACTGTCCACTAACACCATTGTTGTGCGCTAACAAAGTCAAAGTTATTTTAATTTGCACCTCACTTATTGAAACAAAATTTAAAGAACTTTTTGCATATGCATCCTTAAGATTTTTTTTATTTGTAACTTTGGATTTTCTAGATAAAATTTTCATTTTTTTTTATGTGAATAGAGGCTTCTAAAAACAAAATATTTTTCTTTTTTTAAAAAAACGTTAGAGTAGAAGATATTTCATGTAATATTCATTTTTCTCACTTTGACAATTAATGAAGATACACTTCATTCATTATATCAATATTATTTATTTAGCTTGAAAACTAAGTTTCATCCAAAGCAAAGATATGTTGTGCTTAATGTTGTGTTTAAAAATACATTTATATATAAATTATGAAAAATGCTAAATTTATTTAAATATTTATTGGAATGAATATAACATTACTTTTTTTTGAAAGAATAAAATATTACTGAATAAAATTATTTACTCACACAGTAATAATATTTTTTAGCCAATTCAAATGTTGTAAATATTAATTTTTCACAGACGGGTCATGTGGAATGATACTAAACAAATGATGTAATTTTCTTAGACAACATAATAGATGAAAGTAAGGTTGATATAAGCCGATCTCAGTATCGTATGGTTAAACTTCGAACGTACTTTGTGGCCCACTCGAGCATCATCAGGATCATAAAAAGATGCCCGGTTAAGGCCAGTCGATCAGATATGACCAATAAGCATTCCTCAACGGTGAAAATTCGACCAGACTGTGGCCCCCCTTAGTACGATTCGAGCTATTAAATGGTACGTCTGAGCTGCTCGATTTCCATGGTAGATTTTGCCTTGCTAATCAAGAAACCCAAATTTAGAGAGGCCCCACCGAAGGGCTGTCATACAAAATATTTTTATAATTACGAGTGATGCTTCATTTTAGTAGTCATATGGGTGAATGGTAAATTAAAAAACTTCAGTGGGGTTAAGAAGAGCAGTTGATGGGGAAAAAAAATATTAAAAATCACAAAAAAATAATTATGAAAAAAGTAAATTACTAATGATGTGAAGAAATGTCTTCTTTTCACCCATTTAAGATAAAGATGTGAAGAAAAAACTCGAAAAAGTTTTTTCATCATGAAAAGTATAATTAAAGATTAAAAGAAAATCATAACAAAAAAATTATGAACAAAAACAAAATTACCAATGATGTGAAAAAAATTTCTTCCTTTCACCCATTTAAGGTAAAGATGTTAAGAAAAAAACTCAAAAAAGTGATTTCCAATTTTTCGTCTGTGAAAAATTGCATTTTTTTTAAATTCCGAGTTTCCGACCACCATCCCACTAAAATATCAAATGGGCCCCAACAAACGCTATGCGCTAGTATCGTTAAAAGAAAAAAAAAATGCTATCTACCAGTGAAAGAAAATTAAGCATCTTATAAACTGCAACAACATAATCTAGCACCTGATGAGATTTAGTCGTTTGCTCATGTGAATAAAAAGAATTGAAAAGAATGGAATGAAACAGATTGCAAATGAAAGAGCAAAACAATTCTGGTAATAGCACCATGAATGAATTACAATCCCAATAATGGAATGGGAATGAAAAACGAAAAGATAAAATTTGATCCATTGCCAGTTTAGTGCTGGGAATTGTGCCCAAACAGGCAAATGGTTCAACACTACCACTGTAATGTGATTTTCTTTTTCTTTTTTTTTTTTTTTAACTTTCTTCGGGGTTTTTAAACAACTAAATGGAAAATACTATTTTTGAAAGTAGATTGACCACCAACTGTCAGCCGGACAAGTTTCCTATGACTTGCCATGTCGCAACTCGATTCAACGTTCAACTGGGCTGCTGGCTAAGACCCTTCGTAACAAATACAACTACGAATCTTGAATCTTGATTTCTTCAGATACAGCCAGATCCTGCACAATCACCCATAGCAAATAGCACTGAAAGATCACTTACAAATGACTTTTATGGCCTGGAAATAAAGATGATTTAAAAGAAAATTCTGGTTTGGCAAATCCAGTGTTAGAGATGGATGACTTCAGGGAGGTTAGATGAGATGGCATCAACATAAATCAAACATGAGAAGGCCGCTGCATTGCTCCTACAGAACTATAGGTCATGGTTCTTCCACTCTTATCTGTTCACTAGGATTAGCTTGAGAGGGGAACTGCCATTTGAATGCAACGGCTACAATTCAAAAATCAATCCGACCAGGTGATTAAAGTGGTCCATAATATCTACATCCATTTGTTTTCCAAGCCACAGCTGGATGGTTCATATTCGATAGATAGGCAATCATTGCATGGCAGGCTTAATATGTAAATTTAATATGCTAGTTTTAGCAGTCTATGGATCCTAATCCAATTATGAGCAGTGTAAGCTCAATAGAGCACTCATGGCACAAATTCGTTTAATCGCTCTTAACATAACCTTTGCAAAAAGAGAAACAGCAGAATTTTGACACTTAACTTTTCAAAGACATCTATGGCTAAAGAGATGATTTCCAAAAGCTCTAGTGAGATTTCACAGACCTGTTAGTTTCAGGCATCATCACCACATTCATATGGTGAAGTAAGCTGTTTGCTTGCATTGGCAGGTCCGAAAAGTAATTCTACACAGAAGGCTGGGCCACACAGAGATTTACACTTGGACCCCACCTTGTCCAATTCCTTTAGAGAAAACTGCAAGCATCCAGAAGAGTATCAAATGCAGATTCTGAAATTCTTGACTTCATTTTCAGGGGATCATCCAAGTTGATAATCAATGAAGTGGGGTTAGATATTAACAAACATAGTCAATCTTTACCTTATCGTGCATCAAACATGCTGTGATTTATCTACACCTCCCAACTCTTTAATTCAATATCTTCATATTTTCATCGCATAGTGGACTAATTATGGATCAAGTGGACTATTCCTAGTGAACCACATTCACATATGGATTTCAACTAAAAAATTGCAAGTGTATTGCAGAAGGATTTTTGAAAGGTGTAACTCATAATCAATATGTTTCACACGTAGATTTCAGATCCATCTGTATGATGGATGTCTAGAAACACATGCTCAACAGGCCAGATCCAACGAGCAGCTCCTTTTTTTTTTTTTTTTGGTTTTTGTTTTGATAAGAAACAAGCAGTTTCTTAACTCGAAGCAAATGTCAGTTTCTGGAAAGATGAGTCATGCAACCCAATTAGTGGTTATCACATCACAAACCATTTTTCTTCAGTCCATCCCGTGGCTATAGCCAATCACAAATGTGTCTCCATGATTCTTTGACAGCCAAAAGAAAATGATCTCCACAATACAAGAGTTTGAGAACTCTCTCTATCTCTAAGATTTCTTCTCTTCAAGATTTTACCCTAAAATCAAATTAAAGAGTTCTAAAAGAGATAACTTGGAAACTGTATAGTTCTCCTCATTCACTGATAAAGGGAATGCACTAGGTGCTTAAATAAACATTTGTGCCAGGAGGCCATGAATGCTATCACTGTATGTGCAACTGGGGTACTGTAAGCGCTATAATACTTTGATATGGATATATACTCACAAGAGTATAGACTAGCTCACCATTTTCAAATAATTTCTCAGAACTATACCACCTCAAATGGAAGCTAAAATGAAAATTATATTGACATACCTGCATCAAGCTACTGCATATAAAAGCAGTGTTGAAACATGCATAGAATAGACGACCACCAATCATCTTTTCATAAAAAATAATCCGCACATCTCCAGAAACCTGTTCAAAAGATGACTTGAGGCCAAGCGACAGAAAAAATCATTAATAAGAAAATAATAATAATAATAATGATGTAAACTTACCAATAATGGTTTTTCAAAATAGTAATCAAGACAAGTTTTGTAATAGACAACAGAACTTTCTGTATCCATTTGCACCACACAACGTGGTTTAGGCTTTCCTAGTTTCTTCTCATCTTGCTCATTTTCGGTGAAAGTAAGATAATACCGAGGGCTGTTTGTTCTCTCGTACCCTTGCTTGATTCGTCTGCAATAACTCCTAGCAACTTCTACCGATGGACAGTACAATTTGTCTGGAACCTGATACAGATGCCAGCAATAATCCAATTCAATACCAGATAATAGAAAACTGAAAACAAAAAGGGAGGTAATTTATTTAACACTCAAAGAAGTATATAATGAATCAAGAAAAAACCCAGATACTGGCTAACGATCATGTGCAGCCAGCCGAAGTTGGTTGCCAACTATATTTTTTATTTCTTTTATAAAATTGTTAATCTACATGTATCTAATCTATAAGCCCAGTTTGATCATTTCCCATGTTTAAAAATCAAAAAAATATATATACCTCCAAAAACAGTAAAATTTGGTTTATAAATTAAAATACAATTAAGTTAACAATTTTATGAGAAAACGAAAAAAAAGGAAGTATGTGGCGAGATGCAATTTCCGCCATGGCTGGCCACATGGGATCACCCCCCATAGATACCACCTGACTATGTTAACAATATAGGAAGAATTGTATCATCTCATGCCTCCAACAATGCTTTCTTCAAGTTAAGGACCAGCTAAGAAGGACCCATTTTTGGGACAAATTTATGGCACCAGCTTAAACACTACACAATCTTATTCCTAAACCAAAATATTGAAGTATACTCTTATCGTGTAAATCTTCAAAAGCCAAGCACATAGATCATATATGCTTGCAGTTGATAAATACTATGAGAAGGATCCCACTTTCCCTACTTAAAAGCAATGTATCCTTTTCATTTGTCTCCAGAGCACCCCATTTAGCATTATGAGCTCATTGAAGAAGCATGAATAGAAAATCAAGCCCCTGCTATGCCTCTAAACATGTTGAAGTGATTAAGCAAAAATCCACAAGTCCAACAGCTAATGTAAGACAATGTGTTCAAACACTTAGGCTTGGAACTGTAACTTGAATAGTCATGCATTTGTCAATTCAACTACAATTGTGGCCTATCATGACCACATCAACCATATAATATAATAAAGAGCCAAGAGATTCTTTGGACCAGGAAATGATGTATCAATGGATCCTTTAGACTTGGATATAGATAGAAACTAAAATTAACTTGTGATCATTAATTCTTGAAAATCCTTCCGTAGAGTGATTGTACAATACAAGCTGCCGAAATTCCATTCTGGAGACAGATGTGTTTCATCCACCAAATTATATTTCTTTTCAATCAACATTATTTATGAAGGCTACAGTTCAATAGAGTGCCACAGAAACAAAGAAAGCCAAGGATGCAGTAGCTTAGAGAGTTAAGGCTAAATGCTTCTACTGATGCCATTTGTGAATCTTTTCTATAATTCCACAATTGTCAAATTCATCCACCAACTTATTTTCTGTATCTCCTCCACAACTCTAAAATTTTCAAAAATTACCCATCCTCACTTGTTCTTAATATTGGAAGAAAACATGAACTTATTTTTTATCTGCTTTCACACGTTCTAGAGATAAGAGTTCTTACAGAGGCTCAAACAGTGTAAAACAGTGTAAAAAATGTGATCCATTTTAAATGAATGGACCAACAATCAGTAATCTCCTTGTATACAAACATTCGCTATTCATATGCCCAAGTACTTTTTCTCTTTTGAAATAAAATTCTTAGTTAACCTGGAGGCAAAATCCTCTCTTTGAAGACAAAACAAGTGACAAATTACTCATTGAATCACCTCTTCCAATACTGAGATGACAAAGACTATTGAGTCAAGATTAGCCATGTCATGTAGGCGTATTCTACGAATCTCTCTGCTACTTGGCTGAGGTAATTTCACAATGGGAGACCTATCGACTTGGTCCCTTGCAAATGTTAGTAATTTGGACCAGTAGCGAACGTACCGTCGTTGACTTGCTGTTGAGACCTGCTAAAGGATGACACATCAGTATCTTTTAATTGTGATATCAGCCAACATGAGAGTTGAATTGTGTTGCAGAAAAGAGGAAAAAGACAAAAATCATACTTTTGTTGGCAAGTGATATCATCACAGCCAATAAGCAAAAGAAATATTTGATGAATATATATTAAGCAATTTCATCCTTTATTCCAAAAATGCACTATTATTCACTTGTTTCCAAAAAGTATCCAAGTAAATTAGAAGATATCACCAGGAAGGGTGCAATATTTATCTTATGTCCAACTATGCTAAGTTTCACTTAGGTGAGGTTAAAATGGTAACTATAAATGTAGTGTAAATGTCTAATTTCAAATATCTTGGTAGATAAGGAGAAACTATTTGTATTTTGAATGACAACAAAAGAAAGTGTGCTTACTAGCATACATAGTAAATATGACACTAGTCTAGGAAGCAGCAGCCTTCCTTTGCAAGAGGCATCAATGCCTAACATAGCCTTGCTAGAAAGAAAGATGCCAAATGAAATGGATTTTTTAATTGCACGTTGCTGAAAAGAGAATTACATGAAATGAGAACTTAAAATCCAAATGCAACTAGTTGATTTCTTGCATAAAGGATGTATTAGTTGTGGCCATCAAGCACAAAATGATTCTTATTTTTATCGATGATGGTAGTTGCATGATTATCTTGCTGGGTCAGGTTGCCTTACTTTTGTCTTCTTTTTTTTTTTTTTTTTAATTGCATCATCCGTTTAAATAATCAAGCAACTGACAGAGAACAGATTCAGGAGAGCGGTAAACAAGGCAAGTACTTCGACCCAACTTTAAACCCTGGACCTCCTACCCTATACACCCTACGCACCTTTACACACACTCACGTCAACCACTTGGTCATCCAAGTGGTGACTATTGTAAAATTGAAAATAGCTTTACAAAGATAACTTTTTTCATTAATTCAAATAATATTAAAATGATCAAACATGTTAATTTCTTACCTAATTCACTAGTATAAAATTCACTTCAAAACTATCCATTATTCTAATAAGTAAAACGTACTCAGCATATCAATATTTACCAGAGAAAGTCACTTACTCCTTCATTATTAGTAGTTCTCTTTTCAGCAAATTGCTTAAGAGCTTCATCTGCTGACATGCCTCCATAGACAAGGTATGCACACACCATTAAGCCTGTCCGACCTTTGCCTGCCTATAAAGTGATAAACACGATAAAAGGTATAACTTGAGTTACCAGGTAATCAGGTGAGGTAATTTTCTTCACTATATTCCTCAAACAATCAAATGTAGCCGTGGAACCAAAGCATCCTATTAACTAGTAACTTGGAATTACAATAGCATTATCAATTGCCATCTTGATTCATAGATAAAGGGATAAGCCAGGTGGTTTACCTCCGTTATAAATCATGGTCTTAATGACTAAATTCAAGAAACTAGAGAGGTTTGGATTTATTGCTTGTGAGAAAAAGATGCAAGCAGAAGCCCTAAAATGAAGAGAATATAAAGACAAGAATACAATGGTAGACAGAGGGGAGCAACAACATCCATCAGCAATATAATTGATAATGGAACTCCTTGTAATTTAGTCATACACAACATAACCAAATAATTTCCAATTGATTGAACCTCATCAGAATGAATTTCTTATGCATGTATGTGCCAGTACAAGGGTTCATAATGGTCCGCTATACCACACTAGTAAAAAGTTCATTTGGCATATGGGAGAGCCCCTTTAACTGTTGATGCATCATTGGCAGTCTAGGTGGATAGGTAAAGGTTCGAGGTGGTAAATTAAAGCCTGTAAATCATACCATGCAGTGTATAACTGCAACATTTTTCTCATCAAGTGAAAGCCATGCGTGCACACTTTCACAAAAGAGCTTAATCATCGAGAGAGAAGGAACATGGTTGTCATCAAAAGGGAAAACTTCCACACGACCATGAAAATGTGATGGATCATAAGATTCTTCTGCACACAAGTTGAAAACCTACAACCACCAATAGAGAAAGATATAAGATTTGCACGAACAAGGAAAGTAAAGAGTTACTGAAATCCATGTACCCAAGTACTTGAATACAGCAAGAATCACAAATCCCAAGGTTGATCGTGGAAAGGGATACTATTGCAAATCTTATAACTGTAGAATCACATTACTTGATGTGATGGTTCTTGGTACTGAACATTACTCTAGGTGATGGTATTGTTTATGAATAAATATTATTCGGAGCTTATGCTCCTAATGACATATGTTCCTTTATTTATGCAGAATCAAGTTTGGCTATAGAGTTAAGCTCTTTGCCAAATCCTTATTCATGCTCATTGAATGCAATTGTCAATCTGTCTCTTTCATGGATTGGCATTTTGGGTTTTGCTCAACATTATGTCTAAAACTAGGTTGTTAATAATACTCATTTATCCATAAAAAATAAATAAATAAAGGAACATGAATGCATTACTTATTAAATGGGCTAGCTTCACCCTTGATTCCGAAGCTAGTTTAGGAGGCCCCTACATATCACCTAGATGTTGTTTAGGCAAGCAAATTGAAAATTTTACCCATGCCAACACCCTCTCTCACTTCTAGGCCAAATAAGACAAATAGATGCAAGGGCATAAGACATGAATACAACAAAAATGAAGAACAAAAAAAAAAAAAGTGGAATGGTCCTGTCTTTGATTTTGATACATGTTAAATGGTTAGTTTCACTCAAAAATGCCTGCATGGTGTATGAGGTATTTTCTCACAAATGCAACTTGATAAACTTATGTCTTCTAAGGCTTTAAACAAAAAAAGGCTGCTACCCATGCTACTATACTACCTAAACCTAAAAAAGGAAAAGAAACATGCAAAGGATGATAAAAGAAGGAAAAAAAACAACGAGAATAAGAGTTATGAAAAGGTACTTTGTAATGATCAGCGTGTGTCATCTCCAGGACACTTTTGACTTGCCAGAGAGGATTCCGATACATTGCACGCATCCGTTCTGAAGGGAATGACATTGCCAATATGCGATCTGTGATATATGACATATCAAGATCATAGCCTCCAACAAGCATTCTTCTCCTTTTCTTTGATACAAAGTTCCGAATGTACAGAGCACCGGCAATATAACTGAGCAGTTGCACATGGCCATTGAACCCCTCTATTGACCCAAGCTTCTCCCGGTTATTTATACCCTCTATAGACCCAGTCTTCTCCTGGTCACGCTTTGAGAACTCTGCCCCCATTGTAACCAACTATAAGATCCCCTTAAGCTAAATACTGAGATCATTCACTGCTCTCATTTCCTGCATTTTCAAGCTCACGATGCATTATTAGAACTAATATCTCATGGAAATTTGAAGGTACGTATCATCTCTTAGTTTAGAACTTAGATTTCCATCAATTTGACCAGAGAACATTGATTTCCATCCATCAATATGACCAGAGAACATAGATTTCCATCAATATGACCTAGAGTGCAAAGAATATCTCTTTCGAAATTAATCAGAGTCAACTTAATGCATTTAAGTTGCCTAGCAAAGCCCATCCACAGTAGCTTTTTTAAAACTTTGTTTATGGGATGTTCGGACAAAAACATTTATTCTCATCCAACAAAAAGTTGCTTAATTATCATCAACTCCTCAGCAACAATGGTTTTTTTGTGTGTCTTTATTTTCAATCAGGATATTAAAAAAATCAGATTAAATTGGTGCAACGTTGAGTCATTGATTAATCTTCTTCCTAATTCGAATTGATAATAACAATAAAGTCCAGCTCTAAGGTTCAGCCTTTTATTAAAATGTATTCATTCAAATGGATGATGCAACATGATGGGATTGTAGAGGGAGGAGCGCTCGTTTTCACAAATAAAACATCTCTCATCAAAAAGACGTGATAAGGTCAGACACCTCAGAAATAAACCATTGCAACACATGAACTAGGAACACCGTTTTCAGTAATCAATATCAAGAATTGGAAAACAACAACAGGGACAATTGAAACTTCTAAAATTTATTTTATCCTAAGCCTTTTTTTTTATTATTCTTTTCTGGTTTTGCTTTGCCTTTTTATTCCAAAACCAATTTCATGGTACCACAAGAACCCATCTTTGCTGATCAGGAAAGCTCTGAACAAAACACCAAAAAGAATTCAAATTTCATAAATGCATTCCTACTAGTTTATTGAAGAGAGAGAGTATACCTGTCCAACTGCCAAAACTCTACGGTTTCATGGCAGAAATCAGGACAGAGGCGGAAAAGAGAAAGCACACAAAATCCCCGCGGATTTTTTTCTGAAAAGGGTGAGAGAAATGGATAGCGTCTCAAATGTAGGCAAGTTTCCATGTTCTTCTCTTTTAGCAAGAAAAACCGATTTTTTTAAAAATGGCAACGACTATTTCTGGAGGGAATTCCAGCCTTATTCTCTCACCACCTGAAATGGCTCGCAAACCAACGGGTAAATGGCAGTTGGGAGTTAATTGTCACTCTGGCCAACCTGAGCATTTGATACCCAAATCTTTGATTCTTTAATATTCCTTAGCAAACTATGGGACTTAGCTTAGTTGATCACCTTAATTTTTTGCATTTCCCTTATCTCTATTACCTAATTTTAGTCCCAAATGCGTGGGGGAAAATCTTCGATCTTCAATTTTATACATTATATCTAATGCTTCATGTTAAAATGAATCTGGCATAGGACATGATACCCGGGCTATGCCCAGGGCCATGTCGTGTTCAAGTTTCAAAATCTGTGATTTGATTAAAAAAATCCAAGTAATTTTCATAATTTTCTTGTCACTATTTATCTTTTTGAACCATACGAGCCTTTGTTTGAAATGGCTTTGAGAATAATAATTAAACAACCGATGTTAAACAAAATCATCAAATTAGATTTTAATGGGCGCAAAATCATGAATTTCCATGAATTCACTTCTTTGAAACGATTACACAGAAGTAGAACACTTATTTGTTAACTCTATTATTTTATTAATCTAAAAATCATTTCTATTGTAGTATCATCAATAAATGATTGATTTGTCGCTATGTTATCACATTTAGTATTTAGAAATAACTGCTAAAATTAGTGCAAATGTTATCTAAAAACCTTCCAACTAAATTTCCTTAAGTCAAAAATATCAAAATTAAAGAATAAGATTTGACTTGAAGATTTTTATTAAATTAGAAAAAAACGAAGACATAATTAATTTAGAGTTTCCTTAATTCAGCTATAGAAAAATTAAATACAAACTATATAATTTAGGATTCATTTAATCAAATAATAGAAAATGGGAAGAAAAACCACAATAAATCAGAATAAGTTATAAAATAGAAAAATAAATATTGAAAACTCAAAAACTTAATCTACGTATGGTTAATATATTGAAATGAACAATAGAAAATCAAATTGAAAGGATTACCAATTATAAGATTTTACAAGGAGAGTAGTTAAGAAGGATTATAATACAGGCATAGGATACAATGTAAAATATAAATTGTAGAAAATTGATACTTTCTCGTATATTTAAAATAATTTTCAATTTCTGCTATTAATTATGTGCCCACATATTTTAGATGATTTAGTATCTAGGAAAACCCTTATAACATGCAAAATGAATAATATCTTGCAACTATTTTTTATTTTTTAAAAATTTAGGAGGCACTTACCCACATTTGCACCTATTGCTTAACATTGATTTCATGGACCATAATTATCTTATATATTTATTCTAAAATATAAGAGTTTGTATAAGATAATTGCACTTTTGAAATGAATATTTTTTGTAGGAAAATTCATATATGAGTTGATTGCTAAAAACTTGTTAGAAATTGTTTAAGTTGCTAAATTTTGTGTTGTTGCAATTGTTGTGTTATTTCAACGAAATGGAAAATTTTGCACGGAAAATGAGCTTTGTCTACTGAACCTGAACATGAATAAGTGTATAAATTGATTACCTTGCTTTTATAATATAATTTTATTAGTTTCCTCCAATGGCTCACCATCTTGATTAATCGCTGGTTGAAGTGAAATATAAACTGCGATATAAATAAAATAATGAGGAAATAAGTAAATAAGTAAGTATGTAATAAGCGAAATGTTAAAATTTATTAGATTGTTTTGCATGTTAAACATTTGGATGAAAAATAATAACAGTGCTTGAATCATAGGAACAAAAGAAAAATGTATGCTTACCATGAAGTTTGTATTTATTCGTTAAACGGAAAGTACATCAACACAACTTCCATAATGTTTTAGAAATTAGCTCGTAATTTGCTTGTTATACTAAATATACCCTGGCTGGTAGCGCCACCAATGATCATTCGGAGCTCATGTCCCGGCCGATCGGGTTCGAATCTCGTGAGAGTTTCTCTCATTTTATTCAGAGGGAGTGTATGCCTTTCATTTATATTATGAGGTTCGAATCTCGTGACAGTTTCTGTCTCTCATTTTATTCAGAGGGAGGTGTTGTATTCTGTTATCGGGTTAAAAATCCTTTGAAACAAAGCGAGAAAATGTACTTTTGGATGAATTGTAAATATGTGACAACTAAAAAATATATAATTTTTAAAGAAAATTTCACATATATCCATAAATTTTTATTCATAATGTCACTTGTATCTATGAAGTTTCAAAAATTCCAAACACACCCACATATTTTGCTTAAAATTCTACTCATACTAATGCCGTTATGGATCTGTTAAATGAGTCATTAACATCTCTCCTTCCAAAATGACAAATATACTCAAACCTTAATATAATTTGTGGTTGATGTACTCGAAAATAAAAATTCATATTTAAATAATATACGATTTTGTTATTCTAGAATTAGATAAAATCATAATTAGAGATGAACATATTTATCATTTCCCAAGGGGCTAACGGCCTCTTTAATGGATCTTTAATAGCGTAGATATAAGTGAAATTTTAAACAAAATATCTTGACATGTTCAGAATTTTGAAATTTAATAAGTAAAACTAAAGGTAAAATACATTGGTAAAATGTGGAATTTGCCGTAATTTTTATTTTTCACTAAATGGGAGCAAAAGCATTGTATCATCTATGAAAGAAGAAATTGAGAAAATAAGATACAAAATTATATGATTGATTGCCTGATGATAATAAGTAAATTAATTACTACCACTATAGAAAACACACTTTGGTGTACGTAGGAAATGATAAAATTTTTGAATGAAAAGTTTTTAGTATAAAAGTTTCTGAATTGAGAGAAAATTATATAATATGATAAGAATAATGATGATGAATAAAAAAAATAAAGTTAAAATAGATGAGTAGTTGTATGTAAATGATTAAAAGGTAAGGTGGTTGCATAAGAATATGTGAAAAAATGAATAAAAATAGGATAATTATGAAAAGCGAAAAGTTGTAAATCAAAAAGTTTTAATTTGAAAACTTTTGTGTTAAACAAACACAACTTTAGGATAAGTTTCAATTTTTTTCATTAAAAGTGTGAAAATTTATGAGCATGAAAAAATGTTATCAAATTGTTGGCGGGGACAGTTTTCCCAAAAATAGGCACATTGTTATTTCTTGGGCGCAAATTATGCTAAAATTAATTACATTTCCAACTGTTAAAATTTTTTTAATCAAGATAATGTCAATTTCAAATTTTAAGGATGGAACTGCCACAATTAAATGTCAATTTCATTATCAGAAGAGCCTCATCAGCAGGGGAATGCACTTAGAGTTCAATGAAATAAACTCTAATATTTTCTTATATCGCATGTACGGGTCGCTTATATATAACTTAGTTATATAGAAGCAGTTTTATGTAACCCATTCAAATTTTAATATATAGATGCATGTTGAAAAATCTAATATATTCATTGCATTTCATATCGTCTGTTTAATAAGTAACTAAGTTTCATTCAAATTAAGTAGGTACATGGGCAACATTTTACTGAAAATGTATATATTTATGTGTAAATTATGAAAAATAGATGTATTATATATGTAAGTTTGCCAAATGCCCTCAATAAATTTTACTTTTGTATATCAGATTATAGTATGTATATTTGTGCAAACAGATAAATGCACGCCCTTACTTTTATTATTCTAAAATATCATTCTTTTCAAATCAAAACATCTATTATGTTTATACATGTATCATGATTCAAGACGGGGCAAAATCACCGGGGATTTAATTGGTTGGATAAAAATCATCAGAAACTAGTAGGCAAGAAAATTTCTGACTTCAGTACACTAGTATGTCCGTTTTATTTTTTATTTATCTTGCAATTGACAGGACTTTGTGTCCTCATCCAAACACCCGCAAATTGGAGTGCTGTGGGCAGAAGGAGCTGAGCAAGAAGCCTTGGCTTTGTGCAACGTGCGTACTGAACCAACCTGGTGGTTGTGAGTAGAAGACCGGTAGGCTTTGGCTCTGACTGAATCTGTTGTCCAGGGGTGCAACTTGGGTAGGGTACCCATTGACCTGACCCTAATTCGGGTAGGGTAAGGTAGAAAATATTACCCGTGGGTTTAGGTAAAGTACAAATTATTACCCACTTATTCAAATAAGCTACAGATAGGGTAATACGTTGAGCACCTAGAACCAACCCGCATAGGTATTCATATGGGTAATTAATTAGGTGCATAATATATATTATATAGTATATATTATGTTTTGTCTTTGACATCTTATGTGCACACATATTTTAACAAATTCAAATTTAAATGACTTTTGTACATTCTGAAGTATAAAATTGGTTCGGTTATTTATATATATGTCATTGACTACCAAAAGAAATATACTTGTGTCTTCTGATTATAATATATTAATAGTTTTAATGATTGGGTCATGATTGTCTATACTTCATATTTTTATATAATAATATAAATAATAATATATGTTCCTATGATTTTAAAACATAAATGAGTATTATTTTAAATTATTTAAAATAACATTAAAATTTTTAAAAAATATTGTATTTGAGTATCAAAGTAACTGACTTGGAACCAAAGCCGAACCAACCCTATGGGTAATGGATAAGACATGGTATACTAAGAACCAAACTGACAAATGGTAGGGTAAAGTAGGCCTTTTACAAATAAAATGTGAATAGGGTAGACGACTATCTGAACCAAACTGACCAGACTTGCACCCCTCCTGTTGTCGTGATTTGTCTTTTGTACGTTTACACGAACAAAAAAAGAGCATCCGATCGAATTTAATGGAGAACTCGTAATTCAAATATGGAATTGCATCATCCTCGAATCGTCATTAGGGATTTTTTAAATATTTTTCTTCTGTATTTCGGGGGTTGAAGGACACATAATAATCCTGTTTTTTGCATTTACAATATTACTTTTACCGATTTCCAAGATAATATTTCATTTCTCAGTGCACAACCATCTTGCCTATCCAAGTTTCTCATCCAAATCCTTTAGATAATTCCGAAAGAATGGCACATTAGCAGCGGGCTTCACACCATTAGAGTGGCTGGCACATTGTATTCTAACCTCAATCAATGAAGCTTGAAGTTGATCGGCAATTGTAGGAGCCGTTGGACGTAGAGTCTAGGAGAGCGGCTGCAAGTGCATAGATTACATAGTAAACTATGAGTGCAAGCTACTGTTCATATTTTAAAAAATTTCTACTGGCAATGAAAAAGTATTAATAAGGGAGACGAGGGCTGAGAGGATCGAACGTTTATGATGAAGATGACAGACGAGCGACGGGATGGCCAAATCTGAGACTTCAGTGACGTCAACGACACTGAAAGTGATGAACATCGATCTGGCGATCTACATGGCCAATGCTACTAATGACGACGACAGAGGCAAGGTAAGGCGTGTAGGTTTGAAAGGCAGTGAATGGCAGTGAATGGCAGCAGCCAGTGGCAAGCTTGCGCCAATTGTTGATTGTGTGAGAGGCAGAGCATACACAAGCAAGCGCGAATGGTGGCAAGATAGGCAAGAATCGAAAATCAAAATGTTGAATCGATTACTCGATTTACGTTTTCAGCTTTCTTTTATTCACTCTGTTATCGACCTCGGTCGAATCGCTGCCAACTGCCGTTTCCGATTCATCCATGGTTTACACAGTTCAAGCAGTTCTTGCACATGTGACCAGAGCAAGTGTTGTTGAACCGAAATGGTGGCCGGTGCCTGACCGATGATTAAGGTTTGTTTTAGAATGAATAAAACTTTTGATGAAAAGTTTTGGAAAGTAAAAATTGTCAAATGATGTGATATGATATGAGTATTGATAATGAGTAAAGAAGATAAAGTTAAAATAGATATATTAGTTGTGTGTGTAATTGTGTAGAAATGATTGAAAATAGGGTAGTTGCATATGAAAATATGAAAAAATAATTAAAAAAATATGATAATTATAGAAAATGAAAAGTTTCAAATTGAAAAATTTTAACTTGACATTTTCTACACATTGTCAAACATACCCTTAGGAAAGAAAAAATGGGTAAAAAAGTATTAAGAAAAATTTTAAAAATTAGAGAGATAATTGTAATAAAAGATTAAAAAATATTTGAAATATGAAATAATAATTATAAATATTATATTTAGATATCTAAACTTCACATCACATCTAAAGAGGCCAAGAAAGACGATTTTAAGTATAGTTCAATTGCCTCATGGGGTGTGTTATGTTCCACACTATTATAATTTTTAATAAGCGGATAAAATGAAAATGGTTTTTTTTTTTCTCTCTTTTACTTGTTATTAGCAAACCCTTCTATTTGTGTAAAAAAAGACACTTCCATGGTAATGATTAAAAAAAAATGTTTGTGTAGGGGCTGCATTTACTTAAATATATAAGAGTTTTGCATTCACATATGTAATGCTTGATCAAAATTGCTAATGTGTCAATACTTTTTATAAAATTTACATTCATACCTATAAGGTTTACCTAATAGTACAAGCATACTTGTTTTTGTATTTGAAATGTATTTTCTTGTATTTTATAATTTTATTTATATAGGGATATCTTCATTATTTTAAAAATAAATTTGAATGTAATTATAAAAATGATTAAATTTGTTTACATATGCATCAAAATATAATGGATTATGATCTGTGCACTCAGGTATACTGAGCTTTGGTGCACTCGGCTACAAATATTTAATTTTTTTATTTTTTTGAAAATTTTTTACACGACTATTAATGTAAGCATATTTAACATGTGTATTAATTTTTTTATTTTGAAGATTTGTAAATTTTTTTGGACTTTTTAAAATCAGTAGCATTTTATTAATTTCAAATTAATGAAAATACCACTAATCTTAAAAATTCCAAAAAAATCTACAAATCTCCAAAAATAGTAAAAATTGATAAACTTGTTAAATACACTTAGAATAACAGTTGTATCAAAAAAAAATTCAAAAAAAATTAAAATAAGTTAAATGCATCCGAATGCATTTAAACACTCCCCAAATATAATAATAGTTGATAGGATTAGTTATGCATATAAGAATTATGTTTTGTACGGTTTAGACATTGAAAATACAACTCTAAAATTGATATATAAATCAAATAATTTTATTATGTTTATTTTACATATTTTAACATAGGACCTATGTATATTTCTTATTTGACGGTTAAGTAAATGATTTTAAATATAACGCACGGAGTGGATTTTACATCATCACTAAGGTATTACACAAAAAACTTCACGTAACCCAGTTACACTGAAGCCCAATACCAATTCATAGATAGCATTATTTATTAGGGACAGGTTCAAATAAAAACGTTTTTATTTTTGGGTAAAGTGCAAATGGGGGCAATATAGTCATTTCACACATGT